>CM056394.1:7683533-7731033 GCA_029718625.1 Synaphobranchus kaupii | reverse complement strand
GGTAGTTCTGGGGTCTCCTTGAGGCTGGATTTTGGGAGGGGTTTGGTCCATGTCCTGAGGTAGATAATTTTTTTGGGGGGGTTGTGGGGGGGTGTTCCGCAGTGAGCTGAAGGTTCCAGAGGACCAGCAGAAGGAGACTCAGGCCCCTCCGGAGCGATTGACAGCCCCCCTCGCCACAGCCAGCAAATCGGTGCAAGTGAACGGTGCTGCCACAGTAAGCCCCGCCCCCCTGCACTCTTAAATATCCTCTTTCCATCGCAACTGAGCTCCCATTGCAAAAGCGTTAAAGCACAATTAAGCAATATCACGCGAGAGGGAGTGTGTTGTACAGTATTTCAGCACGGCTGTGAGTCGGTCTTAGGCCGCAGGCTGGAGATAATCACAGCCGTGCTGATATATAGTATAACAGCACAACCTCGAGTGCAATATTGCTTTTCTAGTGTGATATTACAGTTCTGCGAGCCTATAAAATATCTGAAGTAATTACAAATTATGATTTTGTATTTGGCTCTGCCAACAAATATAGTTCCTTCAGAATTCCATTTTAAAAAATTGTTTTGTCCAACGATGTATGAATTAGAATGTAAGCAGAGCAGAGTGATCCTGGCTGGTGATGAGGTCTGAGTGATGTCACTAACTGTTGTGCAAATGGAATTCACAACTCTCCCACCCTAGAAAAGAGAACAAAATGACATCTTTAAGGTCTCTCTCCTTCCCTGCTTTTCCCATCCCATAATAAGCTGAATTAGTGACCTCTGAACCTTCCCTCTCTCTCTTTTTCCCGCCAGGAGCTTCGGAAGCCCAGTTATGCAGAGATCTGCCAGCGGATAAAGGACACCCCCATGCCCCCACAGCCCCCGAAAGAGCCCAAACCAGCCGCCGGGGAGGAGAAGTGTCCTGAGCAGGCCGGGGAACGGGGGGAGTGCCGAAACAGAGACGCGCACCCCTCCAAGCCCGCCCCGCCTCGTCCCAGAGAGACCCGGAGACAGGCGGGGCGGTGGCCCTCCCCCCCTCCTCCCCCGACCCCCAAAATCCCCGCACTAAGATCACTACAGCAAACGCCAAGGCTCCAGGGCCACTCAGTATCTATCCCACTGTCATACAGCCACAGCCCACCAGGGGGCGCATTACCGGATCAGGGGCTCTCCAACAAAACGGAAAAAAACAAAAAAACAAAACAAGCACTTTTAGTGTGTAGAGCACGATCTTTATTTTTTTCTCATTTAATGTTTATTTCTTGTTTGTTTTTTCTCCTTTTTGCTTTGTTGGTTTGGCATTAATCAGACTTCCTGTTTTTGCAGGCTGTGGGGATGATGGGTTTTGCTCGAAGCTCGAGTCAAAACTGGCTTCCGGGAGCATTTCTTTCCCTCAGTGGCTGATAGAGCTTGTTTTGAGGTACTCTAACGCTTAATGGCAGGATATATCCTACTGACATTGGATCAGAAAGTTGGTCGAAATAGTGCTGAAGAGTTAGGCTTTTGTGCTATAATTGGTCTTACAGTGTAACTTTTCTGTGAGCTAGGAGGTAATTTCAATACTCATTTTGCATTGCTTATAGGCCTATAATCCTAGGTTTTGGTGAGTATTATCTTTCGACATGATTAGGAAAAACTAAAAGAATTTAGTTTTTGTGGTTTTGACAAGTCATGGATCCAGAACTAGAATTCCTTTTAGCCACAGGCAATCCGGTTATTTATTATTATTTTACACCAACAGATGAGAAGAGTTTCTGAGTGATGGTAAAAGAGCTGGTGGGGGCGTAACGTTTGGTCTTTATTCATGTCTGTTGCTAGAGAGCCTTCGTATTTGTACGTGTTTAATCGAAATACCTTTTTGTCTTTTGTCCCAGAAAGAATTTACCAACAAATTATTTTTTTAAATGACACAATGCTTGTTTGACCGCGCCAGAAATATTATATCAGGGCCAGTAAAAATGGACATATTCAGACTAGAGATGCTTATCAAATGCGTTTGTTGGTGCCTGTAGTTTTTTTAAATCGCTGTAAAACGACCTTGTTCAGCAGGCACATACGCTGTGGGCAGCAATAAACGCAGTTGAGTTTCCCTCTTCCCACAAAATGAATGGGTTCGTATGGCAATGTGGTGGTTTCATTTAGTGAAGGGAAGTACTCTATGGTGCTAGGGGTTGTGTCTGGAGATTGTTGCATCAAATTAGCCTGGTACTGTATTTAGACGAGCTTGATCCACATTAACTTTGCACTACTTGATTGCCAGAGCGATTGTTACATTTGATTTCAGTTGTTCCCAGGAGCCTAAAAAGGGACATTTCTTTAACAGGGGGGGGGGGGTAAATAACGCCGTCTTATTCTTCCCCTACTTGTGTGGTGTCTTATACAGCCAGGTCCTTTCCTGTTAAATCTAGAAGTAGCCTACTACGATGCCTAAGGATTTAAACTTCCTTACATTTCATCATCACTATGTTTCTGCATAATACTTAAATGACATCATCGTACATTTACATGAAGGTGGAGAATCTAGACCTTGTGCGAGTCTTGTTCACTTTTTAAATTGCCCGTAAGACGCAAGTCCACCCATGGACCTGGCGCTTTGAAAATCACTATCGAAATCGCTTGTTTAACCTCTTGCTTTAATAATCATTTTATATTGGACTGTTTTGCTATTAACGATAACTCAAGGGTTATGGATTCGCGTTCAATCGGTTATAAGTTGGACATTAGGCAGAATGGATGTGTTTTGTTTGGATATGCTTGGCAGTGGTTTTTTCATGGGTTCAGTATTGGCTGTTTTATCCTCTCAATACTGGCTGTCGCAGGATTAATTGTCTGGAACCAGCCCCAATAGCTGAAAATACTGAGGTGATTTTGAGGCATATCAAGCAGAGAGGATGGTGATTTTAGGCAGGTCCCTTGCTGAAAGACTTCAGTATAGCAAACTCGGGGCCACACTGGCCCCTCTGTTGAATTTGGGGTCACTTTAGAACCTTGCAGTGGCTGCAGAATCTCAGTATTTTCTGTGGAACTTCTCTGTGCACGGGGGTCTCCATTTTGTGTTGTTTGTTGTCGATGTCGCTTGGCTCTCTTCCCGCCTGACTGCGCCCCCACCCCCACCCCCACCCTGCATAGTGCACTACTTTGAAACAGCGTGCGTTAAAACCCCCGACACGCGCCGTTCCCTGGACCGCGTGCCAATCGCGCTTCTCCTGACTCACGTGTGCACGCCGTCTCTCTCTCTCTCTCCCTCTCTCTCTCCCTCTCTCCCTCTCTCCCTCTCTCCCTGTCTCCCTCTCTCCCTCTCTCCCTCTCTCCCTCTCTCCCTCTCTCCCTCTCTCCCGTCTCCCGTTGACGTCTTCCTACAGCATGGAGCACCGTGGAGGAAACCGCCCGCTTGTGACACGGAGACACTACCTGAGAAATCACCCGCCATGACGGTCGTTTCCTCTGATTATTATTAAAAAAATTTTTTTTTTTTTTTTTTACACGTTTGATGTAAAGAGACATTTCTTTTTCGAAGATATTATTGAAGTAAGTTAGATTCTGAAGGAATGAAATGCACTAAGGGTTTGCAGTCTTTGAGGGTTTTTTTTTTACCGTGTGATTCAAAAGGACGCGTCACACATGTTCATTAACAAGCCAGTGCTGTTTTTTCCGTAAAATATATCATTTAAACAGGTTTTTTTTTTTTTTTTTTTTTGAACACAAAACATGAATATATATTTATAATTTCCATCCAGTGTTTGAAAACTTGAATTTTATTTAAACTTGAAAATGACTTTGCCTTAACTTTTATATAAGACAGCTTAGTATCGCTTTTTGAACCCCAAAGGGTTATTGAGAGTGACCTGCTCAGCTAAAACAGCTGTCAGTCGTCTTACTTGGTCTCAAAAAAAGTAAAAATCTATCAGCAGATAAATTTTTTTGTAATATACATGAAAAATCTTATTTCAATTTCCTTATTTTCAGTTTCTATTTTCAGTTTGTTTCGGGGAAAATAAATCCTGTAAATGCAAATGGTTAATACTGTATTAAATATGTTCACTTTGAAGTGTGTGCTTTTGCGTGTACAGATGTAAATAATCAGAAAAACTATAAAAGAGGTACCTAAAAAATGATTTAAAAAGTTTATTGATCTTGTTGAAATATTAATGTTGTTATTGAGCTGGATGTAGATTAAATGCTAAATGTTGTGGTTTGATTTTTATTAGATTTTTTTCTTTTTTTCTCTGGTGTGTGGAATATTCTGCCGTCACACTGCATTGTGGGCAGATGGTCTGATTGTAATTTTAACACGTCATTCTCATTCCATTTTCTTGTCCTTGCTCAATACCGGGATTACTAGATTATCTCAGTAATACAACACTTTTCACTGTGCAGTATTTAAAATAAAAAAAACGGCTTAAGGAGTTTGGGTTTGAGGACAAGGGGTTCAGATGTACACGTTATTACCGTATCCTATAGCGATTCACAAGATACAAACACCAGATGCTCTGCTGCATTTACCCATTTAACAACAATGTAAGATTGTTTCTCCCTTTTAACAAAAGCACATTGTTTTTAAGCACAGTTGTTTGAGGAACCTTGTTTAAAAACCCAAACTAGTTCCACCCTTTGGTCTTAATACGGGCATACACCAGACAAAAACTCTGGAACCTTAAAAAAAAAAAAAAAAAAAGTGTGAAAAATGCATTTAGGATTTTTCTATTCTCATTGTCATTGTTTATGCTTGTGTGTTTGTCGCTAGAAGAGAGATTAATTCTCCAATCCTCCCCTGCCCGCCTTAGATAATTATTGTACAAATGATTTGACCTTTCCTATTGTATGCTTTTGTCGTGATCACAAAAATCTATTTAGTGTAGATACTGTTACACTTGTAAAGCAGACGGCAAACTCTGCATCCTCTTATCCCCTTACACACGTGGACTGCAGTCAGTGTGGCAAAAAGAGTTAACTGTGCCATTCATTTCATAGCTATGGCGGTTTGAACTGTACATAGTTACAGCTTGCCATTCTGATATTTAATGCTTATTATACTGCCGTTAACCGAAGGAAATGGCGGGAAACCAGCGACTCTGTCGCGATCCGGATATGCCACCCAGACATTCGATGTGCAGGCCATTATCGCAGATAAGACGACTGGCAAATTTTACTTTACTTTTTTTGTTTGTTTACAAGTCAAGAATCCTTGTGTTGTACTCGATGCTAATGTATGCCAATGTCAGTTGTGTTTAAATTGTAGCTACTGCATATACTGTTGTCACAGTACATTGGGTATGGAATTTCTTTTTATTTTTTCCTTTTTTTTAATCGAGCTTCTGGATTGTATGTGTGTGTACGTGTATCCAGGTTTGCTATTTGTCTGCACAAGTGAAACCAGAGCGCAAGAGTGGGTTTGAACCGGTATGTAAAGGTTAACCACACGAAAGGAATGAATTCTTCAAAAAAAGTGGGAGGAAAAAAAAAAAGGTTGTGATATTCTGAGAAAAAGGTGCGTTTTGTTTTAATTTTTTTGGTTTTCTTTAATGAAGAGGAAAGTGGTAGATGCTTCGTGCGTTGACATGTTAAAAGGCGCGTTTCCTAACCTCGAGAGAGTGGAGATGGTGCAGATTGTATGTATGATAAGATTTTGCTATGCTGTGTAATATGTACGTTTTGCTTGCACTAAAGTTTTGTGTGTTTGGGTTCTACGCGTCATATCAACCTGGCCCCGCCCCCTCCCATTTTCCTCTTCTCCCTGAGGGGGTGACGCTGTGTGTTTTACTGAGGGCGCCGATCGGCCGATTTTGTGCGTAAAGCAGTGTTAAGATACACCAGCTGACGGTAGTGATGATACACACCGTTTCACCTGTATAGTTCATTCGGTCCCCCTTTTTTCGTCTTAACACATCACACTAACAGCAGTGGACAATCTGTGATTTGACTGGTGCGCGAGGGGTTTGGGGGGCGGGAGGAGAGACGCTAACAGCAGTTAACGGTCGTTAATGGTGGTTTCATCGCGAGGGCTTTTGTGTTTCTTACATTAAGACTGGAATCAAGCATACATGTCAACTATTGATAATTTAAGTTTTTTTTTTCTTGTGTCATGATGTAAACTGTCTAATTTGGGAAAAATGTAGCTTACTGAAAGAAATAAAGATTTAGGCACTGTTACCCAATCCTATATTTGCATTTATTTTTTTATTTTTTTAAATATACCTTAACCAAGATTTTTCTTTGTGTAGGCCTACTTGATTCACAAGTTGGTTGATTTGTTCACCATGAACAATACGGACCTCTCATTTCACAACTCCAGTTTTAGCAGGTTACTTCAGGGTGTCTTTAGGACCAAAATCTTAATATTTAATGCACTGATCCTATAGGATACTTTTGAAACTTAATGTTGGTGCCAAACATCAAATAATCTGGTGATTAGATGGTTGAGATTCATAGAGGGCTTCTGGGAAATAGTGCTCCAAAGGGTTGGGAGTTCAGAATTGGTATTGGTGCATTTGTCCATGTGCTATAAGGCAAAAAAAAAAAAACCTAGGTTGCCTTATATGCAGAAACACACATACTTATTTAGCAGGTGCAACTTATTTAACAACTAAGGCCATCATGCCAAGATGCTCAAATACAGAACACTCAGGCTATCTGAGGAGCAGCTGTAATGGGGGACTATAACCGATTCAACCCCAAGAAAGATTAAGTAAATTAGACGAATGAAGTGCAGAGTAGCAATGGAACACCTCCTATAGTTCTCCATGCAGGACTATATGGGTTGGACAGACCTCGGCAAGAATGGTGTGAATTTGCATCACAATGAAACGATATAGTCTACTTGTTGAAGCATATGCAATGATATAGATAATTGTGCAATGGGAAGAATAAATATTTGTGGGGCCGGTGAATTTCTATAAAAATAGATGAGGAAAAACACAGATTAACCCAAGTTTGCAGTTTTATTGTGCGTCTGTTAAAGTTCTGTATGAGAACACGAGGACAGAAGGTAGTCTACATAAAGTAATGTTTGTAATGACCATTTGTAAAGTCTGTGGTCATTGTAGGTATTTGTGTTGGCAACACTGAAATGTGCCCAACTGTATAGGTATGGGGTATGCCCCGCCGTCCCATAACATGGAGGATTCAACAGTGATTATTTTAGCAAGCAATACACATAGCTCAGTGCCCAGAAACATACCATTAGGCTACATACGGAATAGTTAAACCGAATGTTAAGTACGCCTCAATAATTAAGGGGTATCGCTAAAGCAAATAATTTCGGCTAGGGTACTATAATAATGTGATTAGTGATGCCAGTCATTTGAACAACGGAGGGGATTCTACATATTTGTTATGATTTGAGTGTACGACGTCCTTGTTATAATAGCCATATTGTTTACATAACTGGAAAGTATTGGCATTAGCCTGCGTAAAACAAATCGAGAAAAACAAACCTGTTTGTTTAGTTGAACCCGTTTGTTTACTTACCTTTTCCCGGCTGTTATTATGATGGTGTGATCCGAGGCAAATGAGCTTCAGCCGACCTTTTCACGGTGCCTCCAGCCTGTGTCTTGTCTGGCTTTTATGTTTCCAAAGGTTAGGCTTTGTGACTGGCTGGCCGTGTCAAACAGCAGTGAAGACAGGCCCGTAAAACCAAGGGAACGGATCCATTTTCATTTAGGAGTCGTGAGGAACGGAAGAATGAACCTCCGGTATTGTGTTTCGGGTTTACTTCTGACCTGTTCAGTTCTAGAGGTGTGAGTGCAGTAGATCACCTCGGGGCCCTGCGCTTATAGTTTATTTCAACAAACGTTTAAGCTTAGCCTATGCAGACGACACATCTGGACACATCATTTTCACATTTTATTGCCAGATCAAAATCTTTAATTCTGTTCACGATGGTACAACTTGTTCTAGTTAAATGTGTTTTAGACAGTTCGTATATAATGGCTTACATTGCTATTCATTTATAATTCTTCATCCATATTTAACACTGGAAACTCTGATGTTGGAAAATTATAGTGGAAGAGAGGACAAGTATTTGGGTCAACACATTCTTCTCCTTTCTCCAGACCTATAATTTAAAAGTTTCCCGTTGTAAATATAGGCGTATTATTTTGAACGCGGTCCGGATCTCTCAGTGATTCAGGACGAATTGGATGATTACTCGCTCTCAGTTAGAATGACAATCAGCACATACTGTATACGTGTACTCACATTTCGACACTTCAATATGGTGAATGTTTAAATCTCTGATCCCTGGTGCATTGACTATGTAGCCACAGGGTGGCGGTATGCATACAACGGCACCAAAATAACCCCCACAAATCAGCGCAATCCCGTTAACTGAATAGAATCTTAAAGATTTCAGTGCCTCAAATCCGTTTTAATTTGTCTTTGTTAAACAAGATCCAGTCCTTGTTAAAAAGGAAGTGGTGAATACCACAACAGCACACCACACTTTCACTTAGAAATATGCAGTACAGACTGTGAATATGAATCATTTTAGTATTGACAATCTGTGCCACTTCATTCATTCTCTTAATAGCCACTCACAAATACTGGACCCCACTCAGATTAATTACTATATATTACTTTTTTTAAACCAGATTGGTCAACTGAGAGGTGAATTCTCTTTTACAGTGATGGAGTGTTGATTTGAAATCAAAGTGGGTGGTGAATTCAAGTGATTGTGCAACCAATCAGATGTTTTATTTATTTTATTTAACCTTTATTTATTCAGGAGATACCTCTCATTTCCAAGAGTGTCCTGACCAAAAATAGCAGCAGTCACAACAAAGTTACAGACAGACAACATTTAACAAGTTAAAGCATAAGAAAAGACAGATCATTAATTAATAGTCAAATGCACCTAAATCACAGGTAATAGACATCAAAAACATAAGCAGGTCAAGGAAGCTGCCTCCATATCTTTATCAAACCTTTTAAACATTTTAGCCTGATGTAGAGAGTCAGTTCTCTGGTAATTTGATCAGAACACTGGGGTTAACACACATCTTATTATAATAATTATTTTATTTTTTTTAGGTTCCATGGGATCTTCAACCCTTTGAAGTGCACATTTTTTGCAAATGTTTTACTTTTCAAAATTTTAATCAGTGTTCTAGGACTCCATTGCTTTCAGTTACCAGTAGTGATTGTTACATCAGCATTAGAATGTTCAGTTACCAGTAGTGATTGTTACATCAGCATTAGAATGTTCAGTTACCAGTAGTGATTGTTACATCAGCATTAGAATGTTCAGTTACCAGTAGTGATTGTTACATCAGCATTGTAATGTTTAGTTAAGAACATTCTAATCACATAACTGTGATCTTGCACCTTAAAGGGTTAATGAGTCAGGGCTTGCTTTAAAGGCTCATCTGAAGGATGATCACACTCAAAATAATCTGAAATGTATCCTTTCTTCCTGTTGTTCCCTTCCCGTGTGTCAAGGGGGGAATCCCCAAGATGCCAGGATGAAATATGGCAGCCACACCAAGTGGGATACGGTTCCAATTTAAGAAAGGGGAGGGAGTAATTATATTCCCTCACTCCCTTGTTTATCCTCCATTCCACCAAGGGTATAAAATGCAAGCTTCCAGCATGAAGGGAATCCCACAATGCAATGCTCCACATGGAAAAAGTGGGCGGTCACATTTGAACTCTATGGTGTTGCACTTTCGAAATGTTGCGAGGGCGGTTCGGTTCCGTTTTTGTATGTTTCTCGTCAATCCTCCCTTGCAGAGCACCTTTTAAGTTTGCTTGCTGCACGTAGCAAATTGCGTCACAAGATAGCTTCCTCGAGGTTAAACTGGATTCGAATGCAGCCTAAGATAAGCATTAGAAGGCTTACTACATTGCGGAGGCCATCTCTATTAAGTAGATAGATGGTTGTGTGTTTTTATTAAGGCATGCTTCAGTCTAAATACTTTCTTTTCCATGCGAGAAAAGACATCAATATTCCATGTAAGTTATGTGCTTTCATAGAGAAGAAGCGTTTATGGCTGACAGCTTGCCTTGCTCTGCCCCGTGTATGCAGGAGCTGAGGCAGTTATGTGTGGACTGTAGGGTATAAGGGTATAAGTGCATTAGAGGTGAGACTAAAAGACCGGTTCCTGTACAAAACCAATCTTCGAAATAAGGCCTAATTTGGGGAATTAAAAATAAAATAAAATAAACACCCATTTACTTGAAACTGAAATGAATGGAAATGATAATTGCAAAGGAAAGTACTGACGCACAGGAGCAAATGTGCATGTAGAAATTGAGGACATTGACACACAAGGTAAAAGCAGAGTGTGGGATTTATATGGTCATCATTCCCTTGGGTAATGAGAGACACAACGGACAACTGTTTCAGCTTCCCTTTTTAGAAGCCTCAGATTACAGGCCATTCCCATGTTTTACTTCCTGTCTATCACTCTCCCTCTCACTCTCCATCTCTTTCTCTCTCTCTGTGCCTTTCTCTTTCTTTCTTTTTATCTTGCTCGCTCTCCCTTTCTCTTGCTCTCTCTCCTTCTTTCTCTCTCACTTGTGCTCACTCTTCCTCACTCACTGTCTCTCTCTCTCTCTCTCTCTCCGTCCTCCTCCTCCTCTCTCTCTCTCTCTCTCTCCGTCCTCCTCCTCCTCCTCTCTCTCTCTCTCTCTCCCCCCCTCTCCCTGCTTTCCAGTAAATCTGCTCTCCGTTTGTGACCACGAGGCAGAGTTCAAAAATGAGAGTTAGCACCTGAATATCCGCTACAGGAAGTGATGTCACCCCAGAGGAAGAAAAAAAGAGTGCGACTCAGTCCCTTGATTGGACCAATGAGACGTTGTACTTCAGCTCAGTGTATCTCTTGTGTGGAACAGCTGGTGAGGATAAAAAAACCTCCCAACTACATTCATCTAACTTCATTTAACATCAATATTTGTCATATTACTACTGCTACCTCTGTAGCGCTTGTAATTTAAATGCAGAACAGATGTTCACGCTGACAGAAGTGTTAAAATCCGAGACGCAAACGTGGCATCGATGACCAGGAAAGGAAAGAGACAAACAAAAACAAAAACTCCAGAGCGTTCCAAATATAGGGATGCGTTTCGTTTGTGGTCCACGGGATAGAGAAATCTGGTGCACACGGCCTTGTGATGTCAGGTGTGAAATTTCCATTTCACATTTCTCAAACGCTCAACCGTTCACTGACAGACAAAAGCCTGTGAAAGCCAACAGATTATGTTATACTACACTGAATTTAAAACAACACGCTTTTTGTGCCAAAGCACAATCCTTTGCATTTTTCTTCATACTATAGCTAACATGGCTGCTAACATGGCTTACTACAAGCTTTTTATTCAGGAAGGTAATGCACACGGCTAAAATCAGGCAGTTTATTGTGGATAATCCTGCCTGCCAACCTGCATGAAATTGCAGGAAATGGGCCAAAAATGAGCTTCCTGTCATGGTAGAACAGCTTGCGATATGAGAGCGAGATTCTGATGGTCTTTGGCGATGGCTGTTGTGATTCACCTATGAGAGTTAATAATATATGGATGAAGGAACAGCTGTGAGTGTCCCAGGCCGAGGTAAGATTTAGATTGCATCATGGTGACTGAGAACATCATTTTATTTCTTATAGCATCTGTATTACCACGGCAACTGTGTATTACCACAGATGTGTTCACAGGGTGACTCATCCTGTTAAGCACTGTTCTAGTGCATGGATGAGCTCTATGGTCTGGTATCTGTTAAGCACTGTTCTAGTGCATGGATGGGCTCTCTGGTCTGGTATCTGTTAAGGCTCTGTTCCAGTGTGTACATGGGCCCCATAGACTGGTATCTGTTAAAGAGATACTGCAGAGCCTTTTCTAAGGCCTTTTTTACCGCTTCAATTTGAACTGGAGCTCGTGAGTAGGTGTGGTCATATGACGATGATGCCACGTAGTCATATTATGAATATTCATACGGTCAAGGAGTGAACGGGTGTGTCATTATAAGTTGTAATATTAACGTTAGCAGTAATACAAAGCAATTTGCATTTGAACTTCAACTAGCTAGTTAGCAGTACAAGGGTCTCAGTCTCAAAGAGGAAAAAAAAACGGTCTCTGCTTTTATACCACGTGCCCAGCCGAGACCACCCCTAGGATCACCTAAACTCCACCCATTGTTATGTTAAGGATCTCGTGATGTCATGAACCCCCGGAAACCAGCGTATTGGTAAGCCCACACAAAAACTCAGAAAACTAAACATGAGATTTTTGGACAAAAACAGTTGATCATATGTTGTGTATGATCATAATCTAATCCAAAACATCGGTTTTCAACGGGAAAAGTCGGTTTTTGACTGCAGTATCACTTTAAGGCTCTGGGCTTATGCCCCGCATCTCGAGAGTTGCTGTCCGGCTTCCTGTCCGTTGCCGCTTGCCCCTCCCTCCTTACCACCGCTGCCAGCTGCTCCCGCCGCCATCGGCGCCCGGTTCCCCACCATCACTGCCGCCACATCTGGACTGTCATCTAGCTGCTGCAAATTATATTATCATGGACATTGGCTGTTTTGACCATGTTGGTCTTTAAGCCCTAGACCCTGAGCCGACCAGAAGAGGATGGGTTCCCCCATTGAGTCTGGTTCCTTCCAAGGTTTCTTCCTAGTTACACCAGGGAGTTTTTCCTTGCCACTGTTGCCTTTGGCTTGCTCTTGTGGGGGGTTTAGGCTGGGTTTTGCTGTGAAGTGCATTGTGACAACTTGTTGTGAAATGCGCTATATAAATAAATATTGATTGATTGATTGATTGTTCCAGTGTGTGGATGGGCCCCATGGTCTGGTATCTGTTAAGGCTCTGTTCCAGTGTGTGGATGGGCCCCATGGTCTGGTATCTGTTAAGGCTCTGTTCCAGTGTGTGGATGGGCCCCATGGTCTGGTATCTGTTAAGGCTCTGTTCCAGTGTATGGATGGGCCCCATGGTCTGGTATCTGTTAAGGCTCTGTTCCAGTGTATGGATGGGCCCCATGGTCTGGTATCTGTTAAGGCTCTGTTCCAGTGTATGGGTGGGTCCCACAGTCTGGTATCTGTTAAGGCTCTGTTCCAGTGTATGGATGGGCCCCATGGTCTGGTATCTGTTAAGGCTCTGTTCCAGTGTATGGGTGGGTCCCACAGTCTGGTATTGAATCCACACTGTGCCAGTGCTGACTGGCCAACAGCCCAGCATAATAGCGTGTGATTGGTTGTTATATTTCCCAGGAAGGATTTCTGCAGCACATCCGTGTCTCATCGCCTACCAACGACTTCCTGTGATCCACTGGGCACCCACAGTCAGCTTCAACAACTTCCTGTGATCCACTGGGCACCCACAGTCAGCTTCAACGACTTCCTGTGATTCACTGGGCACCCACAGTCAGCTTCAACGACTTCCTGTGATCCGCTGGGCACCCACAGTCAGCTTCAACAACTTCCTGTGATTCACTGGGCACCCACAGTCAGCTTCAACGACTTCCTGTGATTCACTGGGCACCCACAGTTAGCTTCAACGACTTCCTGTGATTCACTGGGCACCCACAGTCAGCTTCAACGACTTCCTGTGATTCACTGGGCACCCACTGCTTGCACAAGCTGCACATAACGTCAGTTCCTCTGACTCAGCACGTTTATGTGCAAACAACTTGTGGACTGCAGTTTTAAAAAGAAGCAGAGGCCTGACGTCACCTTTTCGGACGAGACCTCGGTTTGATCTGTAAATATGTCTTGCTGTTTTTCCAGGAGAATAGTCATTTGTTTGCTTTTGATACAAATAAAAATAATAATCTTCTTTTTCAGCATCATCATCATCATCATCATCATAACAAATGTATTATTTGTAAAGTGACTTCCTGTGTAAGATGGCTGTACATTATGCAGTAAAAAGTATCCTGATGACAGCTAAAATGTGCTAAAGAGCAATGCAGTGCAGGGCCAGTGACCGAACACACAGATAGAGCTATCAGATCACAGTCAGTCTTAGTGCATACTGCTGTAACTCTTAGTGCATACTGCTGTAACTCTTAGTGCATACTGCTGTAACTCTCAACATGTGCATCGATTACTCTGGGCTCTGCTCACATTATAAAAGCTACATTTAGCAAAGTCAATATCTTTCAATTTGTGTTCTCTCTCTCACTCTTTTTCTCTCTCTCCCTCTCTCTTTCCCTCTCTCTCCCTCTCTCTTTTGCCCCCTGGTAAATTATTATCAGATGATTTGTTGTAAGTGGATCGCACAGTTATTGCAAATGTAAACTCAATATGCGAATGTTGGTGCTGAAGCAGTGGCCAGTAAACGGGACAGTTCCGCACAGCTCAGAGACACACAGCAGTGCATGGAAAGATCATGTTTCTCTCGAACAATGAACAGGGAGCAGTACTTCATTCAGTAACACAGCCCTGTCTGCACATTCATATCAGTGAGCTTACATAGCATCTTCTGTAAGCCTCAGTACTCAAGTAAGACTCATTGTGTGTGTTTATTTAGTTACCATTTTCCTGCATATGCAAGAGAAAAGACAGTACAATAGAACATTATAATATCAAGAATATAACATATATAATTGTTCCAACTGTTCACATGGTATAAATGATATATATGGTCGCTGAGTGTTTAATGTTGGCGAACGGCTAATGTTTGTAGCCATTGCTAGCAGATGACGCTAGCTGTTTGTAGCCATTGCTAGCAGATGACGCTAGCTGCTTTCCCGCATCACGATGATGAGGATCTCAGCTCACTCTTTCACAGTGCCTCTGGAGGCCTGCGAACTACAGAGTGAGGCATGCTGGGTAGAGTGGAGAGTGGCGCTGGGTTACAGGTGCAGAGAGAGCTTCACAGTCATGTGTGTCAGCACTTTTCTCATCTCCTCCTCTTCATCACAAATTGCTTTCATCAGCGTGAACATGCAATTCTTCTTCTTTTTACTTTTTTTTCTATTTTATTTGTTTATTTGTAAGGGAACATGTACAGTGTTAGGGATAAATGTTGCCCTTTGATGTATTGTACCACATTTATCCTTCTTCTCTATCTGTTTCTGGTGGCTCTGATTGGGGAAGAGGATAACATATGATATCTATAATAGATTCATTGAGCAATTGGATGCTTATTATATCAATATGAGCACCCCAGCCACTGATGATGGTGTGGTATGTTCTCTCTGTGAACTATTAAATCCTCTTTGCATACAAAACAGGAATTAATTCTGATTGCTTAACTGGTGAGTGTGGACTTTCTTCACTCTGACTTTAAGTTGCCCCAGTGAAAACCAGAGCTGCTGTTTCACCAGACTGAGATGGGCAGTACACCCCCTTCAGCTAAACACTAATATGGTTTTCCTCTGAGCAAGTTTTCACCAAGTAATTACGGGCAAATCAGGGTTGTAGAGATTCACCAGTAGTGACAGTCCAGGGGACACTCTCCACAGGTTTCCCGAGCCACAGAATTAACTAAATAAATACTATTTAGACCTGGGGATCTATCAAGGTGGATCCCAATCTAATCGGGCTGAATCTACCCTCCTACCATCAGGTATGAACTGTACAGTTGAGCTGAGTTATAGTTACCGTAAGTTGCTGATCTTTAAACGAACATATAATGATGACGCAGCTTATTTGCGCGTGCCATATGTTTTTCATAATTTCCCCTTGCCAGTGCCAAGTTAAATAATTTAGCAGTTCTTGTGACCGGTTTACCGGCAATTCATGCACCGACTATTTAGCCGCTTTGGAACTCTGTCACTTACCGAAGTGCTGATTGCCAGATGTCCTGTACAGCTGCCACACACGCTGCTAAGTGGCATTCAACTTAATATGACTCACCTGAGTAACTGCCTCTGTAATTGTTGATTTAGTTACTTCAAAGATAAAGTCCTTTCCTTTTGCATGTGGTGGTTACTTTGTCCACCCGTTGTAGGGTAGGCTACCCACTGTTGTCTTCCCCAAGGAACGTTGCAGCACGTTAAAATGTGAGTTTGGCGCCCTCTGGCGGAGCAGGACGTCGCAGCAGTCCGCGTATGATCACGTGAGCGTGACAGGCGAAAGAGGCAGAAGCGCAAGCAGCCAGCAGCGAGCCACTGACAGCCTGGAATTACACGACCATGGCGGGGCTTTATTGAGGGAAAAACCAAATCACACACCACGTTCCTCGTTACAGCGTCTCTTTCGGCTGCTGTTGCCGTCCCCCTATGCATTGCTGCTTTGCGGATAACGGACTGTGTTGAAACAACGCGGCTGAAAAAGAAGGAGAGAGACAGAGAAAAAAAAGCTTAGCTTTGTAAATTTGAATCAGAATGGCGGACCGGGATACATTGCCCCTTCCTCTTGAGGTGAGGGCGAGATTAGCCGAGCTGGAACTGGAGTTATCGGAAGGTAAGCATTAAGCAATATCATTTCTTTCCTCCAACCCGCTAGCCCTTTCATTATATGTTGTTTTTCCCCTTGCCCAGATGATGTGCACCAAATGAACGCTTGAATGCCCGATTTCTCCCATCACCAAATGAAAAGCTATAATCTTTGCCAGACCTGCAGCAAATCCATGATGTATCCGATTGAGATGCTTGATTGTTTTTGCGACAATTTTATCTGTTTACAATTATTTATATCGCCCCAGCTGACACTTAAACTGACAGCATTTTCATTGACCTTGAAATTAGTATTTGGAGACGTTGGGTTCATTATTCATATTGGAATTCATAGACCAACGGCTGCTTGTACGGACTGACTGATGGAATAACTTGTGCGGGCTATAACGCTGTGCAATGTGCACCTATGCATTAAACAGTCACACACGGTTTAATAATATAATTACATCGGTGTTTATAACGGGCCCCCTACTTGTGTGTATTTTGTCACGCTAGAAATGCAAGTGAATCGTGACGACCTAACAGAAATCCCTTTTAATATTCCGAATACCAAGTTGACCGCATATAAATACAGGGAACTGGTGTTTGGGTTGGCAAAGCTGCGGTCTTTAATCAGGTTTGCCCCTTATTTTGCTTGGACAGTGTATGTATGTATGTATGCTATACAATAAAACAGGGCCAAGACACGGACATTTCAGTTTGGTCACGATTTTTAACCTAAACGGATAGATTGTTTTTTATGAAGTCAGTTCACCCTGCATTTTGTTTTAACCATAAATGTGTCGGTTTAAATTTTTTTCCTTATGTGGGGCGTGTGAAATTGTCCACTGTTTATTTGTAGAACTCTGCCATTTAAGGGGAGAAAAGTACCATACCCCATTGTTATCGTGCGCACTCTGGTGTGTTTCTGTTGTGCAATTCGTTGCAGTGGCTTGTTCATGCATTTCGATATCCAGTGTTTTCAGGAGTAACTCGACGTGCAGCCAGCATATATTCCCACCTAATGAGGTTTCTGTGATTAAAAATATAAAAGAGTAGTCTAGGCGATGTTAATTTCACAGTCAACATCATTGTATGAATTCCTGTACACCAAAACCTATTCGGTGCGGCGAGTGGAGCGGTTTTTTCCGTTTGCACTTTTATTAGTCCGGTTTTGGTTGATGTCGTGTCTGCTTGTGTCTGCTCTTTGTGTTTGTGTATTATGCGTTATTGAGTCGTGAGCCCTCGGCATTTAGGCTACATCAAGTCTACACGTCCTTGGTAGAAGTGAATGTGTCGATAACTAGGCTATATGACTGCCTTTTTCTTTCGGGGCATTTATTTATTTAGCTATATTAAGAAAAAACGTTTTCTCTTTTATACATATTTTATTCCTGTTTATTTCAACGAGTAAAAGCTGACATCCTTTTTCCTTTACCTACACATTTTCCCCCCTGACCTATATTTAGCAGTTTAATTACTTAATTGAAAGTGAAAATCGCAGTGAACGAACATTTACAAACGTAAATATTCACATTTATATGTGCATTGGTAGC
Source organism: Synaphobranchus kaupii (assembly GCA_029718625.1). NCBI lineage: Eukaryota > Metazoa > Chordata > Actinopteri > Anguilliformes > Synaphobranchidae > Synaphobranchus > Synaphobranchus kaupii. The sequence goes on along the minus strand of CM056394.1, from coordinate 7,713,193 downwards.
GGAAAGAAACAGACATGTTTGCTGTGTGTCTGTTACAAAGAATTTGGTAAAATGTCTCATCTTATGGAATTCATTTATTTGTTTCAAAGATTATCCCGACCCATCTTGGCCTATATACAGCTTGATTTCGGTTTTACATGTTGAATGTAAACCGTTGGACAACTGACCCTTCTCATAATCTTTAGATACACCAGTGTCATTAAATATGCTCAACTGGAAGATTTACTCAAACTAAATAACTGGCTGTTGTTGTCTTGTGCAGAAAAGTGAGATATAGTTTGAGAAATTAAAGTAATGAATCCCAATGTTTGCATTTTGCGTGTACACGTGAAACGCGTTTCAGATCGGTAATAGGCCTACCGCAGATTAACTTCCCCTTTGTTTAAATAAATAAAATACCCAGGAAAATGCCCATATCCAAAACCGCCCCATTCTGCACAGAATCTGCAGGCTGCAGCGAGGACCTTGCAGGGCTATACGGAAATGTTTCGGCCTGTTGCGATGTGGTGGTAAGTGTAGCTAACGCCAGCCTGCTGGGAGAGAGACGTGGACAGATTTGCGCATCTTTTAGAAATCACAGATCACCGGTCATTATTGTTCTTAACTGAGCGTTGTGATTGTCCACAGTGAGCAGATTAATGCGGTAATAAGCGCCGGGGCTGATGGGTCAATGGTATTCTAACAGGTGTCTGAGCCTAATAAGACCGTTATAGCTCCATCCATATTAACAGACAGTTAATGCGCATTATTAACAGCCATTGTGAGGGTGCACTTTCATTCATTATTATAGTTCCTTAAAGTTCCGCCTCTAATAAATATTTTCTGATTCCCTTTAGCGTGTTTTTGATTCACGATGATTTCAACGAGCTGCTGGATGTAGGTTACTTCGATAACGATCTGTTGGGTAGCGTAATCTTATAGCCTAGTTCTATATGCTACTGTGAGATTCCAGACTTGTGCGTGATATATTATGTAGGCCTGAATGTATTGTTTCTATTTTGACTGATAAAAAACATTTGGTTTCCACACTTTAAAAATAATATACGTTCATTAATAGATGTTCATCTATTTTGCGACTGACATCTGTCACTCAAGGACTTGTCTAAAAATAATATAGCAACAATAAGAGCAGCCGCTGCAGACGCTGTGCTGGATCACTAATTTCGCTGTAGTGTTGACATCCGTCCTTATCTTTGAGTTAAAAATGTGAATCAAGTGCCGCTTCTTTCACAAACGCAGCTTGGGAGAGAGCTCGTTCTGCCGATTGCTGAACTCGCCAGCTGTGTTTTTGTTAAGAAAAATAAATGAAAACATTTTTGTTTTTAAGTGCAGTTTTTGGACCAAAGCTGATTAATTCCAGACCATTCAGTCATCATTTTGAGGGCGTTGCTGTGTTGGCACTCATTCAGTCAGTGAAGGACACTACTGTTTCTTTGACCCCTTAGACAAAACCAAAGCCATAAAACAGCAGCGATAAGCCCAAACCTTCTGCCAGACAGAAGGGTTTGTAGCCTACTGTACCGCCTCTTAACGTGAAAAGAAACTGGCAGCCAGTCAGTAATTTTAAAATACAGGAGCATGCCGTTATTTTAAGAGTATATCTAATCTATCTAATTTGGATAAAAGCGTCTGCTAAATAAATGTAATGTAATGTAATCGTACAATATAGGTATCCACTTTTGAAGCTTGGGGGATTGTTTTTATTGATGTCCAGAATGTTGGGGTTTTGACTTGAAGAGTTCCAAAGTGTATCCACAAAATGCTGACCTGCTTTACCACACAATCCAGTCTGGTAGCTGCTAGGTGCACTGTTGGCTAACTTAACACCTACTATAGACGCCACCAGTGGCTGTCTCGGTTGAATTGGCATTAGTTCTGAACTTGCTTCATTATAAGAATGTACTGAAAAAGCCCCTGTGGAACATCAGCCGTTCTGTTTCTGCGTGGCGACAGGCTATTTTCTTCAGTGGCAATTTTATTCCATCAGAATGTTGAGAGCTCAGGGAAATTGAGGGCCATTGACATTTAGGGTTGAAATAGAATCCTAGGAACTTGAAATTCTAAGGCCTTGGGAATGAGGGAATGTGGTTTGTTTATGAAGTGCAGCCATGGATCTAATTCAGACATCTTTCTGCCATTAAAACCAGTGATCTTTTGATGCTCTGGTTTATCTAAAATAGTCTAAAACCGTGAGACCAAGTGGTGTCACTATTAAAGCTTTTTCAAAAAATAATCCAAGGTTGCTTTTGCCCTCTACATTTTACATATAAAGCATTACCCATGATAGTCCTATGGTGGCTCAGAGGGGCCATCTTGAAATAATATTTTAATCTCAAGATCACAAGATAAGATAAAACAAGGACGCTGAACTTTAGTTCCAGACACCTTCTGAAATACACCCTTATTGAAATGAAATATACCAAAATGTAGAGTAAATATGTGGTCTTTTTGTTAAAAACATTTACATTTTAATTACAGTAAAAATGTAATTTCATAGTAATATATTTTAAAATATTTTGCAGTATTTGAAAGCAGCAATAATCTGTATATATGCTGAAGTATCTTGAAGTGTTCCAAAATCTTTTCGGATAATATATGTTGTGCAGCATATTCTGCGAAGACGGACTTTGAGATGACAAGCACAAGTCTATCTTCTTTGCTGATGGTGCAGTGTGGAAGCGCTGGTGTTAGCTTCTTTGCTGATGGTGCAGTGTGGAAGCGCTGGTGTTAGCTTCTTTGCTGATGGTGCAGTGTGGAAGCGCTGGTGTTAGCTTCTTTGCTGATGGTGCAGTGTGGAAGCGCTGGTGTTAGCTTCTTTGCTGATGGTGCAGTGTGGAAGCGCTGGTGTTAGCTTCTTTGCTGATGGTGCAGTGTGGAAGCGCTGGTGTTAGCTTTGCTGATGGTGCAGTGTGGAAGCGCTGGTGTTAGCTTTGCTGATGGTGCAGTGTGGAAGCGCTGGTGTTAGCTTCTTTGCTGATGTTGCAGTGTGGAAGCGCTGGTGTTAGCTTCTTTGCTGATGGTGCAGTGTGGAAGCGCTGGTGTTAGCTTTGCTGATGGTGCAGTGTGGAAGCGCTGGTGTTAGCTTTGCTGATGGTGCAGTGTGGAAGCGCTGGTGTTAGCTTCTTTGCTGATGGTGCAGTGTGGAAGCGCTGGTGTTAGCTTTGCTGATGGTGCAGTGTGGAAGCGCTGGTGTTAGCTTCTTTGCTGATGGTGCAGTGTGGAAGCGCTGGTGTTAGCTTTGCTGATGGTGCAGTGTGGAAGCACTGGTGTTAGCTTCTTTGTGGAAGCGCTGGTGTTAGCTTCTTTGTGGAAGCGCTGGTGTTAGCTTCTTTGTGGAAGCGCTGGTGTTAGCTTCTTTGTGGAAGCGCTGGTGTTAGCTTCTTTGTGGAAGCGCTGGTGTTAGCTTCTTTGCTGTGGAAGCGCTGGTGTTAGCTTCTTTGCTGTGGAAGCGCTGGTGTTAGCTTCTTTGCTGTGGAAGCGCTGGTGTTAGCTTCTTTGCTGTGGAAGCGCTGGTGTTAGCTTCTTTGTGGAAGCGCTGGTGTTAGCTTCTTTGCTGTGGAAGCGCTGGTGTTAGCTTCTTTGTGGAAGCGCTGGTGTTAGCTTCTTTGTGGAAGCGCTGGTGTTAGCTTCTTTGTGGAAGCGCTGGTGTTAGCTTCTTTGTGGAAGCGCTGGTGTTAGCTTCTTTGTGGAAGCGCTGGTGTTAGCTTCTTTGTGGAAGCGCTGGTGTTAGCTTCTTTGTGGAAGCGCTGGTGTTAGCTTCTTTGTGGAAGCGCTGGTGTTAGCTTCTTTGTGGAAGCGCTGGTGTTAGCTTCTTTGTGGAAGCGCTGGTGTTAGCTTCTTTGTGGAAGCGCTGGTGTTAGCTGCTTTGCTGTGGAAGCGCTGGTGTTAGCTTATGTTAGTGATCATTCATCATAGACATTTTGTAGAAGGTGTGGGGTCAGCTTGGTGGAGCAGTCAGAGGAAATTATTCCGGATCGGGAACAGAGATCTGAGGGTGTGGAATTCCTGACGCTCCGAAGCATGTTGTAATTCCCGACTCATTGGGTGTCATTTAGCACGTCCTTGAAGTTTCCGTGGAAACCAAATTTTTATTTAAAGTGGAACTTTGGCCGCCATTCCCAACGATGGAGTTATTTAGGCTTGTTATACCTTCGTGCGTGAGGTACTTGTGGCGGCCGTATCAATGATTAGATTTCTTATGTTGCAGTGCTAGGACTCGTAATCTTTAGGAATTGTGGATTCTTGCGTTTTTACAGGTAAAATTATTTTTTTATGACATCATTAACCTAAATGAATGAGTTGATGGCTAAAAAGTCTTCAGATGTTTTTCAATTATAAACCACCTGTTTTGACCGGAAATAGATTAAACAATGCATAGGGTTGTATAAAGGATAGTTTTAGAAAGTTTGATCAGTGAGGCTGGGGCCTAGGCTCCAATCCTTTTTGAATTAATCATTTTCTTTATGTCACCTAATGCAAAGTGACTAGTGCATGTACTAGTTTTGCATGTACAGTATCTAATTGGAAAAAGGCTGCAAGACATCGAAAGGGTGACTTTAATTAGGGTAGTTAGCAGTAAGTTTAGTCATAGTGCTTAACAGACTCTATACAATCATTGAAATACAGGTACCTGTTAGATTTAAGGGGACATTTTGTGGAGGATGGGCTTAAAGAGATACTGCAGAGCCTTTTCTAAGGCCTTTTTTACTGCTTCAATTTGAACTGGAACTCGTGAGTAGGTGTGGTCATATGACGATGATGCCACGTAATTATGAATATTCATACGGTCAAGGAGTGAAAGGGTGTGTCGATATAAGTCGTAATATTAACGTTAGCAGTAATACAAAGCAGTACGCACTTGAACTTGAACTAGCTAGTTAGCAGTACAAGGGTCTCAGCCTCAAAGAGGAAAAAAAAAACCCGTTGGTCTCTGCTTTTATACCACGTGCCCAGCCGAGACTACCCCTAGGACCACCTCAACTCCACCCATTTTTATGTTATGGATCTCGTGACGTCACAAACCCCCGGAAACCAGCGTATTGGTAAGCCTACACAAAAACTCAGAAAACACCCATTTTGACTAAACATGAGATTTTTGGACAAAAAACAGTTGTGTATGATCATAATCTAACCCAAAACATCGGTTTTCAACCGGAAAAGTCGGTTTTTGACTGCAGTATCTCTTTAAGAGCATAAGAGTGCTATAAAATTTTCTTGTACCAATCTGACTACTTTAGTCAAATGTAAGACTCCCTAACCCTGGTCCTTCAGAGCTATATAGTGTGCTGCATTGTTACCCGGTGCGTTAAATTGGCGTTGCATGACGCGCTTTTGCCCGACTGCCCTCTGGTTCTGGGTTAATAAATGGACTCTGTTCTGTCCGGCTGGTTTCCATAGTGAGTCATGTACAACTCCGGCCTTCTGAACCCGACGCTGTATTGAACGCTAAATTAATTCTGTCATTGACTCTGTGTACAGTGTGCAGTGTTTTCCGTTTGCAGTGGGAATGGTTTCAAAGGAGAACAAAGTTGAAGAGGCAGCATTAAACTGAATGAATGGATGAAACTTACAGATAAACGTTTATTAAAGTACTTTAGGCCACATAGACCGGGGGGGTGTGTTACATTAGGGTGTGAAATTAACACCCCCCACCAACCAAATGCTGGTCAAATTTTGATTTTGGCTGGTAAGATTTTTACTCTAGCAGCCACTTTAGCAGGAAACCAGCCAGGTTGTGTTATACTGTAAAAGGTAATGTGGCTGGTAAAATGTTGAAAATGGCTGGTGATTGTTAGAATCCACAAGCCACTCTGGCCAGCGGGTGAAAAAGTTAATTTCATACTTGGTTACATGCATCCTGGTTTATTTAGTTATTACCAGTTATTTTGCCTTAATTTTCTTGACATCTGTATGATGCACAAACACTGGCTCACACCTGTAAAGGGTCACCTCAGCAAATCACTAACATACAAGTGCAGCTGTGTACATCAGGAGCTGTGGCTATGACTGTCAAATAAAAAGCCCAAAAATGTATGATATTCATGGAAAAAATAAAGACAGAAGTTGGCGTCGGATGCCAAAACAGTTGGGCCTTCATTCTGAACCCCAGACGTAGACCTTCATCAGACGTAGACCTTCATCAGACGTAGACCTTCATCAGACGTAGACCTTCATCAGGCGTGAAAAGCAAGGCTAAAGGAAAGGGAATGTATAAGGTCACATGACCAATCAGACAAAACAATTACTGTGCTTCTGTGACATCATACATAGAAAATACCAATCGCCTGATGATGTCATCATACGTGTGAATTAAACAACTTGACCGACGATGTAAAATCCACCACGTTTCATAATAAACATGATGTGAATTAAGGTAAACAAATTTTAAGCTCTTTGAAAGCTGAGCGGTTGTGGCTTTTGTTCAGTGCCGGTGTAATTAGTGTAGAATCGGGAGGCAGCTGACCTTTTGAAGTTGTAAATGGCTGCCATTTGAATGTAAACACTTTAATTTGTTGCTCGCTAACAATCATTAGAAGTGTTTAGACTTAGACAAACCATCTGCTTTAGAGGCTTTGTTCAAATTCACACGAAAAGGACACAAATGCACACAAACACACGCATAGTACACACAAATACACACAAACACAGCTCACACTCAAACACACGCATAGTACACACAAATGCACACACAGACACAGCTCACACACACACACATACAAACACAGCTCACACTGAAACGCACGCATAGTACACACAAATGCACACACAGACACACACACACAGCTCACACTCAAACGCACGCATAGTACACACAAATGCAGTTTGCGTGCACACACACGCACGCACACAAACCCCCACGCACACACACACACACACACACAAACGCACTTGTGCACACACACCCACACACACATACTCCCATGTACACACAAACAAACTCGCGTACACACACACACACGCACAAAGCTGCAGCTTCTCACGTTAAGCACACAAATTAAAACACACAACATTTAGTGAACAATGACAGTTCATATACAATAAAAAATATGAGGAATAAAATTAAAGTAATTATTGGAATAACTTTCAAAAGTCCCCGAGATTATGTCTCTTTAATGATGATGAAGAACACAGCGTCTGACCCTTCATCATTAGTGTGCATTTAGTCTGGTCTATATCACTGTACACAGTGTCTGACCTTCATCATTAGTGTGCATTTAGTCTGGTCTATATCACTGTACACAGTGTCTGACCTTCATCATTAGTGTGCATTTAGTCTGGTCTATATCACTGTACACAGTGTCTGACCTTCATCATTAGTGTGCATTTAGTCTGGTCTATATCACTGTACACAGTGTCTGACCTTCATCATTAGTGTGCATTTAGTCTGGTCTATATCACTGTACACAGTGTCTGACCTTCATCATTAGTGTGCATTTAGTCTGGTCTATATCACTGTACACAGTGTCTGACCTTCATCATTAGTTCAATTCCATTCAATTCAATTTTATTTGTATAGCGCTTTTTACAGAGAACTGTCACAAAGACGCTGCACAGGGAGACAGAAGGAAAATTGAGCAAAAAAACCAGGCCATAGCCCCCAACCAGCAAAATGAGGTAAAAAACTCCCCGGTAGGGGAGAAAAAAACACTGAGCAGTGGCGAGAAAAAACTCCCCAGTGGGAAGAAATCTCGGAAGGAACCTGGCTAGAGAGGGGGTGCCCATCCTTCGCTGGCCGGCCCGGTTTAGACTAAAGGTGGACTGAATGGTAATAGTCAGTTCAATAATCAGTTCAATCATCAGTTCAATCATCAGTTCAAAGGGGGCGGGGTGATGCATCTGGGACTCCGGTTGCGTGAAGTCGGGAGGATAAACCAAACCAAAGGGGGGACGGGTCCGAAGCAGTCTGCAAAACTCAGGGTGAGGGGCATAACTGGAGCAGTCTGCAAACTCAGGGTGAGAGGGGGACGGGCCGGAGTAATCTGCAGCTCAGGGTGAGAGAGGAAAAGAGAAGGTTAGCCCCCCCCCCCCCCCCCCCCCGACATCCTTAACTATAGGATTGACTAAAGAGGTACGTTTTTAGCCTACACTTAAAGACAGAAAGTGTGTCTGCAGCCCGTACATACATGGGAAGATTATTCCATAAAAAAGGGGCTCTGTAAGAGAAGGCTCTGCCACCCATTGTAATTTTAGATATAATAGGAATTTTCAAATAGCCAGCATTTTGAGAGCGAAGTAATCTAGGAGGACAGTAAGGAATGAGTAAGTCACTCAGATATTCAGGGGCCATGCCATTTAAAGCTTTAAACGCTAGAAGTAAAATCTTGTAGTCAATTCTGAATTTGACAGGCAGCCAATGAAGAGTTTTGAGCACCGGGCTGATGTGCTCCCATTTCTTGGTTCTAGTAAGAACCCTAGCGGCTGCATTCTGTACAAGTTGGAGGCGATTCAGGGCTGAGCCAGTGCAACCAGACAATAATGCATTGCAGTAGTCTAGTCGAGAGGTTACAAAGGCATGAACCATTTTTTCAGCATCCTCCAGGGACAACACCTTCCTTAATTTAGATATATTCCTCAGGTGGAAGAAGGCCATTCTTGTGATATTGTTAATATGGGGCTGAAAGGAGAGATCTGAATCAATAATTACACCAAGGTTTTTAACAACCTTGTTAGGGGAGACAGAGAAGCAATCTAAATTTAAGGGAAGCTGTAAGAATTTATCTCGAAGGGATTTGGGACCTAATACTAATATCTCAGTCTTATCTGAGTTCAATAAGAGGAAATTTTGGGTCATCCAGGCCTTTACATCTTTGAGACAGGTCTCTAGTTTAGACAACTGGTCAACTTCACCTGGCTTAACTGATATATAAAGTTGTGTGTCATCTGCGTAGCAGTGGTAGTTAACACCATGTCTGCTTATAATGTTCCCAAGAGGGAGCATGTAAAGAGAAAAGAGCAGAGGACCCAAGACCGATCCTTGTGGTACTCCAAAGTTCACTTCATTAGTGTGCATTTAGTCTGGTCTATATCACTGTACACAGTGTCTGACCTTCATCATTAGTGTGCATTTAGTCTGGTCTATATCGCTGTTGCTCGTGTAGTTAAGGTGGATACACTTGTGTTCTCTCGCATCTTAAGGTGTCCTGGATTGTAAGTTGTTTCGAACTGTAAATATACTGGCGCACGGGGAACCCTCTCTATAACCCCCCTTCTGAAGACTAGCGCCTCCTTCCCCGCTCAAGACAAGACTAGCACCTCCTTCCCCGCTCAAGACAAGACTAGCACCTCCTTCCCCGCTCAAGACAAGGACTAGCACCTCCTTCCCCGCTCAAGACAAGACTAGCACCTCCTTCCCCGCTCAAGACAAGACTAGCACCTCCTTCCCCGCTCAAGACAAGACTAGCACCTCCTTCCCCGCTCAAGACAAGACTAGCACCTCCTTCCCCGCTCAAGACAAGACTAGCACCTCCTTCCCCGCTCAAGACAAGACTAGCACCTCCTTCCCCGCTCAAGACAAGACTAGCACCCTCCTTCCCCGCTCAAGACAAGACTAGCACCTCCTTTCCCGCTCAAGACAAGACTAGCACCTCCTTCCCCGCGCAAGACAAGACTATCACCTACTTCCCCGCTCAAGACAAGACTAGCACCTCCTTCCCCCGCTCAAGACAAGGACTATCACCTACTTCCCCGCTCAAGACAAGACTAGCACCTCCTTCCCCGCTCAAGGACAAGACTAGCACCTCCTTCCTCGCTCAAGACAAGACTATCACCTACTTCCCCGCTCCAGACAAGACTAGCACCTCCTTCCCCCGCTCAAGACAAGACTAGCACCTCCTTCACATGAGAAAAAAAACGTTACCTGAGTTTCTGGGGGTTTGTTTTGTCCTGGTGAATTTAGCGGGTCTGTTTCAAGACTGGAAATGTGAAAAGCCTCAGATGAGAGTAGTTCTGAGCGCCGTTGGATATCTTTGAGTCTGTTCTTGTTATTTTTTCTCCTTTATTGTGTAAAACGAGAAGGGGATTGATGCTGAGATCGGGAGGTTTCTGTTACACACTCTCTCCCTTTACTGTAAATGTTTCCTTTAGAAATTCTCCATTCTTTTTTTTTTTTTTTTTTGGTTGACTGTTGCAAATAGTGAATTTATCGATGTCGGTACCAATGAAGTCCACAGAGATTAGTGGCATAAGTCTGTCCCATTAGGGATTAGAGCACACAATGGACCTCCATTGATTTTGCACTGTAGCCATTATGGATTCTTGGGTCGAGTTACTTGTAAATCATCGGAAAACAAGAGAGAGGCAATCGCAGAGAGTGTTTCCTTCTACTAAAAATAATAATGGTAAATGATAATGATAAAAATGAACATTTCTGCATGCATTGGTCAGTCCAAAATACTGAACAGAGTAAAATATTCAGTGTATTGATGAAGAGACAGACCCGATGTTCATAAAAGAAGAGACGGGAAGTTTCATTACCCAGCTGGCAGTGGGAACAGAATGTTCAGACATGGGGCGTAGTCTTCTTTGCAGTGACGCAGGTACATTTACATGAAATCACCTGGAGGTGTTGCGATATTAACCCATGCCTGATTCAGAGACACTATTGTCCATATGACACACCCTCCGTATGACACACCTCACATGAGTCTGTATGACACACCTCCATATGACACACCTCACGAGTCCATATGACACACCTGCATATGACACACCTCCATATGACACACCTCACGAGTCCATATGACACACCTCCATATGACACACCTCACATGAGTCCGTATGACACACCTCCATATGACACACCTCACACGAGTCCATATGACACACCTGCATATGATGCACCTCACAAATCTCCGTATGACACACCTGCATATGACACACCTCACATGAGTCCATATGACACACCTCCATATGACACACATCACATGCCTCCGTATGACACTCCTCATTGCTGCTGTGAGCCCTATGCCCCGCCCGCCCGCCCGCTGGTCTCTGCTTGGTAGCATAAGGGCCTGAAGCGGGAAAACGCCTGTTTATTAGTTGACATCTCACCCCCCCCTCCCCCCCCCCCACCCGGAGCGGCTCTGTGCTCTCGCTGACAGAGAGGAAATGAATATTTATGCGGCCCCCGCCAAAATGTTCGCTCCGGGCACGTCAAGTATGAGAGGCGCTGATGACAAACATGTGCATGGCCTCTGCCGTGGAATTTCCCGGCTGTTTTATAGACCTCCCCCCCTCCCACACACACACACACACGCACCACGCACACGCACACCACACACGCTGGGACCTGGGGGTCCTGATAGCCCAGACTGCTCCACAGGCGGTCGGATTCCCGCTTTCCTGAGGCCCGCTGGCGTTTGGACAGCTCTGTGTATTTAGCACGTTGCTTAGTCTAGGGATCTCAAACTCCAGTCCTGGTGGGCTGCACTCTCTAGTGTCTACAGGCTCTGTATGGTTTCCTTTCAATCAGCAGTCAGTTTAAGGCTTGGGAAGTCAGGTGTGTGGTACTCTTTAACCAATCAGTGACTTGAATTGAGCGCTTATGTGCTGAAAACACATTGAGAACCAGAGCCCACTGGCTGCGGCCCTCCTGGTGCTTGGAGTTTGGCACTCCTGACATATTCCCATAATTCCTTCCGGTCCATTCTGGTTCAGTTGCAGATGTACAAACATTCCGATCAGGACTCAATCCTGGTCCCGGGGAGTCACATGGTCTGCTGGGGTTTTTTTCCCCCCACTTAAAATCAACTACCAATTCAGATCCAAGACACAAAGTTAGGTGTGTTCAGCTGGACCACACTTATTCAATAACTGGGCCTGCATGGGCCCAGTGCAGATGTGTGAGCCTTTGACTATCTGGCATGGACTGAAAGAAACTGCACTGATTATTGTAGTGGTGATGGAGAATGAGTTTTCAGGAACTGCATAAAGGGTGGAGCTACAGTGAACTGTCAGTCACTGACTTGATTGGACGAATCAGAGAAGAATTACCATGACTGGTTCACATCAGTGTGTCACTGGTAGCTCCACCCATTTTGGTTTTAGGACCGTTCACTGTACCGTCACTATGCAACAGCCATGCATTTTCCACATAACTGGCCTCCTCTCTATGCAGTATTAGTCGTTCTGTGTTATTATTAAGGTGCATTCTGTCAACCTGCTGGTTACCTGGGCACCCTGGGCATTTTTATTCATTTAATTTGTGCTTTAACAAGCCCTGAAATTCTGACCTGAGATGATATGTTATGCTTCTTATCAGAAGGGACAGTAAGATTAGCAGCGTTTGTGTTTTCCCCCCCCCAAAAAAACAGGTGTTTAGTATGCCAGGCAACGGTGGCTGATAAAATCCTCCTGAAGGTCAAAGGTCATTCCCAGTAGGACAGGGGGCTGTTGGGTTATCATATGTGCATGAGACTGAAAATTAGGATTCCAAATGACAGTTGAATTTCAAATTCCAGAGTGGTCAATCTGAGGTATATAGACTTCCTTTATTTTTAACAGTCAGGAAAGTTGTATAACTGTTTAATTTTCTGTTTATGATCTGTCAATGGCCCTGGCTGCTTTCCCCTTTACTGGGCTAAGAATGAGAAAGATTACAGTAGCTGGGCAATAATGCCACACCCCTGCCTGGCATTTCACAGTTGTGTTGTTTGTTGTGTCATTGCATTGTGCAGTTCAACTGTGTTATTGCATTTTTGTGTTTTTGTATTTAGCAGTAATCCTCAACCCTGGTCCTACAGAGCCAAAAATTGTCCTGGGTTTTCTTGTTACTCAGCATTTAATTGGTCAATTAACGCCATTGATTACACCTTTACCTCGCCTGGGGATTTTTGGGTGTGAGTCGGTTACTGATTTAAATCTGAAAAAACGAAATCAGCGGGATTGAGAATCGCTAGTGTCTGTCCTTCCAATGATGCACTTCAGGTTCTATAATCCGTAATCTTCTAATAATGGTTCAAACCTGGTGGAATTTCAGAGGGGGCCAGGGAATGCCTGTGGCCATTTGGGGATAATCTTTTCTCTGGTACAGACTCTTTCCTGTGCCCCTCATAAGCCTAGCTGTGAGGCCTCTGGCCCATCTGTCAGAGAAGGAGCTTGTTGGCACGGCGCCGGCTTCCGGAAGAGGTGATGTCACTGTTGGACCAGTCAGAGCGTCCGTGGCAGAAAAGCGTTGGGTATAAGACTGTGTCATTATGCCGGTGACGGGCGGCCATCGAGCTCCGTCTTTTCCGCTCACGTGTGAAACGTGCCGGGCCAAACCTGGCCGAGAAAATAAACGCTTGCAATGTTTTTCACAACATTTTCCACTATGACGCAGGTTTCTGTGACAAATGATAAACGTTACTTCTGCGGATGACGTCCCCTGGCCTTTCACTCCTCCCATCTCTGTGGTTTTTTGAAATTCTATTTTTCCATCTCTGTATGCGTGAATGTGATTTAGGTTATTAGACATTTAAATACAATGACTTTCTTTTTATTGGTTCTCAGGATGCCATTTTACAGGATCAAAGGCTGTAGTGCAGAATAGCCATATTAACAGTTCATAATAACAGTCATATAGCATTTTGAGTTTTTGGAGGAAATGGTGCTATTGATACGAGACGGCAGGGTAGTATAACAGTTAGGGAACAGGGCCTGCAGCTCCCGAGGTTGCAGGTTCGAGTCGAGGCACTGTCGTTCTACCCTTGAGCAAGGTACTAAACCTGAATCGCTTCAGTAAATATCCAGAGAGAGTATGTATAAATAGATTGTATGTAAAGAATGTATACTGCATGAGTCGTTCTGGACAGTGTAATGTAAACGTACTCCAGCACAGGGTCCAAATAATACTCTTATCAGGAACACAGTGACTGCTAAAATGACACTAAGTGTAATTATGAGACATAATTTGGTTAATTAATACTCGGATGTAATAGGAACTAATAAGATAATTATACATAGTGATGAGAACAGGCCATTCAGCCCCATCAAGGCTCACAATTCACTTACAAACTAGAGAGAGTATTCAGCACTGCGTCCAGCTTGAACTTGAATTAGCCAAGGGTGTATTCCTACTGCATGACCTGGCTAGATGTTCCACAAGCTGATAAAACTGTAATGTCTGTGTGAAATTTAACTTTAGCTAATATATGGTATAAACAGGCTTTACTTACTTCATTCAGGACCAACTTACATTTGAAATATCTTCATTTTCCATTACTGTAGCCAGAGTTGGCCAGAAAGCCGTGCTGTGTGCTAGCTAGTGAATGTGGTTTTAGAAGTGTGCTAGTGAATATGGTGCTAGACGCGTGTTCGTTAGTTAACTGCTGGATCTAATGGTTTTTCTGGTTGCTTCCGCTGCACGTGGGGATTGTGCTGATCGTGCGCTTTTATGGCACGCTAGCTTTGATATGCAAATATTTCTCACCGCTACCATTTTTGTGCAGTTCTGTCAAAATATTCAACAGGTAATCACCCCCCCCCCCCCCCCCTGAGATTATGCAGGAGGGAGACAACGTACTGGCTGCAGGTGATTTCTGTTTTATTACAGAAGATCTTTCAAAATTATCTGAACTGCATCTGCTCAAAAAATGTTGACTTGGAAAAACGTTCGCCACAAAATCTGGCTGGGCCCCCTTGCCTCTAGAACTGGTCTGAGTCCTTGGTCCTGTCATGCCAGAGGATGTGCTGGGTTTTCACTCTTAACTCAGTGCTTAACTGACCAATTAAAGCAGTTCATGAAACATGAAATCACTTCCTGGGTCTGAAATGGTTGCTGATTTTAAGTTGATAATAAACACGCAGCTCTCCAGGAACAGGTTTGACCACACGTCGCGCACGACTTTGACATTGTGGGTGAATTGCATTGCAACACGCTCAGGTTAGAACCCCCTGGACCACAGACCTACACTACAACTGGAACAGCTGCAGTTTACCTCAGTTTAGGAGTAGCTGATCCAGTTTTTAATGTCATTCTGTGGGTCTAGTGGTTTAAAACTGAGGTTTAATCTGCTAAATTGGTTGCTGTTGCCCCTGTAGGTTTAAAGGGGTATGTAACCAACCCACCATGACCAGGAGACCACCACAGCCCCTACACTGTTGGCTTCATCCCGCCAGCACTGGGGTGTGTTTACATTTGGCATTGCATCGAGACTATGGGGCTCGTCCATGCATCACACTGTGGTGCCTTAACCAAATGAGCCCTCCAGCAACTCCCTGGGGCATTTTTTATTTTATAAGAGGATGCATTTTAGTGTAGTTTTGCCCGTCCCTGGGAAGGGGGCGCACTAGAGCAGAGTGACGCCTTTTGTACGGGCCGTGGGCGGGACAGCAGTAAATCGAGAGGCGTAATTGTGGAGTCCAAATTTGGAAGAAAGAAAAAAATGATTGAAAGACGATTGAAAGAATGATCAAATGATTGAAGGATGTCAGTCATTCAGAAGCTCTGAGAATGTGAGAATGTACCATTGTCTTAACGTCTTAACCGTGTAGGCCGTTTGTCAGACTCACTGGCTTTATCTCCTTGTGGCCTTTATGTAATTACGTTATCAGAATTGTGTCTTCACCCCACATAAACAAATTAATTTAGTCATACTTCAGTAAGAGCCAATACTGGCACAAAGTTTGGAGCAAACGCTTGCTGTTACGATGGTCAACCAACTGCATACAGTACAAGGGCTGGGTGTTTTTTCCAAAAGTCTGATTAAAGGAAAGCTTTCGGATCCATTATTGAATACAATACCTATAACTGCATTAGACTGTCTCTGGGACAGTTACCTGCAAGTCTGACAAGCGAAACAAATGGCTGCTGTATGTTCTGTAACCTAATTAGCGCTGAGTGGTCTATGAAAAAGACTAATGCCGCAAGACATGGTTATTGATGCCGCGAGATCTACGGGCTCTTTTCTATTAGCGGCCTATTTAACTGCAGTGAAAGCAGGCAAGAGCTACAGCACGTTCCCTCTGCTTTTAATCAATAAAAACGCCACGCTTTTAGTGCCGTATTTTATTGGTGGAACGATGGCTTTTCGGGACCCTGGGAAATGTGGTAACTTTGATGAAAAAGACTTCACAGGAAAGGCATTTTGTTTACATGGTTTGCTTGACGTGTCATGTTGGCAGTGAGCTCGGCGTTTAATAAGCAGAAGCACATCTGTTCCAGTCTCGTTTAAAGAAAAACATTGAAGATTGTGATGAGAAAAGATAATATTCAGAAATGTGTAGGTACCTTGAGCATAACATAAACCCTGTTATCGCTTTCCATTTTCCTTCAAAAGACCTTTTCTGTAACAGTCATTTCCACAATTAGCTGAGCTATAGATAAACTGACAAGAGTTAAATTACATTTCACTGTGAAACTGTGGATACCTGAACCAAGGATGGTTAGAAATTTCCACAAATGATCAGCACTACCTGAGCATGGACCATCTATGGAGATAAACACTCCTTGTATGGCTGTTATGTAGAATTAGGCACAGTAAACGTTGGCCTAACAGGCGTGAGAACGTTTCATCTCACTCTATATATTTACAGTTTAATGCATTGTTTAAAATAACAACTTTTTATTATTATTTTAAATGAAGCGTGTAGATGTTGAATATCAATAGTGGGTTTAAAAAAGTCATTTTCAATCAAATAAAAATGCGCTGTAAATGCCTGTAAATCTCTTTAACAGCTAGTAATTTCCTGGGTCTAGAGAAACTTCCAGAAAGTCTGTGGAGTGTCAAATGTCTGTAGTGTGGTTTGAGGTAACAGTTCAAAGCCCAACATCCACATCAGATCTTAAAATAAAAGTGCAATGATTATAAACTGAGGCAAAAACTGCTTTAAGTATAGCCATGTTTGGAGCGAAGTTCACCAAGATGTGCAGCCAATATGGCCATAACTGACAAATAGAAAGTGCCATTTACTGAATTGAGTAACTGTATATGGAATTATTGATTTTTATCCCCCTGTTATTTGTCGACAGACCCTAGACTCATGCAGTTTATATAGTCAGAACTTGCACCCGATGTGAGGCAGCATGGTGTTGCCGTGGCGCCGTGCTGGTAAGTTTAAATAAGGTTTCGCTGCTACGTCACAGCCAAATCAAATCTCCGCCTCTAACTGCTTTAGCCAACTGCCACTTGTGTTACCCTGGGAGAACGATGCCTACCGGTAAGTGACGTGTGTGGACGATGTTATCGTGACGAGGTGATCGCGGGGACACGGGAGTGGCATGGGCAGAACTTTGTCTTCCTAGACAGTAACGCAGGCTCCTCTGAACGGTCATGCAGCCGATCCTCTTAACTCACACAGCTTTATTAAATTATGTTTAATTGAATGTGGCTACTGTTTATTTAACCCTCTTTGAAGAGCTGTTTTTATTTATTTTTTATTTCTAAGTCGGTGTTCTAGAACTCCACTGAGTTGTGATTGTGACATCAGCATTAGAATGTTTGGCTAAGAAGAATATTTGTGACCTCACACCTTACAGGGTTAAAGCTGGATTCATTAGGGGTTTGCAGGTACAGTGGGCCTTTGTGTTCCCAGAAGCTTGGCACCCAATCCTCTTTCACTTCCTGTTTTTATTTCTCCAGACAGCCAATGATCTGTGTCCATTCTCTGTTCCCTGTTCTCAGAACTTTGAGCTGGATTTCAGAGTGTCTCGGGCCCACTAGGCCCTGCGCTAATCAATAATACGCAGGCCTTGTCTCGTCTTGTCCTGGACATATTTAATAACACTGAACACTGTTGTATTCTTCGTTTTTAATGCTTTGCTGGTCTGTGGCCTGATTTAACTGCTGATTCAGTGAGAGAATGTAAACTTTAGCAGGACAGGATTCAGATGGATGTGTGTCATAATTATGCCCATACCCAGCTGCTAACTGATTTCAAACCCTAGGCCCCGCACGTCTTTCCTTTCTCTGGTGCAGGCATGTATTGTCTTGTATCTAAAGGCCGCTAAGACATTCACCATAAGATGGCCGCCCAGATCCAATCAGCGTTTGTACTTAAACTGTGACTCACAGATAAACGCAAGCACAGATGCTTGTGAAAACTGGGTTTGTGAAGAAAAGAAAATAACACTCGTATTTAATTTGTAGTTAAAGACAGATGTTGACTGAATCCAGACCAATTATCCATATGCTTCCTAAGATCCATTATAAATTAATGTTTGAGTTTACTGTATATATGTATTGTAAATACTTGTATTGCACTTGTGTGTGTGTGTGTGTACTGTATGTATGTGTGCATGCACACATATGTCTGGCTTAAAATGGCTTACATCCTCACAGAGACGTTTATATGAACCCATTTTTAAACCACGCGACCTGATGTGTGGAGCTTAAAGAAAATAAAATAAAATAAAAAAGACTGTTTTGTGCAGTAAAGGTGATGGTGTGTGTGTGTGTGTGTCAAGGGTCTTTGCCTGGTTCACACAGCTCCATCTGCGATAAACAGCGCAGATAAAAATGGCTGCCTTCTATGAATTGGTTAGTCTGAGGAACATGTCGTGTCTTTTGAGCCCTTAAATGTTCCCATGAAGAACGCTAGTGACCTAGAATTGGGAAGATCCTCCTGTCTGTTTCCTGGAATGCTAATCACCACATCGGCCAATTGGTCACAATTCTGCTTCTGCCATCAATAGCAGTCACAAACAAAACCAAAAACAAAAGAAAACTGAAAATGGATCGCATCTGGTCTGCTTTTTCTGCAATCGTGAAAGGACACTAATGAAGACTTTCGACAGAAGCGTGCTGGGCTGTCAATTTGGGGGGTGCGTGGGGGTGGGGGTACATCCTCTCCAACTGGTTGGATAATTGTCACAAACAGCCTCTACTTGTTTCGAGACATCTTTTCGCCTTTTGAGATTGCTTGTCTTTTGAGATGCTAAGTCGGAACAAGTCACGTGATGTTTATTTTCAAAAGTATACGTTCCAGCCGTGGCCTAACGTCTTTTTTTTTTTTTTTGTCGGTTGGGATTTGGGCGTTGGGCCAGGCCATTGCTCAGGGTTTACAGTACGCCAGATGGCATCTTTACATATGTAAATAGTGCTGTCTGCTGTCTGTAGGGAAATGAAAAGGCCTCAGTGTTGCTGCAGTCACGCCGGAGCGGCCAGGTGCTGATCCTGTACGGCTGTTCGGGGGGGGCGGACTTGGCGCGGTTTTCGTTCTAATTTCACCCTGTGATCGTCTCTAGGAGCGTCCGCCGTCTCTGTGCCCTGCCCCTCATTTCCGCTGCATTCCGGGTTGTTCCGTGTTTACGGCACTAAGTCCCTGTTTATGCAGCTCCAGTTTCATACTCCAGCCGTGCTTCAATAAAATATATATAATATAAAACATGTCGCCTTGAGGAAGACAAAATTCATAAACCTTTGGCTTGTCTCAGTTTCTGAGGTAAAAGTACTAGAATGTCAAGTTTTAAGATAAAGACCTATTTCAGATCCAAATGTTAACATGGGCTTTTTCATGGGAAAAAATAGTGATTGAGCCTGTTGGAAAAGAGCATAAATTAATTTTGGTTGTACTAATATGCAAAGTGTGACGTCTCCACCTGTGCAGGGCTGACTCATAACATAAGAGAAGTGTGTGAACACAGCCGCTGAACTTGAGAAGGTGTTCAGCTTACCTGAGCGATCTGGATACAGGTAAGAACAGGGCCTCAGGTTTTAGAAAATCCTCTACCGCTCCAGGTTTTGTTCTCAGCTGAATTTACGATGTGTTTAATTTGGCACCTTTCTTAAAATTTCACTTGGGACCTTGGTTTTTGAAACGTGGAGGCACGGAACATGACAGCTTTATGTTATTTTTTTCCCTCAGCAGTAAGCTGGATTTCTGACCTGTCTGACGTGTTTATAGACGGACACATCCCTTGTTTGTAGTGTTTGGACCCAGTCACTGGGAAACATGACGTCAGGCTCAGGTTCTCCGGCTGACCTAGGGAATGCCATCCCACAAGTAGGAATCATTGACTTCAGAGGGTTTCCTCCCAGAAACGCCCGACACCAGCCACGGAGTGAAGTGCTATTTTTTGTTTTTAGCACACGCTTTTGCAAGTGTTTTTGTAACAGAAACAAACACCTTTTGTACAACAGAGTGAGGTGTCACAAGGTCAGAGTCATCGTTGTGAAACTACGAGGTCTTGTCTCCCCATTTTAGAGGAATAATATAATAACAGGCCCGGGTTTGGTGGTCAGCGTCATTTGTAAAGATCTGATAATGACACACTGATGGTTAATGAAGTCATGGCAGTGCGTTGTAAAAGCTTGTCAGAGAATCCTGACTGTGTCCGTCTCACATTTTACAAGGGTTTTGCAGAAACTCTTTTGTGTGTGTGTGTGTGTGTGTGTGTGTGTGTGTGTGTTTGTACGTGTGTGCATGTGTATGCGTGCACACGTGTGTGTGTGTGTGTGTGTGTGCGCGCATCTCAAAGATATGGATACAGTGTGTTTGTACATAAACATGTGCCTGCCATATCCACCATTATTTTTGGGAGGTGCACAAGTATTTATGGATTATTAAAATGTAATGACACATTGTCATCATAGTGGCAGCCCTGCAAAATTGCAGTATGAAACCCCCACAATCCCAAAAACATTTTTTAATGCAAAGCATTGAAATTCACTCCCGCTGCACTGATTGTGGAATAGATAGTATAGATCGTATATATAATGTCTTTCAGTAGATTTCAGCGTGAATCAAATCATGCTATCAGCAAATTAGTCTCTTTAACTAATCTTAACTAATTTGTTGCTTAGTCTCTTTAATCTCTTTCACTAAAGTGGCAAGGAAACATCCTAACAAACTCAATTTGTCTGAAATTAGAAATGGCGCTTAAAAGAGGACGGCTGTACAGGGTGGATGTTGACGAACACAAAGGGTCGTCGTGTTGCACGTTAGCCCTGAAGGAACTGTCGACCATTCAGACCTTAGTAAACATAGCTGAGGCAACACAACTCAAACGCAGTTACCGCTATTCACGGCTCGTAAAGCTGAGGCTTTAAGGACAAAGGAAATTCAATTAAAAACATAGTTATGGGAGCTCACAAGTTCTTCTGCAACAAGCTGTCCTTGAAGTGTTCTGGCTATTCATCGCTTTTGGAGTGTCGACCGACCTCGTCCTGACCTGCGGGACGTCTGCTTAATGACCGTACCTCTCTTAACTTCCTGTTTATATGTCTTAATAGAGCTTAGCGAAAGCCATGCACTTTCAGACGAGGCTGGCAGTTTGTGCTGGAAGAATGGAACATTTTCAATAATTGGATTTAGGATGTGGGTGATACTGTTCCTTGAAGGCCAAAGTATTGAAGGTTTTGGCAGTTTGGCACAAAATTTAATTTAATTTTAATTGCATTTTTTTGTAAAGATTTACTCGGGCTGTGTGATGCAGAAATTGTGAGGCAACGTTTGACCTGCCATGTTGGCAAATGCTGATGACTCCCTGTTTTACTTTACATATTTTCTATCTATCACAAAATGTTTCAGCGTATTACGTGCTTTATTATTCAGAAACGGTCGATAGGACTGCTCTGTCTAGCTGTACATGTGAGTTCATCATATTGGACATAATCCTCGTTTATCTTTTTGACCGTTATGTTATTCTGCGTCCCTATTATTTAGCAATCTCTCTCGGCGCTGTGGCCATTATCTAATCTTACACAGAAAACCATGCGCGCGTTCACATTAGACCGTGGGATTTCACGCCTTACGCTGCCATGTTATAGAACAATGTGAATTAGAATTGTTGAGAAATATCTAATATCACAGCTAATTAGCTGATTTGAGAACAGTGCTGTCCCGTTCACTAGCTTGTTAGTGGGGATGGTCTGGCAAACTAAACGTCTCTCGAATGTATTCCGTCAGTGCTCTGCGTGTAGCATCCTGGCTCTGTTCTTTTTCCATTTCTCACCAGGCATTTTCACACTCAACAGGTGACCTCACCTCTCCACCTGCGCCTGTCCGCGCCTGTGACACACACCTAGAGGTCATTCTCATGCATATGCCAAGGTCACGGTCTGGGGTAGTGAATAATGGCCGGATGAGAACGCTGCCAAAAAAAGCATTTAATCGGCTCCCAAAATCTGCACCAGGGCTGTCGCACCTGCCCATTCCATTCAGAACCTGTTCTGCTTTAAGCCTGACCGTTCAACGCTAACAAACAGAAATATTACCTTGTTTCTGTTGCATCAATATTCCATTAATGGAGTTTTAAAAAATATCTTAATCAATCATTCAATAGGCTGAAATTAGATTTAGTTTTCTTTCAAGGGCAGACGAGCATTCGGCTCAGCGTCTAATTAGTCTAATTAAAAGCTGAACCATAATCCAGTACACAGAATGACCACTCTAATCACTGAGATGAAACTATTCAGCAGTATTAGCGTTCTGGAAGACCAACTGTTTCACTCAAATAGTGTGCACGTTTACATTAAATCAACTCGTGGTTAAGAAACGTTTCTGGAAACATCCAGCGTAGTTTACATCAGTGTGTGGTTTTCTTTTCTTCAGTCAATTTACTGTTTCAGCAAAAACATTGTTTTTCTTTGTAGCATATTTATGTGAACAGACAAGCGTGGAGTTTAGAAAACAAACGAGGCCTGTGATAGGATAGCAGAGCCTGGACACCTGATTGGCTGACCCCCCCACCCCCCCGACCCTGATCAGGAAATACAGATTTTCAGACCCTAAAGAGGACTTGGTCATAAACACACACACACAGCTTTTTGCACAGTGACAGCTAATAGCAGAGTGGGATGCTAGACAATAAATTAGTACTTGCTCCAAAGATATTTATGCATCTAAAGATGAGTATTTCCTGATTACTCAGGAAAAATCACATATCTGAACCTCACACACGCCCACACACACCCGCACACGCACGCACACACCCGCACGCTGATTACTCATACACCCGCACGCTCTGGACCTTTAAGGAAGCACCATGGGGACCTAAGCCATTTCACACTGCTTCAGCTAATGAACTCCACACACTGCTGTTCACAAAAGACTGTTAGATGTGACCGTACTTCTCCCGGTTTATTCTGTCCTTCCATTGGTCTCAGTCGGCTCTTAAGTTTGTGATAAGCATGTTTTATGCCCTTCTCTTGCTGTTGTGTGAGGCGGGGAAGTGCTTAAAAACTGAAATCACAGGGTAACTGGGTCTCAATGTGAACTGTAGCGGATTGTCCCTCTATTTTGGGCTTATTATACTGACGAATGTGGAAATTAAAACGTGGGTCATCCAGGCCCTATAAATGTTTTTTTTTTTTACAGATATGTTGCCCCGGGAAACAATTTCCTCGTACAATAGATTTTAGAACATTCCTGAGGTTCTGCATATTGTTCCTTGAGGTTTCTTAAATCCATAAAAGGGATTAACTAAAAATTGAACTGCAAAATAGTTTTTCCAGTCCTGTCAGTAAAACGAGCGATCCTACATGTAGATTAGATAAAGGTGAATTCTGCATTGATATCAGGAAGTGTTTTTGTCACAGTGATTTGCCAGTTCATGTACAGATAAAGTCCAGGCTTGGCACAGTGATGGATACTCTCTAGTTTGTGCGTAAATGGCGATCCTAGATGGACTGAAAGGCTTGCTCACATCATTATTTATTCTTATGATTTAATGTTCTTGTGAACAGTGAGCGAGCCTCTTCATTAGCAGAAATACATATGCAAAAAAAAGAAAAGATTTTTACTGCAATAATAATGATACTAGGTTATGGTCCAATAACATTGGATAAATTATTTATGCCTCTTTTTGGGTAATGTTTAGGGTGTAACACTGTTCTTGGGGGCTGTTTTGGATGAAATGTACCCGTATAAGTTCATGTCATGTTTAATTTGTATCAGTGTTATATTGTGCAACCCATCTGTACACTGTTGGGTGAAGGCCAGACTTCATGAAGCTCATCTGTACACTGTTGGGTGAAGACCAGACATCATGAAGCTCATCTGTACACTGTTGGGTGAAGACCAGACATCATGAAGCTCATCTGTACACTGTTGGGTGAAGACCAGACATCATGAAGCTCATCTGTACACTGTTGGGTGAAGGCCTGACATCATGAAGCTCTTCTGTACACTGTTGGGTGAAGGCCAGACTTCATGAAGCTCATCTGTACACTGTTGGGTGAAGGCCAGACTTCATGAAGCTCATCTGTACACTGTTGGGTGAAGACCAGACTTCATGAAGCTCATCTGTACACTGTTGGGTGAAGGCCAGACTTCATGAAGCTCATCTGTACACTGTTGGGTGAAGACCAGACATCATGAAGCTCATCTGTACACTGTTGGGTGAAGGCCAGACTTCATGAAGCTCATCTGTACACTGTTGGGTGAAGGCCAGACTTCATGAAGCTCATCTGTACACTGTTGGGTGAAGGCCAGACTTCATGAAGCTCATCTGTACACTGTTGGGTGAAGGCCTGACATCATGAAGCTCATCTGTACACTGTTGGGTGAAGGCCAGACATCATGAAGCTCATCTGTACACTGTTGGGTGAAGGCCTGACATCATGAAGCTCATCTGTACACTGTTGGGTGAAGGCCAAACATCATGAAGCTCATCTGTACACTGTTGGGTGAAGATCAGACATCATGAAGCTCATCTGTACACTGTTGGGTGAAGGCCAGACTTCATGAAGCTCATCTGTACACTGTTGGGTGAAGGCCAGACTTCATGAAGCTCATCTGTACACTGTTGGGTGAAGGCCAGACTTCATGAAGCTCTTTTTGTTGCAGGACCTCCTGTCCTTGGTCTCCATTCCCTGTAGTAATCATATTCACATATTTCTTGAGGAATTTATTTGTTTTGTGTAAATCTGGAGGAAATGAGACATAATTGAGGAAATGGAGGAACTTGAAATGTGGACATTGACTGACACATGAATTACAAACTTACAGCATTGATGGTTATTCCCTAAAATGAAAAACATTTCTGGCACGTGGTAACCTTTTAGCAACCCATATTAAGTAGGATATTCACAAGAGTGCTATCTGGCGATATGGTCTTTTCAGTGTATGTCATAATAATTCATTTATGGGACTTAAAATATGTGGGAAATATGAGACAACAGGACACTCCATTTTAGGCTGAAATATGGGGACGTCCAGGGGACTGTGATGGACCCTGCCAGGGACTGAGCCGGTGGAGTTCTGGTTTCTGCTCATAGAGACCCCTTTGAAGAGGATTTTGGTCTTAAAGACATTTGAGGAGCTCACATTTTATTTACGCCCAGCCACTTCTTGGAAATATTTTACAGGCTTTTAAAAAAAAAAAACAAAAAAAAAAAAACATTTGACAATGATTTAATTCATTGTTTCATTCATTGTCAAATGTTTGTAGTGTTTTGTAGCTCATCAGAGGCATTGCTCATGATTTACAAAGATTCTCATCTGAAAGTTGAATATTTTTAAAAAGTACATTTGTATGTCGTCTTGTGCATTTCACAGTAAAATAATTATAAATGGGCCCATCTCTGGAAAATAATCTGTTAAAATCTTTTTTTCAGATTTGGTTTTTGATGAAGCATTTCTAGAGCTTCCATTAGACTGGCTTTCCTGTCGTGATTGATGTTAGAATGGGTTTGTAAAAACGCATTTCTCATGAAACAATAAGGCATCTGTTCAGCACCACCAATTATCAGGCCGTTAGAATGTCTACTGTAAGGCTGAGGAAAGCTTCAGTGGCAAACTGGGTCTTTATGTAAATTGGTCTATTTTGTTAACCAGTTGTGAAGATTAGATGAGATTTTCTAATTAAATTTATAAATTTTTTTAAGAAGCATAAGCCCCGGGCGTAATGTTCCCTCTCTGGAGCGATGCCCTTTTGTGGCAGAAACAGAGTTTTGGATTGTGAGGCTCGGTAATCTCTCATTTTCACCCAGAGGCCCAGAGGCCCCTTATGGTCGGCCCTCCCGTCTCAAACGAGGGTCTCATGCCTAATGTCGCACAGCCGCTCAGGGCGTGGCTGCTAGCGCTTAACCCCTGAACCGTCACAACGTCAGCCCCCCGCACGCCGCTGAGAGAAAGGTCAGCTGACCTACATTAACCAAAAACATTCATGACTGTTAAAATGTGTCAATTAAGCCTCCCTGCGTCAATCAGAAAAGACGCGCACAGAGACCCCAACACAAAGAGGAGCCGTTGACCTGCACTTCACATTTTTAAATGGGAGGAGGAGGCTATTTCTGTGCTCATATTTCAGCAGACATATAAACAAGGAAGTTCCTCTCCATTTTTAAACATAAGTCAAAGGGTAAAGCTGGAAGCAGTAATGTTGTGCAGTACTACACTGGTATAGAAGGCTGTACCAGTGTAGTACTGTTCATTAATGCATTTAAAAATTGTGTTTTTATTTTACCAAGTTTGAAACTGATTGTGCTGTCTTTTTGAATATTAAACTGTCTTTTGGTTTTGTTTTTTGGAAGGTTAAGATGCCACAGTGTAGAAAAGGTTGAATGAAGTAACACCTGTGAGCTTTCATCGTCTCATATGTACAGAAAACTCCTGTATAGATCTTGTGCTTTTGTTTGTTTGTACAAGGCAAGTCTAAGTTCAAGTCCAGGTGCAAGTCAAGTCCAAGTTTAACTCCAAGTTATGAGGCAGAGCTTTTGTCCAAAGTGCCTCCTCGAGATCCAGCCTGTGCTTTGTGGCCTTCCTCAACCCTTCATCTTCATCCTTTATTTATTTACCATGGCAGTGTGTATGAAGGCCTGGGTCTGATAGAGGAGACCCAGCTGTGTGTGAAACAGAGCCGCTGTACTGGATTAGAGTCTTGACGAGATGGAGGCCAGCCGTGGAAGTCACGCTCTTTAAATCTACGCGGTTGGAAATCGGGGCGCGAGTCTCCTCAGCCATCCAGACAAAAGAAATCCAGCAAGGCGGGAAAACGATGAAATCTTAATCACGCTCACCACCAAAGCTATTTTTAGCCCCCCTATGGTCACATGACCTCTTTCGCAGGCTTCCAATGGGGGGTCTTTCTTGTGCACGTGGCTTTTATGCTAATTTAGTTTGATGCATGTGTCCGTCAGAAGATCCCCAGGGTTCTCATGAATCATTGAGACTCTTTCACCCCAAACTCTCTCTTTAAAT
Organism: Synaphobranchus kaupii; assembly: GCA_029718625.1. Lineage (NCBI taxonomy): Eukaryota > Metazoa > Chordata > Actinopteri > Anguilliformes > Synaphobranchidae > Synaphobranchus > Synaphobranchus kaupii. Next base: position 7,686,133 of record CM056394.1, on the reverse strand, counting down.
GTGTGGGAGGGACGGTCGTTTATTTACATGAACCGGCATTAGCTCGCCATGGCTGCCGTTCAACGTCCCCGTTCCGCCATTCGTCATCACAGTTTTGGACGGTTATCGCCATTGTGCGCGCGAAGCAGCCGAGACAGAAATAGAATGCACACGTGCGGACCGTTAGCTCCTCGCCCCCACCTCACGCACGAGCGTCTGTGAAAACCGTTAGCGCCTCGCCAGAACCGTCTGCGTTTAAGTGCACCGGTGCTTGGTTTTCGTGTTGAGAAGTGGAGAGACGAATGTGTGAGTTTTTGAGAATTCCCTTTTCCCATGGGGTACGCTGCCCCACGTTACTGTCTGGAGGTTTGACCGTTAGTGTAAACGCAATGTAGCGTTCTGTCCAGAATGGTATTCCTGCGTGCCGTCTGCCCCATTAGCCAGGACATCCCATATGGGATGGCCTCTTTCCCGTATCGTCCCTCTGTTCTGCAGATTATAGCACCCCCTGATTAATTACAGTCACGCACCCTGCTTGATAGTGCTGTATTGGTGTATAACCTAACAAATGTAGGTTGCTATACGGTTACTGTGCAGTGTAAATGTAATGAATTTGATAACTAACCAGACCCCGTCCTTCGTAACAGGTGCTCAAATGCCCCGTATGTCAGCACGGGAATGTACGTGGCCCCTTGGACATTTCAGATTTCCATACGAACGAAAGAAGAATGTAGCCCTTGTGAAGCAGTGTGTGAAAGCTGTACAGAAAGGTCTCTGTGTACTCTGTGTTCACAATATCCTGGTTCAAGGAGAATGACTTCAGTGGCCCTCAAACATCCATATTTCTTTCTAGAAGTTACCGAACTCTCCCGGCTGCGTTGCCGACTGAAGCCCATTGTTGCCATGGCAATAGACCGGTCACGGTATCTCCTCCCCCGTCCGTGTCGGCGTGTGGATTGATGGCGTACAGCTGACCGGGTACGATTGGTGCGGTGTGGTTTTAGCCGCGCATGCGGCCGGACGCAGAGCCCCTGTCTCTGACTCCCGGAGAGGTCGGAGGTCAGAGGTTAAAGTGAAATATTCGCTATTGCTCTCCATTAACCCCGTGGCTTTCCCCGACACAGTGTGGCGCGGTCGGCGTCAAAACTCTACCGTGCGGTCTTCATGGCATCTGAATTTCTGCCTCCCTCACATTTACATTTACAAGTTACTAATTTAATTGTCTTCAGAGTTTATGCACGCGTACTACTGGTAATACGCGATATTAGAAATTCTATCTATATGCAGGCCTACAGTGCGACAAAAAATGTTAATAAATGTTAATTAATTAATAAGCAAGCACCATTTCTCGCTGAAAGAGACTGAACTCTGTAAATCTTGAGGGAAATGTAGGGGGGGGGGGTGGATTTAATGAAAATACACAACTGGGATGAATTGGATGAATCAAATGAGGGGGTTGAATTATACTTTTTAAGTAACCTTTATTTCATTAGAAAATCATTGAGATGTCTTTTACAATGTAGACATGGCCAAAAGGGCAGCATAGTAAATAAACATATTAACATTTAATTAAAGAATACAGTTTATTATTATTATTATTATAATCATGGAAGTGAGACAGAGAATGAGCTTCTTGTATATAACTAGCAGTAGCAGTAGCAGTTGGATGCTTTACCGGGAGAATAATGCGGCGGAAACTGCGGGTTCGCTCCGCTGAAAGCCGAGGTTAAATAAATAGGAAATACAGACACCTGGTTTCCTGGCATGACATCATCCTTTTGGCCGCCCTCGTGTAGGGGCAGGAAGCTCTTGCGGTCTCATAGCAACAGCAGCCATCGTTTCATGTGGTTGGTTAAAAGACTGCGCTCTCCTGCTTCTCTGTGCTCGTAGTTAATAATGCACTCATATAAGGCTCATACAGCACTAAACTTGCAGTGCATGAGGGCTGCTTGTCTGCGCTCGTAGTTAATAATGCACTCATATAAGGCTCATACAGCACTAAACCTGCAGTGCATGAGGGCTGCTTGTCTGCGCTCGTAGTTAATACTGCACTCATATAAGGCTCATACAGCACTAAACCTGCAGTGCATGAGGGCTGCTTCTCTGTGCTCGTAGTTAATAATGCACTCATATAAGGCTCATACAGCACTAAACCTGCAGTGCATGAGGGCTGCTTGTCTGCGCTCGTAGTTAATAATGCACTCATATAAGGCTCATACAGCACTAAACCTGCAGTGCATGAGGGCTGCTTCTCTGCGCTCGTAGTTAATACTGCACTCATATAAGGCTCATACAGCAGTAAACCTGCAGTGCATGAGGGCTGCTTCTCTGCGCTCGTAGTTAATACTGCACTCATATAAGGCTCATACAGCACTAAACCTGCAGTGCATGAGGGCTGCTTCTCTGCGCTCGTAGTTAATACTGCACTCATATAAGGCTCATACAGCACTAAACCTGCAGTGCATGAGGGCTGCTTCTCTGCGCTCGTAGTTAATACTGCACTCATATAAGGCTCATACAGCACTAAACCTGCAGTGCATGAGGGCTGCTTCTCTGCGCTCGTAGTTAATAATGCACTCATATAAGGCTCATACAGCACTAAACCTGCAGTGCATGAGGGC
>CM056394.1:7673533-7681033 GCA_029718625.1 Synaphobranchus kaupii | reverse complement strand
ATATCGCGGTGCTTCTCAGTGTAGCTGGTTGCCCTGCAGACCCCAGTAGGAATGCCCTCAGTCCTGCTATTTACCCAACAGCTGCAGTCCTGCACAACCAGCCCACAAGTGCTTCTGGGTAATGATTTTAACACCCAAAGAACTGCGCCACATCATTCATATGTTCAGGTTGTTTGTGTCTGTCTGTGTGAATCATTTTTACAGGAAGAGAAAGAACAACGTTCTGCCCCATCAACATCCTGCTGCGTTTCAGGTTTTTGTGGATTTCCTAACGGGGCGCAACGAAAGAAAGAACCCCCATTTTTCCTTTTCGGGTGACGCGACTCTCGCAGGCAGCATTGTGAGGGAAATAACATAGGGAGATTGGAATTTGTTTAGCTATGGCCTTGATTTGGCTTTGAAATGTGACCCATAGAATGCCGTAACCAGACAGGCTCAAATTAACAACAGGTGAATGGGCAGGGGGCTCGTCCGGGAGCCTTTTCTACAGGGGTCGCTGTAATTAGCCCTTTGTTTCTCAGGAGTTGTTGCTATGTTACCATATCAAAATCAATAACCGTTGACCCAATAACCTTCCTTTCCGTTTCATTTTCACAGATTTCATAATTATTTGGCGTGTTAACATTTCTCCTGTTTCAAACAGACATAAATCCCAACTCTCCCTCAACATTAGAGATGCACAGTAACTTGATAAAAGGTAGGATTTGAAGTGCATTGTTAAAGGAGGAGAATTTTTTTTTAATGAATCCTGAGTCTGATGTGGGTGATTTGTATATGCAAATGGAAAAATAGTTCTCTAATCTGCTGTAACAGGAAGGCAGTGAAAAAAGACAAATTTTGTGTGTGAGAGAGAGAGACTGAATGAGAAAGAGAGAGACAGAAAACAAGAGAGAGAGAATTAACTAGTTGGAAATGCATTCTGTTTTTAATGTTATATATCCAAGTCTAGTTTTTTGTATTTTTTGATACAGCATGTATTACTTAATATTAGTGATCATGGCTTTAGAAATGTTTTTTTTTTTTTTTTTAATAGATTTTTTTTAAATTATATTTTTCAACTGTGCCAACATAGAATGTTACTGGGAGTACAGAAATGAAAGGGAGGAGGAGGAAGAGGAGGAGGCAGAGGAGGAGGAGGAAGAAGAAGAGGAAGGCTTTTTCCCCTGGTATTGATGGCCAGTGACAGATGCCGGGCTGGTCACTTCTCCCTTGTCCAGAGGAATGTCACTGTGGAGCCAGTCTCCCGGCACATAATGGATCTTATTTCTGCCGGCTTGCAGTCCCAGGGGATGGGGGTGGGGGGGCAGGGGCACTTTCCTCATAAATATAGATACGGGCGAGGTAATGAATTCTTTCCAAAATATAATGTGCTGGTCTGGAGGCCTTGAGATTCATTTAATTATTCAGTTAAATGTGCTTGAGGCATAAGCAGAGAACAGGGGCGCATTAGTGCTATAAATGGCAACGGGCCCTATTCATACTTACTGTGGACAAGCCTTTTTTAAAATTCTACGGCATGGCATGGCATGTTATAAAACATAATTGTCATTATAAAATATAAAAAGTAGGCTAGTTATTATACTGTATGTTTTGTTTTTTTTGTTTTTCCCAACCCCCTATGTTGTTCATTTGCCATAAGCTGGTTGTCTGGAGTTATGACGTGCTTGTAGTGTTAGTGGCGTCCCCACACATGTAAAATTCTATTTCCACTGAGAATAATGTCTTCTGTGAAATTTAATTTAAAAGGACAGTGGCCAATTTTATTCATGTAATTGCTGACTGCAAAATGTAATCCCATGAGTTTATTTTAATGTTGCAGATAGCACTGGGAAGGGGATGAATGTTTGCCACTTTGCTCCATGTTGGCATTGGATTAAAATCCACTCTAATGGGTAGAGTCTGAAAACCAAGGATTCCCATGATAAATTCAGTAGCAGTTCATATAAGATGAATCGATCATTTTGTGATGAAGAGGTTGTTTCATTGTGAGTAGCAACTTGCAGACACTGTGGCCCTCCAGGACTGGAGTTAAACCTGCAGACACTGCGGCCCTCCAGGAGTGGAGTTAAACCTGCAGACACTGCGGCCCTCCAGGACTGGAGTTAAACCTGCAGACACTGCGGCCGTCCAGGACTGGAGTTGAACCTGCAGACACTGCGGCCCTCCAGGACTGGAGTTAAACCTGCAAACACTGCTGCCCTCCAGGACTGGAGTTAAATCTGCAGACACTGCAGCCCACCAATTAGCGATCACTGAAAACCATAATAAAACTACATTTGTGATTTCTCAGCTTAATGTTTTTCATCTTATCATAAATACTGCCAGAGGATGCCAAATTAATCTGGGACTAGGAACTGTCTGTAGGCGTTATTTTGGCGAGCTGGACTTCACAGCAACCAGCGTTCTACACTTCACTCTAAGAGGTCTTGTTTGTCAATGGTTGGTTGTGTCCAGCTCATTGATTTATAGTAGAAAGGCTGGGGAGCCGTGTGGGCAGCCTTGCTGGCTTTGTTGGTTTCTAAAAGAGGCTCAAACGCTGTCGGACACTGCTCACTGTCAGGACAATTTCCCACAGCAAGCTGCTCTCTTACAACAATTCAGACATGTTCTGTTGCTGTCTTGTATTTTCTGGCTTCATGAAACACCCCCTTGTCTCCTCTTTGAGGGGGTGGAAATTGGGCAGAAATATTCACCAGGCCTTTTAATAAAAGGCATCTCAGGCATTTCGTGTGTGGACTTTAGGTTTGTATGTTATGCGGCATAAGAAAAAGCATGCTTTATTTTGCTGATTGTTTGTTGAAGTTATGTGAGTAGAGTGTTCTTAGTTGAACATTTCTAATGCTGATGTAACGATCACTACTAGTAACTGAAAGCAATGGAGTTCTAGAACACTGGCTTAGAATTGTGAAAAAAATATTCCAAAAAACCTGCTCTTCAAAGGGTTAAGAGCTGGCATGTATAGAATAGAATAGAATAGAATAACTTTTATTTTCCTGTGAGGGAACTTCAGTATGGCCTGTTCCACTTTGAGACTTTATGTACTGACCACTAGAGCCCCAGACAGAAGAGTTTAAGAGGTTGGTACCACAGCTCTCTAGTGTGCTGTCCGAAACAGCCTGCTGGCCAATCAGGAAGCAGGTCTGCTCTCCACAGAGCTTGCCGTACCAGGGGAATTCCAGATGCTGTGATGTCATGACCTTGGGAGTGTTGATCTTTGACCTCTGCCCCTATTCCACAACGTCCCCCTCTTGTTGTAAAGTGCCGTAGTTCAGCACTACACTCGTGTGGCCTCTTTTCCCATATTACCACATGCAGGCATACATGTTCACACACATACTGTACATGCATACATGTACACATGCACACACATAATTGTACAAAACCACGAACACATATACAGAGTGCCGATCAAGAGCGGTAGAGGGGTAGAGGGGTAGAGCAGTACAGGAGTACAGGAGTACAGGAGTAGAGGGGTAAGGGAGGGTAGAGCAGTAGAGGAGTAGAGGAGTAGAGGAGTAGAGGGGTAGTGGGGTAGAGGAGTAGAGGGGTAGAGCGGGTAGAGGGGTAGAGGAGTAGAGGGGCAAGGGGGTAGAGCAGTAGAGGAGTAGAGGGGTAGAGCAGTAGAGGGGTAGAGCAGTAGAGGGGTAGAGCAGTAGAGGGGTAGAGCAGTAGAGGGGTAGAGGGGTAGAGGAGTAGAGGGGTAGAGGGGTAGAGGAGTAGAGGGGTAAGGGGTAGAGCAGTAGAGGAGTAGAGGGGTAGAGCGGTAGAGGGGTAGAGCGATAGAGGGGTAGAGGGGTAGAGCAGTAGAGGGGTAGAGGGGTAGAGCAGTAGAGGAGTAGAGGAGTAGAGGGGTAGAGCAGTAGAGAGGGGTAGAGCGGGTAGAGGAGGTAGAGGGGTAGAGCGGTAGAGGGTAGAGGGGTAGAGGAGTAGAGGGGTAGAGGGTAGAGCGGTAGAGGGGTAGAGCGGTAGAGGAGTAGAGGGGTAGAGCAGTAGAAGGGGTAGAGGGGTAGAGGAGTAGAGGAGCAGTAGAGGAGTAGAGGGGTAGAGGGGGTAGAGCAGTAGAGGGGTAGAGCAGTAGAGGGGTAGAGCAGTAGAGGAGTAGAGGGGTAGAGCAGTAGAGGGGTAGAGGGGTAGAGCGGTAGAGGAGTAGAGGGGTGTAGAGCAGTAGAGGAGTAGAGGGGTAGAGCAGTAGAGGAGTAGAGGGGTAGAGCAGTAGAGGGGTAGAGGAGTAGAGGGGTAAGGGGTAGAGGAGTAGAGGGGTAAGGGGTAGAGCAGTAGAGGAGTAGAGGGGTAGAGGGGTAGGCCTCTGTAGGCCTCTGTGAATGTTACTCAAATAACCGGGACAGCCAAGCCCCCCCCCACCCCCCCCCCCCCCTCTCCTTTACTGAGGTGTGGAAAGAGTCTAAACTGTCCTGATGGTCTGCAGAGAGCTCTCTGGACTCAGTGACCCCCCCCCCCCCCCACACACACACACACACACCACACGCACACACAGGCATGCACACACACACACACACACATACACGCAGGCATGCACGCACGCAGCGCGCAGCGTGCGCACGCACACACACACACACATACACGCAGGCATGCACGCAACGCACGCACGCCACGCATCGCACGCACACACACAATCACAGAGGAGGAGACTGTCACTGTGTATTGGGAGGCGAACAGAGGGATGGAGAGAGAGAGAGAGAGAGGGAAACAGAGGGATGGAGAGAGAGAGAGAGAGGGGAACAGAGGGATGGAGAGAGAGAGAGAGAGAGAGAGGGGAACAGAGGGATAGAGAGAGAGAGAGGGGAACAGAGGGATAGAGAGAGAGAGAGAGAGAGGGGAATAGAGGGATGGAGAGAGAGAGAGAGAGAGGGGAATAGAGGGATGGAGAGAGAGAGAGAGAGAGAGGGGAAACAGAGGGATGGAGAGAGAGAGAGAGAGGGGAACAGAGGGATGGAGAGAGAGAGAGAGAGAGAGGGGAACAGAGGGATGGAGAGAGAGAGAGAGGGGAACAGAGGGAGAGAGAGAGGGGGGAACAGAGGGAGAGAGAGAGGGGGGAACAGAGGGATGGAGAGAGAGGGGAACAGAGGGAGAGAGAGAGAGGGGGGAACAGAGGGAGAGAGAGAGGGGAACAGAGGGATGGAGAGAGAGAGAGAGGGGAACAGAGGGAGAGAGAGAGAGAGAGGGGAACAGAGGGATGGAGAGAGAGAGAGAGAGAGGGGAACAGAGGGATGGAGAGAGAGAGAGAGAGAGAGGGGAACAGAGGGAGAGAGAGAGAGAGGGGAACAGAGGGATGGAGAGAGAGAGAGAGAGAGAGGGGAACAGAGGGATGGAGAGAGAGAGAGAGCGGAAAGGTATGAGTAGAGGGAAAGGGGGAATAGCAAAGGGGATAGAAGGACAGGAAAGGATAGGGGACATAGAGGGAAAAAGAGGGAGAACAGAGAGAAAAGAGAAAATGAGAGGGATGAAGGAAGAGAGGAGAGAGAAGTACAGAGAGAAGAAAGGAGTGAGAAACTTTTCCCCCTGTTCCAACTGTTCAACAACAAAAAAAAACCTGGCAAAAGCATGGTTTACACACACAGTGTTACTGTGAGAATGGACAGTGCGGCTTGAGCTCTGTGGTTCAGTACATATTGATTTGTAGTAATGCACTCCCCCTAGAGTCACAGACTCAAACTGAGCATGTATTTACAGTAAAAGTCTCTCAGGGTCACCACCTGTTTTCCCCAGCCCACGTGAGCAATGAAATGTTTGTCATATTATGAAGAATATATAATTCAGGAGTTGCAGGATCAGCTGCTGTATGGGTGTAGCCGTTTGTGCCCTCATGTAAGGAATTTAACCCTTTAACTTGGTCTATGATCAGAAATATGCGATTAGAATGTTCTTAGCTGAACATTCTAATGCTGATGTCACAATCACTACTGGTAACTGAAAGCGGTGGAGTTCTAGAACACTGACTTATAATTTTGAAAAAAAACATTCCAAAAAAAACCTACTCGTCAAAGGGTCAAGCTGAATTGCGTCTGTCAGTATCCAACTGTTTGAATAGATTGTATGTGTAAACGTATTCTGCGAAAGTCGCGATGACTAAATGCATCTGTTAAATGTAAATGCGAACACTGAGGTTTAGAGAAAACTGCCAAAAGCTTGGGGAACAATTGTTTTTGGTACTTTATCTCTGCGTAATCTTGCTGTTAGTCATTGGCTCTTATTCCGCACATATGGGATGAATCATCTTTGGAAGGGTAGCAGCTGAGGACTCGTGTGCTCTTGTCCTTACGAATGGCAATTTAGATCAGAGACGGGTCTGATGAAAGGATATTAGCCCTCTGCTAAATGTTTACTAGCTTAGCTTTCTTTAACCCTTTGAAGAGTAGGTTTTTTGGAATGTTTTTTTTCCAAAATTCTTTTAAGTCAGTGTTCTAGAACTGCACGTGATTGTTACATCAGCATTAGAATGTTCGGTTAATTGCATTTTTGTGATCTCACATCTTACAGGGTTGAACTCAAGGCTTCTGTGCCCTTGATTTACAGTGTCCTTCTCTGCTGATTTGGAAATGCCCAATCGTGTTGGGAGGGTCTGTCTCATGGCTGAGAAGTCCAGGGACTGGGGAATAATTCTCCTCTCTTTTTTTTTCAAGTTTCTCATTTGGAATCAGTTGGGATCTTTTATGATTTGTGGAAAATGTCCACTTGTTTGAGAACCTGTTTGTTAGTGGTGCTATAAATAAGCAATGGTTGATTGATATATTCATTAATTAATTAATTCATTGTTCCATTGGCTCTCTGACTGACTGACTGGTTGATTTGATTGGTTGAATGATTGATTGACAGACAGACAGACAGTCTGCACTGTGAGGTCATGATTTGACAGCATGGGGTGCGTGATTGTACTGAGGAACCTTTAGCCTTAGTGACGAACCGTCCGACTGTCTGCCGTTCAGCTTTCATGATTGCGACACAAATTCACGGTTATTAAATTTGTGCTGGTTTGAAGGAAAAAGGCGAGAGCCTCAGAATGTGCTTATTTCGGGGGTGGGGACCCCGGTTGGCCCAAGTGGCCGTGCTGGGATTTGAGGAGCTGTTCGCTGTGTTCCATAAATAGAAACACCAGAGGCCCCCGCAGTGTTGGAGAGAGACTGACCGGACAACTGCGCACATCTGTGTGTGTATGTGTGTGTGTGTGTGTGTCTGTGTGTCTGTGTGTGTGGTGTGTGTGTGTGTGTGTGTGCGTGTGTGTGTGTGTCTGTGTGTGTGTGTGTGTGTGTGTGTGTGTGTGTGTGTGTGTGTGTGTGTGTGTGCGTGTGTGTGTCTGTGTGTCCTGTGTGTGTGTCTGTGTGTGTGTGTCTGTGTGTGTGTGTGTGTCTGTGTGTGTGTGGTTATTTAGAGCGGGGGACCATCTTCTCATGACCTTAGTCTCTCTCTCTCTCTGTCTCCTCTCTCTCTCTTTCTCTGCCTCTCTCCTTCCTTCTCCAGACTTGCTTTTCTTACCCCATCTTC
>CM056394.1:7668560-7673033 GCA_029718625.1 Synaphobranchus kaupii | reverse complement strand
ACCCAATTCCCAAACCACTATACTGCAGTAGAACCGTTTAAGATTTCAGCTCAAGACTACCTGGACCTCATTTTAGCCTAAAATTCCCAAAATATTTTCCCCATTTTCTCCTTGGGAAACCCTCCATTAAGGGCTGTAACAGGGATTTCGGACATGATCTCCGGAGGAAGATCATCCCGCGACAATCTTCATCATCTTCATAGAACTAGTTTTGGGGGGGGGCAGGGTGCCGTTGTGATGGCCGTTCGGGTTCAGTGACCTTGCAGACACCACCCCCCAGGATTCGGGGGGGGGGGGGGCAGTCCTTGTTGTCAGGAGTCAGTGGAGGTTGAGGCTCTTTAAGATGCCCCTCCGTTTGAAGGCCAGGCCCTTTCTCCTCTGCTGAGAGGCTCTGAAAGACAGCCCGTTTGGGGACCTCAGGCACAATGCTTCAGCCGGAAACAAAGGCCAGAAAGCAGATGGCAAACTATGAGCAATGGCTGGATATAAATCTGTATTCTGCAGGGGACAGGAGATCGTATGGACCTGGCTGCTTGGAGAATGTCCATTTTGTCCATTTTTCTCACACTGTGCAGTTTTTGGGGGGGAAGTAGCGGGACTGATTAGAGGGACAATGCCACTCGACCAATTACCTGCCGTTTGCTGTTTTCAGTATTCTCCCTCACTATGCAAACTCTGTAATTAGAGCTCCCTCTCATTCTATCACCATCTCATTCTATTTCCCTCTCTCTCCATCTCTCTCTCTCCATCTCTCTCTCTCTCCATCTCTCTCCCTCTCTCTCCCTCTCTCTCCAACTCTCTCTCTCTCCATCTCTCTCCCTCTCTCTCCATCTCTCTCTCTCCATCTCTCTCCCTCTCCATCTCTCTCCATCTCTCTCCCTCTCTCTCTCCCTCTCTCTCCCTCTCTCTCCATCTCCCTCTCTCTCCCTCTCTCTCCCGGCGCCCGACCTGTGGGCTGCAAAACTAGTACAGTCCAGTTCTATTAGAAACCAGCTTATGGGCCGTATAAAACACTGCAATTCACTTCTATTAGATATAAAATACAGTAAAGACTATAGGAGCCGAGAGATATGAGCGGGTGTGGGCACTGTGAGCTTGGTGTGGGCACTGTGAGCTGGGTGTGGGCACTGTGAGCTGGGTGTGGGCACTGAGCTGGGTGTGGGCACTGTGAGCTGGGTGTGGGCACTGTGAGCTGGGTGTGGGCACTGTGAGCTTGGTGTGGGCACTGTGAGCTGGGTGTGGGCACTGTGAGCTGGGTGTGGGCACTGTGAGCTGGGTGTGGGCACTGTGAGCTGGGTGTGGGCACTGTGAGCTGGGTGTAGGCACTGTGAGCTGGGTGTGGGCACTGTGAGCTGGGTGTGGGCACTGTGAGCTGGGTGTAGGCACTGTGAGCTGGGTGTGGGCACTGAGCTGGGTGTGGGCAGTGTGAGCTGGGTGTGGGCAGTGTGAGCTGGGTGTGGGCACTGTGAGCTGGGTGTAGGCACTGTGAGCTTGGTGTGGGCACTGTGAGCTGGGTGTGGGCACTGTGAGCTGGGTGTGGGCACTGTGGTGTTGACCAGCATGCACCTGCCGTAGAACCAGACAGAGTCAACCGGCTGAACCGTGACTGAAGTTTGCGGCACAGACTCCAGCCAATCGACGGGCAGGAAGCAGCGTCATCAGTGTGATATTACTGCGCGTATTACTGCGCGTAGCTTGAAGTGCGCACGTCTGTCCGACACACTCAGGTCACAGAGACAGAGACAGAACAGGAGGGGGTGTAAATGTAACGGGTGATATCTAAGCTTGATGCTTTAAAATTACTTCAAAGAAACCTTCAACAACTACAAGGCAGCTCTATGCCAAAAAGAAAATGCTGATTTTGTTAACTGTGAAAAAATGTATTTCAAAGTAAAAAAAATAAATTCCCACAGAAAATAGATAATATTTACCAAAGCCTCCCAGATATCCACCCTGGCTGGCTGGGATTGGCTGGTTGGGATTGGCTGGCTGGGATTGGCTGGTTAGAGCTCATCTAAAGCAATACCCATCTTAAATTTTCCTCAACGTTTTTATGGGTTAGTGGAAAAAATTGTATATTTTATTTCATTAAATGATTCATGTCTTCTGACATAAGTTGCCTGCTACTGTACAGTCAGTATTTTTCTTAACCATTTCTGTGGTTTTCTGTAATTCATTTGATTACCGCACCACACATACATTACACCGTATTCATTTGAGGACTGAACTATAAGCTCAGATTCAGACTAAACTATAAGCTTAGAGTGGGTGTACTACTACTGTTTTTATTATTCTTATTTATATCAGTCACATTTTGGCTCTGATACTGCACACTGCCATCACCTCAACACCGTTATGGGTCCCCAACCATCACACCGTTATGGGTCCCCAACATCACGCCTGCAGCCAAACATTAAGCCTTCAGCGGTGATCACAGTGGCCTGCGGGTTGATGCTTCAGCGGTGATCACAGTGGCCTGCGGGTTGATGCTTCAGCGGTGATCACAGTGGCCTGCGGGTTGATGCTTCAGCGGTGATCACAGTGGCCTGCGGGTTGATGCTTGCTTTATTTGTTGTATTTTTTAACACGACGCCTTTAATGACAAGAGGTTTAATGCTTCATCTGTTTACAGCCACTTCCTTCAACATGGAGATTAATTTCAGCCTGAGGTGTAACAAGCCAGCCATTCCTGCCCACCAGCCAATCCCGGCCGCCAATCCTGCCAGCCAATCCCGCCAGACAGCCAATCCCGCCAGCCAGCCAATCCCGCCCGCCAGCCAATCCCGCCAGCCAGCCAATCCCGCCAGCCAGCCAATCCCGCCCGCCAGCCAATCCCGTCCGCCAGCCAATCCCTCCTGGCGTGAGGAGAGCAACTCTGGAGTCGTTTTCTTTACAACCGAGCGCCTGTCTCCTCGTCTCCCCGTCTCCTGCCAGAGACATTTCCTTTTGACATGCCTGACATGGGGGGGGGGGGGGGGGGGGGGGGGGTACAGGCAGCTGTGAGAGACAGAGAGAGGAAAATAAGAGCTGATGTAGAAAGCACAGGGAGCCGGAGACACACAAAGGTGCTGAGGGAGAAGCCCCGACAGCCCAAGGGTTTTTGGGCCCCGGGTCTTACTGTACGTGGGTCTGTGCAGGTCTACAAACACAACCCTTCCATACAACGTGAATTCAAAATTCCAGCTGGCAAAATAACATTTTACAAGGTTTCTTTCTTGGTTGTGGAAAGATGTGAAAATGTGTTTTGCTTGGATTTTTGCTGGGTAAAAATGTTTTTAGAATGTTTCCCTGCTGAAATAATGTGCACAAACCTATAAACAGTTTCTATGGCAGGGCATTTGTGCCACGACTTGAGGAAACATTATCGCCACCATTTCATGTGTGCTGTACGCAGAGATAAAACAAGGCACTCAAACTAAGAGCTCCTTCCTGTCGGATGTGACCGGGTTGTCGCCCGATATCTCGATTAACACAACACAGTGCTGGAGAGATATGGATAAAACACACCCTGTTCATTCCAAGAAGCTTTTGCCCCCTCCAATGGGGAGGTGTGTTTCAAACACACCTATACCTCACTGACTGTAGATCACACATTGCAAAGGTAGCCTGTTTGCTCATCTCTAATGTAATCTATTTCATATTGCCTTATCTGAAATACCTTGGAGTTTCCACTTACGTACATCTCCTCTTTAACTTATTTTATTTTATCTCTCTTGCTGCCCCATTTAAACAGTTCAAACGTTTTAATTCAAGTAACATTTACCACTACTTTCGACTCTGAATTACATTTCTTCCTCATTTTTGGCGTTTGCGGAACTCCCTCAACTGTGTGTTAAGAAGATACCAACCCTAGCATTTTATTAAGGGATACATATATATATAATTTTTATTTAATTAATTTTTTTTCTTTTTTGAATGCTAACTGAATCTAGGCAACTGATTGTATGAATTTGTTAATTATTTACTGTTAAAACTCATGCGCTATGCATTAATTCCAAATCCATGTACTTTGGCTTTATTGTAAAAAGACCTACAGCGGGATGAAATGAACATTTGTACCTTTCTTTGAGACAAATAAATATAATAGTGTAACATAGTTTGGTGAGGTCATTTGACATATATGGTTTAATTTTTCTATTGTATAAATCTGCGTATGCTCACATTGCAGTGAGTGATGTGTGTTAATGCAGCCAGTAGCTCTGGCATATTTTTTAAATAAAGAAAAGGAAAAGTATTCCTTCTATCTGGGATTATAATACACATTACTTATTCATGAGGGTCCATTCAAGCTGCCCTTTCTGCTTTTTACAGCAGTGTGCGAATTGTCCTGAGCAGATCTATCCAATCAGAGCTCATCACACCCACCAGCAGCATTAATGAGAAGAGAACAATGACCTGTCAATCTAGGGTTCCATGGGAACAGCCCTTCCAACATTCTATTTAGGCATTTAGCAGACCTTACATCCCCCCCAT
>CM056394.1:7651060-7663560 GCA_029718625.1 Synaphobranchus kaupii | reverse complement strand
AGGAGAAGCAAGAAAATATGACACCCAGGATTCAGTCAGTTTTTTTGAAGTTAATTTTCCAGGTTCGAACTGTTAATTATCGCCGCAATTTCATATTTGATGCTGTAAATAAATCCAGTCCTCGGGATTGTTGCCATAGAAATGGCTTTAAATGCAAACGGCGTCTGTCGTGTCTGCATTATTGACTTTTCGAAGCGAAATCAATGTTCTGCACATTGATTTGCACATTAACAAAACATGAAGAGATGTAGATTAGGGCATTAAATTTAATAGAACAGTTGCTTCAGAAAGACTGCGCCATCGAACACAGAACAGCAATCCATATTTCTGTTGCTACTTAATGAAATGATAATGACTAAAAACATCTGACCCTTCTGCGTTTCATATGAAGCACAATAACCACCAAGGAGGCGTTTTAATGCCTTAGCCTAACTGTAGACATAGTACTTTTTTCATTCCGCAACTGATCATGCATCAAATGAGATTGCAATGCATAGGAGAATTTTCAGGTACAGTGCAGTCCCAAGACTTCGGGATAATGCAATATTGGGGCTTATTGCACGTGATTTGCCTATTCTAAAATAGAACATCATACTTTATATTGTTTAACGCTGACTGGTTAAACGCACGTCTGATATTGGAACTGCAATGCCTGTGACTTGAGGACCACTAAACGTCGTCTTAACTGGAATGGCTGTTCCTGATCACTCGCATTACAACACACCCGTGTCATTTCGCATATAGCACAGCTCAGTGGTCTGGTGGACTGAAGTCAAGGCTATAGCCTTGTTAAGTTCATTGCACTTCGTTTGTGGACTTTGCTTTGCTACGCACGGGTGCTGCTACGATGGATTTGAGAACGGAATCTGAGAAGCAGGAAACAGTTGACCTGGCAGTTAATATGCATATGTTATAAAAAAGAATATATATTTTCTGCAAATTTAGCCCATTTATCAAAAATAAATAAATAAAAAATAGTATAAAAACAGTGTGGCTTTTGATTGGTCGATTTGATGGCAAGTACTGTGGTGTTGTTCACTGGCCAAGGAAGTGACGTCATGCTTCCCCAGAGTCTGATAGATCGAACTTGACAACAAAAAAAACCAGATCGAACTTGACTTTTAACTAATAATGTATCTGGATACAAAGTAAAAAATGTAATTGCTAACGGAGTTTATCACATGTACTCAGAGGAAGATTAAAATGTACTCTATCAGAGTTGATTTAACACTATGTTTTAGCGTGTAGACTTCGAGAAGGTTTGGATAGAGTTTTGCATTCGGTTACAACAAATGGATGCAAACTATCCGCGGATTTACTACCGTTCTGGCTCAGCTTGCGACTGATCAACTGTCATAACAGTTAATCGCAGGAAAAATAATAAGTAAATAAACTGGACAAGTTCAAGTATCCGACCGAGTACGGTCTATATATTCTGTGATTTCTGCTATAGTACCCAAACACTGAACCTGAACAGTGTAAAGCTGGAAAACATATTTACCCACCCCCCACTCCCCAAAAACGTTGTCTCACATCCTAGAGCATCCACTCGGGAGCTTGGGCTGGAAGGCATGTATAATGTACGTTTTACATTTAATTGCAGTGAATCTTTTTTTCTGGGGAGGAATTCAAATTAATGGCTTACATTCTGGTCTCTCTGTGTCTGAAAATCTGTGTGTGCGTGCGTGCATGTGTGTATGTGTGATGTGCATGTGTGTGTGTGCGTTTCTAACCTAGAACATGGTCTTCTCCACAAGGAAAAAAAAGATGTGCAATATTGATGTGTGTGTGTGTGTGTGTGTGTGTGTGTGTGTGTGTGTGTGTGTGTGTGTGTGATGGGTTTCTACGTCTCTACCCAAGGTCCACCAGAATGCGCCCAGATGTTTTTGTTATCAATCAGCCCCAGGTTATTAAAAAGAAAAACCAGCTCTCAAAATGTTTTCCACATTCCTTGTGAGCATTTGGTTAACTTCGTAGAATATCTAAAGAAATTTGGCTAAACAGCATCTGAAAACTGCTTATTGTCCAGCACACTCTCAGCGGTCATGTGATTAAGCTCGTCTTTTGTCTATCATGTAAATGCAGATGCACTTAGACCCAGTTTCTCTAATAACAGAGAGGAAGGCAACTATTCATCTGTGAGGTAATGAATGCGTTAATGAATGAAAATGTTTGGGAACAGTGAATTATCCTCTCCAGTCATGGACGGCAAGAACTCTTAAATTTACCCTTAATGCACACTCGCTCGCTGTAAGAGTGTTTCACTTATTGCTCATAATTATATGACATATTTAGCTTTCATTTCATGAGTGGGATGGGTGGCGCACATCTCCCAGGCTACAGGCTAACCACTCAGAGCCAGGCTGTAGGGGACCCACTTTAATTAGTATTCACACCCAACAAGTCGTTCTCACTCAATGTAAACAACGCTGGAAGCAAAAATAAATAAATAAATAATGCATTCAGTTTTCAGCCCACAGGAAAATTCTCCTCAGTTCCTAATTTATTCACAGTGATATTCAAAGGTGTGTCTGCTGGTCTAAGTGCACGGGGTGGATAACACGGGCTGCTTATGTATACTGCTTCTGCACAGGGTGGATAACATGGGCTGCTTATGTATACTGCTTCTGCACAGGGTGGATAACACAGGCTGCTTATGTATACTGCTTCTGCACAGGGTGGATAACACAGGCTGCTTATGTATACTGCTTCTGCACAGGGTGGATAACACGGGCTGCTTATGTATACTGCTTCTGCACAGGGTGGATAACACGGGCTGCTTATGTATACTGCTTCTGCACAGGGTGGATAACACAGGCTGCTTATGTATACTGCTTCTGCACAGGGTGGATAACACGGGCTGCTTATGTATACTGCTTCTGCACAGGGTGGATAACACAGTGTATACTGCTTCTGCACAGGGTGGATAACACAGTGTATACTGCTTCTGCACAGGGTGGATAACACAGTGTATACTGCTTCTGCACAGGGTGGATAACACAGGCTGCTTATGTATACTGCTTCTGCACAGGATGGATAACACAGTGTATACTGCTTCTGCACAGGGTGGATAACACAGTGTATACTGCTTCTGCACAGGATGGATAACACAGTGTATACTGCTTCTGCACAGGGTGGATAACACAGTGTATACTGCTTCTGCACAGGGTGGATAACACAGTGTATACTGCTTCTGGATATTACTTATTTTTTCCCCCTTATTCCTCATGGACAACGCACAGTTTTTTTTTTTAACATAACATTTGCATTACAGTTCAGTAATTATACTGTCATCCATAGCAATTTTTATGGCTTACATTTTACATACAATCTATTTATACAGCTGGATATTTACTGAAGCGATTTTAGGCGGTGGCAGTGCCTCCATCCAGGACTGGAACCCTCAACCTCCGAGCGGCAAGCCCAGCTCCCTAACCGCTACACTGCGCTGTGCGCCATTTCACGCACGGTGTCAGATTTCACTGATTTCAAGGCTTTTTTAGCTCCAGAACAGGTCACAGTCATACGAGGCCAACGGACCGGAAGAGTCTACTCTGCTCATACGGAGGGGATGATAGATAACCGGGGCTGTGTTGGGATCCTGCTGAACACATTCCCTTCCCTTGCTGACTTCCCTCCAGGGAGCCATCTTGTGACATAATTTGCTACGTGTATAGCACTCTGGGGGCTGTAGTTCATGGGACTGCCTCCAGCAAGGAGCTCTGCAGGGGGGGGGACTGACCCGCCCTCGCAACATATAGGAAGTGCAACACCATAGAGTTGAAATGTGACCACCCAGCATTGCATTGTGGGATTCCCTTCTTGCTGGAAGCTTGCATTTTATACCCTTGGTGGAAGGGAGGATAAACCAGGGAGCGAGGGAATATAATTACTCCCTCCCCTTTCTTAAATTGGGTCCGAATCACACTTGGTGTGGCTGCCATATTCCATCCTGGCATTTTGGGGATTCCCCCCTTGAAGCAAGGGTAGGGAACGACAGGAAGAAAGCATAAAATCCAGATCCAAACGCAGCCCAAGGTCCTGGCAAACCCTTCCACCCTGCCGCTGCAGTGCACTCTGGGGGCTGTAGTTCATGGGACTGCCTCCAGCCATATCAGGCCCAGCTGGGCTGTAGGCGAGGTACGTGGGCCAGCCCCTCTCCCCCTTCTGCACCGGCCCCGGGGCCCCTCTCCCCCTTCTGCACCGGCCCTGGGGCCCAAAGCACCCTTAAAGCTCAGAATATGATTAGTTTTGCACAAATACAGAGCCAGCCCTCCCCTCTGGTGAGCTCACTGTAGGCCTGTCTAACAGGTCTGTCTGTCTGTCTGTCCGGCTCCTGTATCACATTTACCATATGTGTACAATTCAAGATGTTGGAGATATTTAAATTAGCATCCGAGCTCGGCCGAGTAGCTGTTGTAGCTGGATTGGTGAACGTGCACGCGAGCGAGGATATTTTTGGCGATCTGTCATGAAAAGAATTAAACTGAATTATTGTGAGTTAGTCACTCATTTAGAGCTGATAATTGCTACAGTGGTGATGTTGATAAAGATTAGAAACAGAATAAGATTTTAAACATTTTAAAAATATATAAAACAGCCCATTTTCTTTCATGTGTGTAAATTTGTGTGGGAAAATATGTCTGCATATGTATGTGTGTGCATGAAAAGATGTGTATGCATCTGGGTGTACGTACTGTATATAATCAACATGCATGCAGCCAACCCTAGACACGGAGCCTACAGCACGCTTACAATAACTAAGTAAAACTATTTCACTTGATGTTCCTTTTCAAAACAAATACAGCAAGTTCTCATCAAGCTCCTGAAATGTCACTGAAGTATTGTATGTGTACGTGCCCTGGGATTAACAGATTTCCTTAATCCTATTAATCCTAGATCAGAGCAACAGGATTACACATTTATTTCTTTGTTATAAGCACCCTTGTTCTTCCTATTGAGAATATGAATTGCGTACATATTCTACATGTTATTGACCAGATCATCGAGCATTGAACATAGTCATATCTGGATTGTTCTCTAACTCAGCAAGTGCAGAAAATGTTGATTAAATATTTGCACACAAACCCTTGTTGAGAGCCACACACGCCCAAACTGACACGAGGAGATACTGTTTGAGTCTCAGACCACACACGCCCAAACTGGCACGAGGAGATACTGTTTGAGTCTCAGACCACACACGCCCAAACTGACACGAGGAGATACTGTTTGAGTCTCAGAACACACACGCCCAAACTGACAGGAGGAGATACTGTTTGAGTCTCAGACCACAAACGCCCAAACTGACACGAGGAGATACTGTTTGAGTCTCAGAGGAGCCTGTGTACACTACGGCGAGTGAGTCGTCTTTTTGTCCTTCGAAACGCGCCTCTCACAATGACAGACGTGGAGCCAAGCACCTTGTCAATCTGGCAGTGTAGCCTCGAGCACACTACAGTGTAGCCTCGAGCATGCTACAGTGTAGCCTCGAGCATGCTACAGTTTACGGCAACAAAGCCAAGCTCACAGGGATCGAGCGTGAAGCTAATTTAACATGTAAAATTCATCTCAATTCATCATGGCTACAGCAGAATTTATACCACACAGATTACAGCCATGTCAGAAGGGGGAAATTATACCAGAGCACAAACGGAATTTAAAGTCTTCAAAAGGTGATCTTTTGAAGCAAGACATCCTGCATGGTTGGTCGAAATGGGATGATGTGTCAAATAGAGTTTACCATAGAAACTACATTTTACCATAGAATCATTAAGGGTGACAGTTTATACTTTTTCTCAGAGGCATGTGACTACAGGCTGCAGGAGGGCGGGGCTTGTTGTCAAGGAAACATACGGCAACTTTTCACATGCATCCTTTCAGTGGTTTTATTTGCCATTGCAGCTGTCAAATCTCGTCACCACGTGTCACGTGTTCCGTGATTTTCCTCCTCGGCAGAGCCACTTCCTCATGCGTTTAGCAGATTCAAACATGCATTATTTTCCAGTCGCCACAATCTCCAACAAAACACAATCCAGGCAGCACAGCCGTGAGGAACCTTGTGGGCGTAGCCCCAGCACTACGACACCTGATTACATCACAAATGCACACCATGTAATCAATTGCTTTAAATGATTAAGTGCGAGCCAGCCAGCACACCCTGCGACTCTCCAGAAGCACACTTTAGGACAGGCTGTTTATACATCACCATGACATACTCATAACCCAGGTGCTCCGCTATCTAATCTAAGTATCAAAGTGGCTCATAAATAAGGTTGTTAAAGAGGTGTTTCCAGGCAAACAGCTGTGAACAAGCAACAAATAAGTGTGTCCTTCAGATGTCAACTCCAGTGTGCTTTGTGTTTCTGTACTGCAGTCTGTTATAAATCATCATTTATCATGGGTTTCATATTTAATTGTGCATTAATACTTAATACTGCGATACTGAAACTTGCTTCTGACACAAACACAGAAAGGCAGAGCCCAGTGTGTGTGTGTGTGTGTGTGTGTGTGTGTGCGTGTGCCGTTTGTTTCTGATCTTATTGTGTGCACGAGATTCACACAAAAAGAGTCACGTTGCTCCCAGGGCCGGGATTGGCTGCAGTTGGGCTGTAACCTGAACTGTTTCAGCAAATATCCATCTATATTATAGTTATAATACAATTATAATACAACTACATTTCTGTGGAAATTCTGGTTAATCATATTCTAGTCTCTTGTGTTAATTGAAAATAGGACACGCTGAAAGGTAAAGATTTATACGTTCCGAGACGGAATATTTAACCTGGTTTGGGGTTAAACAGTAACAATGCAACTCAGCACACCAGTAATTGGCTGGTTGAATATTAATATTAATACTTAACCCAGCCGTGCAGGGATTCAGGTGTGTTATATGGAATGGGCTTTAGGACTGCAGCCATTTTGGGGGGAAAAATACGTCAAAAGTGGAAACGGGCATGAGACTTGTACCTGGGCTATGGTTGTTGTCAATGAAAGTGTCGATAAAACTTCCTTGATGTTTTTAAGAGTTCCTGTTCAAAAATTAGTTAATCTAGTGTGCACGTCTTTGTTCAACCCGCAATGTTCAGCTTTTGCATAAACAACATTTGTATTTGGGCTTCTGAATAGCTAAGGCCCCAGGCATAGAGCAGGAATGTCCAATCTTATCCGAAAGGGCCAGTGAGGGTTTTTGTTTTCGCCCAGCACTACGACACCTGATTCTACTTATCAAGGCCTTGATTGAAGACCATGATTAGTCAATTAGTAGAATCAGGTGTCATAGTGCTTGGCTAAATCAAAAACCTGCACCCACACCGGCCCTTTTCGGCTAAGATTTGACACCCCTGGGTTAGAGAGTAAAAAAAAGAAACCACTGCCATTTTATCTTTAAAAAATGGTTTTTAAAACTGTATTTATTTAGTAAATTTCCACATATAAAGTGCAGAACATGTTTGGGAAAAGTAAGAAAATGTACATTATGTTGTTTTTGTGGTTAATGGAATCCACTAAGCATTAATTAAACTACAATGCTTGATGCATAGCTCTGTATATTAAAGGCTACAATGCTTGATGCATAGCTCTGTATATTAAAGGCTACAATGCTTGATGCATAGCTCTGTATATTAAAGGCTACAATGCTTGATGCATAGCTCTGTATATTAAAGGTTAGTGTTAGATTCTAGCGACGAGTGTTGCAATGAGCTGTGAGGTAAATATTTTGCACAAAAACACTGAATAATATGAATATTTCGCATAAAAGCGCTGAAGAATGTGAATATTTTGTATAAAAGTGCTGAAGAATGTTTTAAAATGGAAATTACAACGTGACAGTTTGTCTGGTGACAGTTTGTCTGGTGATGTCATAGTTTAATCTGTGATGTCATAGTTTCATACTTTACATCTGGTTGGAGGGAATCTTTTACTCAGAGAACCTATGATACAGTGTGTGTGTGTGTGTGTGTGTGTGTGTGTGTGTGTGTGTGTGTGTGTGTGTGTGTGTGTGTGTGTGTGTGTCGGGTTGATGAAAGAAAAATATGGCCCCTATGAACTACTGCAAAAGGATTGTGATTTGTCCTGGCCTTTCAGCTTGTCTTTGAGGGACCTGTAATGTAATTGGAAACAGGTGGTGTGGGGACTGTTGTGTGTGCGTGTGTGTGTGTGTGTGTGTGTGTGTGTGTGTGTGTGTGTGTGTGTGTGTGTGTGTGTGTGTGTGTGTGTGTGTGTGTGTGTGTGTGTGTGTGTGTGTGTGTGTGTGGTGGGGACTCGGCTATTTGTACAGAGGATTGGAACTCTATTCAGTGTTAATGAAAAACATGTCAGGCAGTCTGCTTACATTAGGAGCCTATTAACAAGACAATGTGGGTGGGCTAACAGAGAATCTAATCAGGGTGTTTGTTGGCACTCCCCTTGTTAATTTGTGCAAATTAGGTACCAAAACACTCATTATCACCTGAAATTTGGGAGAGAAAATGTTGTTAAGTAGGTTAATAAGACTCACAACAGCACACACAGACAACAGCTATTGCTCCAAAAATAAAAACCTGACATCCCGGTCTTTTAAGCACAGAATGTGCCTCATTAAGCTTTGTTATAAACAGCCACTGTATGCAGGATGGCAGGGTGGCATAGTGATTGGGGGACTGGGTTTGGAGGAAGGTTATTATAGTTACCTGAAACTGAAACTAAAATTTAAAAAAATACATTTTAGTTAACCGAAATAAATTACTTTAAAAATTAAAACAAAACTAAAACTGTAATGTAGTGTTCCAAAACTAACTGAAATAAAATTTTTATTATCCTTGTTTGATTTGATCTGATTTAGTTTGATGTTATTCTAGCTATTCACCATTTATCTGTAATCTGGATTGCATATAGTGTAATTTGAAACATTCAAAACCAATATCTATTTTTCTCTCCCCAAACCCAACTATTGACTGTTATTAACTGAAATAAAAATAAAAAATAAAAATAAAATCGGTTGAAAAACAAACTAAACTAAAATTGATTGAAAAACTAAAAACACACTCTGAAAACTAACCAAAACTAAACTAAATTAGAAAGTGAAATTAAAAAAAGAATAAAAATAAAAACTTAATTAAAAACTTAAAACTATAATAACCTGGTTTGGAGCTCTTTAAGTTGCAAGTTGATTCCCAGATGGGTCACTGCTGTTGTAGCTTTAAGCTAAAGGTACTCAAACTGACTTGCTTTTGTAAATATCCAGCTGTATACATGGATTGTATGTAAAAGAATATAAAACTGCCAAACCTCTGGCAGGTTGTGTAAATGTGTCCCAATAAGACAGAATATAACTCATTTATGCCTTGATGTTATTTCTCCAAAGTAGTGCGTCAACATAACATTTTTACCAGTATATTTAATATAAATACATGCTGTATATTTGTGGGGTGTATATGTATTAGATGTTCATAAAATAAAATGAAAAAGAAACTACTTTGTGTAACCGTGTATATTCTGTATAATGAAGACACTAATATTTAATCCTATCAAAATATTTAAGTTTATAAAATACGCTGGAAAAATGTTGTCATCAAAATGAGCTCATTGAAGCTTTGAACATGAAACTGCTGATTACCCAACTATCAGATATATTTACATAAACTTCTGTATGTGCAGATATGCAGCCTACTATGCAATGTGTCCTGCTTTATAAGATAACCGATTACTGTATGACCAACTGTTGCATTAAAAATTATTCTGTGAAGTGTGTAGCTAACGAGCTAATAGCAACAATGATATTGTACCAAAGGTAGGAAGCAGTGGACAGTCTGTGAATTTATCCTCTGCTTATAAATCGTGGAAGAAGGAAGACATCGGGGTGAAATAACCGGGGCCCAACTCGGGCCCAACCCGGGCCCAACCCGGGGCAAAATCAATCTCACTGATTGGCCCCATTCTTCAGCGAGTGCGTTTGGGACAACAGCAGACCAGAGAAAAGCCAAAAGCCAGTCGATGGTTCTCAGATCGATAAACTATGGGAAGCCTGTCCCTGGCCTTCTGATTGGAGGAGAGCTATGGGAAGCCTGTCCCTGGCCTTCTGATTGGAGGAGAGCTATGGGAAGCCTGTCCCTGGCCTTCTGATTGGAGGAGAGAGTAAGTCCTGGAACACTTTTAGGTGATTAATCTGCTCGTCTTGTCTAAGCCGTTCAGAAAACCACGATGAATGTCTGCTCCAATAATGATTGTGTTTGGAGGAAGAAATAAACGTTACTGGACAAGCCTCACGAGCCACCTATACCAGCTGTGGTGAGTAGTTGGGACGGGGGAATGAGGTGTCATGACAACCAACAAAAAATGTACAGAGCTACAGCTAGTTGTGACTTGACACGTCTGAACCAATGAAAAATGCTTTGCTCATTATGACAAAGCACAATGATTGGTTAAAATACGTGAGTGGCTGCTATCGTATGGTTGTTCCGTTCATTTTGGCATCACTACAGCAAACCAGTCTCCAATCACCAGAGGTGTAAAATCCAGGTTCAGAAAGTAAAAGTCCTCCCCAGTATTTTGTTCCAATCACCTGGATTTGCTAATTAGCACAATTCTTTAGCCAGGAGGTAGAACTAATTAGTGAAATCAGCTGGTTGAGTTAATGGGTGGAAGAAACACATGGCAGGACTTTTACTTTCTGACCCCTGGACTTTACAGCTCGGGTTTGCAGTACTGGTTTGCGGTCGATTATCACACGTTTTTGCATATTGTAGCATTGTAGCATTAGTGGAGCCTAAGATATCATCATATTTTCATGCAAGAAATATATATATTCACATGAGAGCAGTGCCAAAACTTTCTCTAAACATCGATTCAGAACACTTGCTCCTCAAAACTCACACAAACCATCGAGCTCATTTGACCCCCAACAGTCCACACGTTGACGCTGTCTACATAGACACTGCTGTTTGAGCGGTCATGTGTACTAATGTACTCTAAACGCACACAGGGCAAGCCCAGGACATTTGGGATTGGTGTTTACATGGGATGGGTTCTACACATGGGACAGCCCAGGGTCAAATAAATATTTGAACTACTTTAACCCTTTAGAGACCAGTAACATGCCTGTAATTTACTGACAATTATATATATTTTTTTACAGGAAAGAAACCTTTTTCACAACATTCATGGCATAATGTGCCTTTCATACATTAGGCAAAATTCATGTGGTCAGAAAGATTTTGCATTCTTTATCATTTAAAACGATAGCAAATATAGATTAAAGAATGTTTTTAAAACATGTAGAATTACTGTGGGGTTTTCATAATCACTGTTTTATTGTCATATTTTTGTATTCAGAAATGCTGTGAATGAGTATGTAGCACTCCTATAATATTTTAGCGCACACACACATACACACACTATACACACACACACAGATGAGGAGGAGCCCATGTGTGTTTATTATATATGATACATGGACCTTCCCAGCAAGTGTTTGTGGGCAGTTTAGAGTTTATCTGACTGTAGTAGCACTGTAGTAGCACCCCCCTTTTCCATACTGTCTACTATTCCCTTTCCATACTGTCTACTATTCCTTTTCCATACTGTCTACTATTCCCTTTCCATACTGTCTACCATTCCCTTTCCATACTGTCTACTATTCCCTTTCCATACTGTCTACTATTCCTTTTCCATACTGTCTACTATTCCCTTTCCATACTGTCTACTATTCCCTTTCCAAATACAGAGAAAGATCTCCCAGACTCCTGAGTTAACAGACTCGCTGAAGCAGAGTTTAAAGTAGAAAAACAGCAGTAAAAAAAGGTTCAAACCTCGTTTTCTCTTAAGGGTGCCTGTAGGAACTAAAAGTTTCAAACTTTTTAACCAAAGTGGCTCATTTGATTCAACATTTTAAAATTATTAATTTATTAAATTTTTGAGAAATAATTAATATTTAATATTAAATAAATAAATAATTTAATTAAATAAAGTACATTCTGAATCAAATAAGTGAATCAAAATAATGAAGACAATTCATTTGAAGCATGTAGGGGGGAGAGAGACAGGAAGCATGTAGGGGAGAGAGGCAGGAAGCATGTA
The DNA here is from genome assembly GCA_029718625.1 of Synaphobranchus kaupii. NCBI lineage: Eukaryota > Metazoa > Chordata > Actinopteri > Anguilliformes > Synaphobranchidae > Synaphobranchus > Synaphobranchus kaupii. The sequence continues at coordinate 7,651,509 of CM056394.1, read as the reverse complement.
GGGGAGAGAGAGGCAGGAAGCATGTAGGGGAGAGAGAGGCAGGAAGCATGTAGGGGAGAGAGAGGCAGGAAGCATGTAGGGGAGAGAGAGACAGGAAGCATGTAGGGGAGAGAGAGGCAGGAAGCATGTAGGGGAGAGAGAGGCAGGAAGCATGTAGGGGAGAGAGAGACAGGAAGCATGTAGGGGAGAGAGAGGCAGGAAGCATGTAGGGGAGAGAGAGACAGGAAGCATGTAGGGGAGAGAGAGACAGGAAGCATGTAGGGGAGAGAGAGGCAGGAAGCATGTAGGGGAGAGAGAGACAGGAAGCATGTAGGAGAGAGAGAGACAGGAAGCATGTAGGGGAGAGAGAGACAGGAAGCATGTAGGGGAGAGAGAGGCAGGAAGCATGTAGGGGAGAGAGAGGCAGGAAGCATGTAGGGGAGAGAGAGACAGGAAGCATGTAGGGGAGA
>CM056394.1:7601060-7646060 GCA_029718625.1 Synaphobranchus kaupii | reverse complement strand
TGCTCAATAAGACCTGTGTCTGCGAGGTCCTTTAAAACTATACTATTTACCTTTAGCTGTCGCTGAAAACAGGGATTTCCAGCCCACCTGGGTTCCTAAAACAAAATGATCTGTTGTCTGTCCGGTGGTGTGGAGGTAAGAGCTAAAGCTGTCAATATGACTCTATTATCTGCTGTAATTTACTCATTTATAATACGAGGTTCCTAGTCCTAGTGAGACCACCTGCAGTTTCAGCCCCGATTCACCCTAAATAAAAGGGGGTGCTCCGAGTACGGCTGAAATTCAGTGCATGTTGAAATCATGGAAACCTAACGGTGTCAGGCAGTGGTCCCCAACCCTGTTCCTGGAGATCTACCATCCTGTAGGTTTCCACTCCAACCCTAACAAAGCACACCTCATTCAACAGCTAGAGATCTACCGTCCTGTAGGTTTCACTCCAACCCTAACAAAGCACACCTCATTCAACAGCCAGAGATCTACCATCCTGTAGGTTTCACTCCAACCCTAACAAAGCACACCTCATTCAACAGCTGGAGATCTACCGTCCTGTAGGTTTCCACTCCAACCCTAACAAAGCACACCTCATTCAACAGCCAGAGATCTACCGTCCTGTAGGTTTCACTCCAACCCTAACAAAGCACACCTCATTCAACAGCTAGAGATCTACCGTCCTGTAGGTTTCACTCCAACCCTAACAAAGCACACCTCATTCAACAGCTAGAGATCTACCGTCCTGTAGGTTTCACTCCAACCCTAACAAAGCACACCTCATTCAACAGCTAGAGATCTACCGTCCTGTAGGTTTCCACTCTAACCCTAACAAAGCACACCTCATTCAACAGCTGGAGGTCTACCGTCCTGTAGGGTTTCACTCCAACCCTTACAAAGCACACCTCATTCAACAGCTAGAGATCTACCGTCCTGTAGGTTTCCACTCCAACCCTAACAAAGCTCACCTCATTCAACAGCTAGAGATCTACTGTCCTGTAGGTTTTTATTTCAACCCTAACAAAGCACACCTCATTCAACAGCTAGAGATCTCATTGAGCTGCTAATTAGTAGAATTAGTAAGTGTGCCAAATTAGGGTTTCAATGAAAACCTACAGGACGGTACATCTTCAGGAACAGGGCTGGGGACCAGTGCTGTCAGGTTTCAGATATATGGAGAATGGTGTCAGATATATGGAGAATGAAGCTTATTGCGACAAAAAATGGGCAGGGCTCTGAATTATTTTGATTGGTTCAAAGCAGATGATTGACAGTTAATTGTAGCTCCACCTCCCTCTCTCATGACAGGAATGTACACTTACAGGCTGTGATTTCATTTCTAGTTCAGTCTAATAATTTCTTAATTAAATCTGAGTTATTTTGAGCTTTATCAGCTGAAAAGGGCTGCAACACAGCTGTACTTCCAGTGCAGAGTCAGCGCTGGCACAGTCCGAATTCAGCGGGCCCGTCCACACACCAGAACTGACCCACTCCACAGCCCCTCAGAAGCCATTTCTGACCTCTCATATCCGGCTAATAACTGACCCGATAAAATCAACTCTCCGCGATGTCCGCCATCAGCGTGCTTTTCATGCACCCCACCAAAGACTTGGTTTCTAATCAACTGACCTACATCTCACAAGAATTGTGCAATTTACTCTCTTAACTAAATAAGACCGGACCATGAGATTCCACCCTTAAAAAGAGTGTGTGGTCTCTACAGGACGCTGCAGAGAACAGTACAGAGGCTTTTTACAGAAGTTTTTTTAAGAAGCCCAAAATTAGTTACTTGGCTTGTTTTTTTTCTTTTCAGTCTTAATTTTCATTCCTTTTTTTTTTTTTTAAAATCATGAATCCACAATACTCCCATTCTGTTATGAATGAATTCCCATTGGTTTTTACTGCCTAAAATGTATTTACTTCAGCCAATAACAACATCTGTTCATAGTTGCCAAGTGCAGGACAAATCGGTGAGACCAATTGTTGAAAATTATCTAATTTGCTAGAATCGGATTGCCTATAAATTATTGGTATCGAAACGATGCCAAGTTGCAACAAACATATTGAACCAGAAACTAAACAAACACGATTTCCAAGCAATGCTATCCCATGCTTTCCACGTTTGTTCATGTAACTTGCCCAGTGTTTCTCCGTAATTTTAATATCAATTTCATAGACTGAGATATAGAGCAGAGCAATAAACATTGAACCTTAAGAAATGTCAGGCTAATTGCCTTTCCAGAAAAAAATTTGTTTTCTCGTCTTTTATCTGGCATGACAGCACTTTAGCTTAATTTACATGCGTGTATTAATAGTCACTCTTCAATAAAGCGATCCCGCGTGAAATCCGAAGACAAGGAGCGTCGGTCCCAACCTCCCAACGGCGCGCCACTTGCTACTCGGTTGCCTGCGAGGGAGCGCGAACTCCTCGCGACCGCCGCCAGCACGTGAATAATAATTAGGATCCGCAGCCCCGGTTACGCAGAGCATCAATGTCACACGCCGTTCGGAGCGGAGAGAAGTCAGGCGTCGTACATTTTCCCAGAGCACATGGCCATCGGTGGAATGTGCCGATTCTGTGCTGACGCCGAGAGAAAGAAGCAGGCATGTGGCTAATTCTTTAAATACCAGGTCAGCAGTCACTTGGGATCTTCATTACCAAGATTGTAAATACACACTGTGATCAATTAAAGTGGCTATAAGGGGACAATGAGCTGAGGGGTTTCTTCAGCAAAACCAAAATTCACTTTAAAAAAATAAATAATAAAAAAAATAAAGCTAGACTCAAATCTTATGCAAAGATTTTAATTAATTTAACTGCCAGTTGACATAATGTGTGTCAAAAGAAAGTAAGATTTGCATTAAAGCAGTCAGGGAATAGATTGTGATAGACTAGATGAGCTCTTGACTGTGCCTGTTGAGATGCTGTTCTGAGATGCAGGGAGGATTGAAGGACCGTAGGACTGGACTACCTGGCTGGTGCGTTTATATCACCTGTGATTTTTACCTCATGAAGCCTAATAACATGGATCTGGGGAAGGGACTGACACACTTCAGGTACAGAAAGGCTGAATACAGCCTAATAAAAATCACACTGGCATCCCTGAGCACTCTGCCGTTACAAAGATCAGCCAATAAACACTGATAACGGCCAACCGCTCCGGCCATTTATTGCCGTTGGAATTCCACTTCCTGCAATCAAACGCACTTTGGGCCCGTAAGAAGTGCTGAGTCGGCTGTTCAGGTTTGGGAGCGTGCCCTAGCGTGACTCTGACAACAGGGGTGGGTCTGCTGTGGCTACAAAACAAGAGCCGTCTGAGCTAAGATCCCAAGCCCAGGGAACTGTTTGCAAGTCCGCATCAATGCAGACTTACCTGCCCCACGAAATATGGCATTAAAGTCTGCAGGCCCACAGCGTGGCAGGCAGACAGACAGCTGGAGCCGATGACCTCAGGCGTGGCAAAGCTCAGACACAAAGGCCCAATCCCAAACAGTTTGTGTTTCCCGGGAATAACAATAATATGAATGTGGGCCTCGTGTGAGTTTAGAGTTTGTGGTTCCTGGGCCTGGTGTGAGGTTAGAGGTTGTGTTTCCTGGGCCTGGTGTGAGGTTAGAGGTTGTGTGTCCTGGGCCTCGTGTGAGTTTAGAGTTTGTGTTTCCTGGGCCTGGTGTGAGGTTAGAGGTTGTGTTTCCTGGGCCTGGTGTGAGGTTAGAGGTTGTGTTTCCTGGGCCTGGTGTGAGGTTAGAGGTTGTGTTTCCTGGGCCTGGTGTGAGGTTAGAGGTTGTGTTTCCTGGGCCTGGTGTGAGGTTAGAGGTTGTGTGTCCTGGGCCTGGTGTGAGGTTAGAGGTTGTGTTTCCTGGGCCTGGTGTGAGGTTAGAGGTTGTGTGTCCTGGGCCTGGTGTGAGGTTAGAGGTTGTGTGTCCTGGGCCTGGTGTGAGGTTAGAGGTTGTGTTTCCTGGGCCTGGTGTGAGGTTAGAGGTTGTGTTTCCTGGGCCTGGTGTGAGGTTAGAGGTTGTGTGTCCTGGGCCTGGTGTGAGGTTAGAGGTTGTGTTTCCTGGGCCTGGTGTGAGGTTAGAGGTTGTGTGTCCTGGGCCTGGTGTGAGGTTAGAGGTTGTGTTTCCTGGGCCTGGTGTGAGGTTAGAGGTTGTGTTTCCTGGGCCTGGTGTGAGGTTAGAGGTTGTGTGTCCTGGGCCTGGTGTGAGGTTAGAGGTTGTGTTTCCTGGGCCTGGTGTGAGGTTAGAGGTTGTGTTTCCTGGGCCTGGTGTGAGGTTAGAGGTTGTGTTTCCTGGGCCTGGTGTGAGGTTAGAGGTTGTGTTTCCTGGGCCTGGTGTGAGGTTAGAGGTTGTGTTTCCTGGGCCTGGTGTGAGGTTAGAGGTTGTGTTTCCTGGGCCTGGTGTGAGGTTAGAGGTTGTCTTTCCTGGGCCTGGTGTGAGGTTAGAGGTTGTGTTTCCTGTGAGGTTAGAGGTTGTGTTTCCTGGGCCTGGTGTGAGTTTAGAGTTTGTGTTTCCTGGGCCTGGTGTGAGGTTAGAGGTTGTGTTTCCTGGGCCTGGTGTGAGGTTAGAGGTTGTGTTTCCTGGGCCTGGTGTGAGGTTAGAGGTTGTGTTTCCTGGGCCTGGTGTGAGGTTAGAGGTTGTGTTTCCTGGGCCTGGTGTGAGGTTAGAGGTTGTGTTTCCTGGCCTGGTGTGAGGTTAGAGGTTGTGTTTCCTGGCTGCTCTCTGCTTGTCCTGCTCCTGCTGAGAGTGACGCGGCTCAGATAACGAGCGGGACGGACAGCTCGCAGCTCACGGCCACACCATGGGAACGGCGTATCGCCATGGGAACAGGGCGTATCGACCCCATCTCACAAATGATGTAAATGTTGAGGTTGCCATGACACCTCATTGGTTTATGTCAAACACATTTTTCTTCCCAGTTACACCCCTGGGAAAAAAATGTTTTTTTTTGGTCAGCATTTATTGCAAATCAAGCCAGATAAATTCTCCTTCAATAAAAAATATATATTTACTGTCCTTGAGAGCGAGGGCATCCATGGTAACAATACATAATTTGGAATTTTAGAGTACTTATACCTTTTTATAGTTTTAAACGCATTATGTTTGTCTATGTGCATGAGGTTCAGATGTGGACATAACAGCTGTATCAGCAGAAACCAATATTCCCAGAATAGATATGATATTTGATGTAATATTACATCCAAGCATCATCCTTGAACAGTTTCTCAGTGGGATTTGGGGGAAATGTCAAGTTTAGCAGCTAGAAAGGAGATGATATGACCCACACAGCACAAATGGTAGCGTACATTTAAACACCCTATGGTGTTAAATGTACACCAGCAGTGTTTAAATTTACACCAACATTTTTTTATGTGCAGGAGAAGCGTGGGCTGTGGCTGTGGCTGTGCCGGCCTATGGCCTGGTGTATGACGACCTTCAGCCAATGAGAGGACGGCTTTAATTGTCAGCGCCGTTGACCCCCCCTGGCACCGCTTCAGCCAATGAGAGGACGGCTTTCATTATCACTGTCCCAGGAGACCCCCAGAAACTCTGCCTCTGCTCAGATGTTCTAATATAAACTTACAAAACCATTTGCACCAACAGATGGCACAACGTGGGGGAAGAAAAGCTTGTTTTTTTGGAGGCTTGAAGGCAAATGCAAGATTTAAAAAAAACTAATTTCATTTATATTTCATGATCGAAATTAATGTCTGTCACACAACTCCAGGGCGCTTATGTGGTACAGTAGACTGTACTCTGTGTAGTTCACTTGGATATATTGACTCCTCCTGCACAGGTTGCTACTCATTCCTGCTACAAGGGAATTTTTAACGGACCCCAGTCACACCCTTTTAGAGAAAGTGTGCAGCACGAGTACTAAAGAGCTACACTGTCTCCTGGCTTTCATTCTTATTGATCAATGAAAGCAGCTGATTACACACTTCTCACTTTAATTGAGTTTGTTGGGTGTGAATTAGTAGTTTTAACTGGCTCTCCGGGGCCCAGGGGTGCAGACGTCTGCTTTAGAGTAACAAAGCCCCCCCCCGCTCCCCTTCCACCAGCAATATTTATATTTAATATTTGTTTACCCCTCCACAACCCACAACACACACACACACATATGCACGCACACATACACACGCACACATGCACGCGCATGCTCTCTCACACACACTAACATGCACGACCACATACACACACACTCACCCAGTCACACATGCACGTACGCACATATACACACACACACGCACACAAACACACACACCAAATTGGACTATGCCATTTTATATCCAGCAAGGCCTTTTCCCTAAATGACACCTCAGCCTCCCGGGATCCCAGGCCCTCTCTCTCACCTGGCAGGCCGTCCTTAGAGCGAGCTTCACGTCCAGCCGTCTCCAAGGGCAGGCTAACAGACCTGTCTGCGAGAGACGCCCCGTTCTCACGTCCATTCCAACATTTCCCACATTTTTACACAATATCGAGCAATATCTAACTCCCAGGCCCGCTGCGGACGGGCGCCACAGCCAGGAACCCTGGACCTCGCAGTGTAACGTGAACCTGTCGGGGTGTGGATTACTCCCGCCCGTGTGTCCAAGAGCCTGTCTGTCTCCGTCTCTCTCCCCCCACAGCCTGGGAACTGTGGGCCCATCTCAGCCAGCATGCTGTCGGGGTGTGGAATGTATCGACTTTGTGTCCGATCGAGCAGCTCCGCCCTGCAGCCCCCTAAAGCAGGGTCTGCTGCGCTGAAATTAATGTGTGCCCAATATAACGGCGCTTCGCTGACAGCCATGGTTTTTACACACAGGAGCAGAAACAGAGAAGGCTGTGCGTGTTGCGACGTCTCCCTCTCTCCCTCCCTCCCTCCCTTTCTCCCTCTCTCCCTCCCTCCCTCCCTCCCTTTCTCCCTCTCTCCCTCCCTCCCTTTCTCCCTCTCTCCCTCCCTCCCTTTCTCCCTCTCTCCCTCCCTCCCTTTCTCCCTCTCTCCCCTCCCTCCCTTTCTCCCTCTCTCCCTTTCTCCCTCTCTCCCTCCCTCCCTTTCTCCGTCTACATCTATCCCTCTCCATCTACATCTACATCTCTCTTTCTGTCTACATCTCTCTTCTACAGTAGGACGACGTGTTATAGAAATTGAGTTTTTGTTCACCTGACTTTTTTTCTTTTTAAAAAAAGGAAATATACAAGTGGATGTGATATATGCGTCTCCCGTCGCTCTCTGGAAAAAAATACAGGGCATATCTGATTTCCTGTTTAGAAAGGACTTTCACTTTTATTTTTTCTCTCTCCATTTTTCCACCGGCCTACTCAAGAGGGACTACACAGTCGTGTTTCCCTGCACAGAGTACAAACCCATATGTGCACAGAGGAACAGGGGCTTTTCTGCAGGGTAAAGACCACACCGGAGCAGCCGCCCGCCTCGACCCTCCCTCCTGCCGGTACTGTAACACGTCTGCAACCGGGGCAAAATGGAATTATGGCTCAGCCGTCTCAGAGGTTTCCAATTTCCCATATGTCAGTGCCAGATGTCAGGGCTACCTGTCAGGAGTCAGAGGACATCCGTGATAATGAAGCCATGTGGCGTCTGCCCTGCCTGTCATATTAAATATCTATTTTCAGCTGTCTCTCACAAATAAAGTGCATTTCCTGTGAGGAATATACACATATATATTGTGTATTTGTCATAATATACAGGTTCTGTGTCAGTTTGACACACAATAAAACACTGGCTACTGCTGTGAGTTATTTTGTTATTCAATAAGGCCTGTTCTCCAGCAGTGCTTGTTTTAGAAAAACAACTGTCACACAGCCAATAATGGCAACGCTAGAACAGCAATTACAGTCTTTACAATTTATTGACCCCCCCCCCCCCCCCCTTGTTCAAATACCTTTTGTACCCTTTTTGTTTTCTCTTCTACACAGTAACCTGCCCAATGAATGCACACAAAAACAGGCAGTTTGAATGCAATAAATGTGAGTGATTTATAGCACATGTTAATAACTGAACTGAACCCAACGAGGATGTAGAGCCGTCTCCGATTAGCATGCATTCATTTAGCGGTTTAGAATGGGAGTGAGACTGTGTTGAGAGACGTCGTTCAGGTGTGATTTATGGAGCATACCTGCAGCTCACGCCCAAACATAAATCAGCCTCCCCAAAGCCTGAGGACAACAGGCCCAGCGGACAGAATCGCGGTTACGTTTCACCTTCCACGGGAAGGAGCAGCAGAGCCTAATGCTGACATACCTTTTCCCCTACTCTTACAGTGTACTTGGGCCATAAATCCTATCCTCAGAGCTGCTGTGAGCCATGGCATTACGGAAGGCTAGCGCGCTAACGTGCTAATAATGCGTTTCCTGCAGTATCGGCTAATGCATCATTTTCCACACCATACAGTTTCATTAAAAATGGCCTGTGCTCATATTTCTGCCCTATAGGCAACAAACCGATCGTATTTGTTATATTTAAATATAAAAATGTATTTTTTTGCATTTGCTGCCCAAAGTATCCATTAAAGTCCTCATTGAAAACAGAGTCTGTGACTGGTAGTTATATTCTCATTAGTTTGTGTAAATATATGTACACACAGGGCTACACACACATATGTACACACAGGGTTACACACGTGTGGTAAAACCACCATCGCCACATCAAAACCTGTAGCAGACCACAGTGATACATTCACATTAGACTTAGAAGTAATATTTGGAGGTTCCCTTGTCCTCTCTCTCGGACTTACCCCAAAAAAAAGAAAAGAAAGAAAGATGTTATTGAATATAATACTATTTCCTGCTTTTCCAGCTGTAATTGAGTTCTAATGGTGCCGTATTGTAAGCAGCCGGACACAGCGTGTTTACTCTGGCAAATACGTCATTCAACGAGCAGAGAGAACATAATTATTAACACGTCAAGAATGTTTCCAGTCGTTCTCGGGAAACGGTTCCACGCTTCTGGGCTCATTAACGATTTGTGAACAAGTGGAAATTTAATGGCTACACAACACACTCAGCGCTACACACACAACACACTCAGTGTAGAGCACGACATAAGGAGGAAGACGAGCCAGAGAAAGCCCTCTTCCTCCATTTAACAGGCCACCTTTTTGTGCAGGCAGGGCTGGAACATATTTTCATAAAAAACTAAAAAGAATAAAACAGAATTATTCTGCATTTTCTGCAACCAACTACAAGCTTTCAATTTGTCTGGTTTCTACTTTGTTCAGTGTGTGATACGACGTGTACTACTGCCACTAACCAACATCATTAAAATAAGTTAAATAGAATCACTGAGATGTGTTCCAGAGGACATATCTCTAATTTTTTTTTTTTTTTACATTACAATGAGTTTGTGAGTTCCTGTGCTGAGTTTGTGAGTTCCTGTGCTGAGTTTGTGAGTTCCTGTGCTGAGTTTGGTGAGTTCCTGTGCTGAGTTTGTGAGTTCCTGTGCTGAGTTTGTGAGTTTCCTGTGCTGAGTTTGTGAGTTCCTGTGCTGTTTTTTATTGTGTCATTGACTTACCGTGGGAGTAAGAATCTATGGGATAAAGGACAAAACAAAGAACGATCACCAAAATAAGTTACATAGAATCAGAAAACACAAAGAAGATGAAGAGTTTTCATGACTTAAATGGAACTGACTACCGTCGTGTGCTTAAACGCTCTCGACTAAGTTGCTGCAGCTCAAACTGGCCTCGTTCAAAACGCCTTTCAGTTCACCAGACCCTCCCCAGCCACTAGACTGATTGGAGGGGCGGGCTGTGTTTGCCAAGGTAACGAGGTTAAGGTGAGATAATTCACAAAATATACGATTTGTCACATCAGGGTACTGAAGGGGAGGGACCCAGGAGCCCAAAACACACCTGAAACCGATTAGTAGCAAAGCAGGGAGGGGTCCCGGGGGGGGGGGGGGGGTTCCCGTTCAGCTCTCAGCAAATACACACAGCAGGGAGGTGTCCCGGGGGGGGGGTCCCGTTCAGCTTCCTCCACTGACTGTGAGTTCTGTCACAGAGTAAATAGGATATATAATAGATGCCATCTAATATTTTAGTATTTCTAAAGTATTATTCACACCTTTTTGCCCCGTTTAAAAACCAGATTGAAAGGAAAAGCAATTATTTTTGCATTAAAATATGAATTTTAGCACGTCAAAATAAAAGTAAGCTCAAATTCCAGTCAGTTTTTATTTTTATTTTTTTAAAATACATTTTAAATAAAATGTATTCTGGGCCACAAAGTGACCCGTACCACTGAATGAATTTCAGGAATCTTTCTGAATACCATATTACAAACTAAATAATAATCGCCCTTTGGACCTGACTCGTCTGTGAATTTTTGTTTGCGTTTCAGCAATTTATTACACGGTATCGAGCCTACTTGCTTGGACATATCTAAGCTATTGGTGACACATTTGATGCACAAAACCACCTTGCATTCCTTCAGAGGTTAAGCACGGCGTCTTCATGGCTGTTTCCAAAACCAAAGGTAAAACACACCAACGTGCTTCACGAGAGGAGAGGGCCTATATCTTATCTTGGGCTATAAAATCACTCCTAATTACATTGGGACGCTGTTCCATACACATGCAGTTTCTACCAAGTTAAAAACATATTTCACTATTTTGCCACGATTTAAAACAACTGAATAATATAAAGTCACATTCCAATACTTTGACAATCCTGAAATCCCAGTTTAGCAAATATTACGCCAGAGCTGTATAAAACACTTATAACTGTAGCCTAAATAGACTTAGTTCCAGGGTTGGGATAGTTCCAGGGTACTGGTTCAGTCATATAATAAGTGGGAACATGCAACCTATTGGCCAAGGGACAGCCAGTTCACTAAGCGTGGGCCAAGCAGAGATTTTTAAAATAGATTTAAATGGGGCAGCAGTGTACCATAACGGTAAGGAAACCAGGCCCTGCAGCTCAAAGGGTGCCGGTTTGCACATTTTATACCCCCTATACCTAAGGTACCTAACCTCAATTGCTTCACTAAAATATCCAGATGTATAAATGTAATCTGTGTAAGTTGCTCCAGACAAGAATGCCTGCTAAAGACTAAAATGTAGTGTGATTAATTAAAATGTTTTGATTTCATGTTATCCTTGTTAACATGTTAATGCGTTTCTTGTTTACATACACGGCTGACTGTAACGATAACACCTCAATTAAAAGATCAAAAGATTTCCACTGCTTTATTCAAACGTCCACTCTGTAGATAAAGTATGGTTAAGTTAGACTAAAAACCAGCATGACGTCCTACAACACCCAAAGCAACACTGCCCATTACACTTCTCACTCGATTTCTGTTATTTTAGCCATCAGCTACATTAAACTACTATATATATATATATATATTACAGAGAACACAAAGGAAGTGTAAGGGACGTGTCCGTACGGAGAGATGAGTATGTAGCGCGCGCATCGTAGCCTCGTAGTGGGGGGGGGGGGGGGGGGGGGGGGGGGGGGGTCAATTAAAAATCATCCCCTTCTAGTGTGTACATGGGGGAGGTGGAACTGAAAACTAACTTTAACAAAGATTCTGTAATTCCCGTCTGCAGCCTTTTAAATGTGGAATGCGGGGGGCCGCGCGTAACCCAACTCGCGCTATCGCGGTTACAAAAGGGCTTTTGGACAGTTGGTGGCCGGACTGGAGATATATCTGGCCGTTAATCGATACGGACCCGACGCTGTGTAACTGATGCTCAATCTCATCGGCTTCCATTATGCTCGCCGAGGGCTCTGAGATCGGAAACCTGCGCTTACGTTCTTCCACCTGTGGTTCATGACTTGTCCTTAGGAGAGGGGGGGAGGGGCTCCATTGAACTCTATCCCCCCAAAAAGAGATAAGGGGGCCCTGTGGCTGTGGACCAATATTATTAGAGAAATCATGTTATTTGTGAGAGCAATGTAAAAGCTAAGGGTGTCTGATAACAGATCTGGAACTATTGGGGCACGTAACATAATGTAGCCTAATGTTAATCTAAGTGCTTGACTCGCTGATTGGATAAGTAGTCCACAAACCTCGTTTCCAAGGACCAAACTGGCTGGTGCTTGCGAGGAAACCACCAAAAGCCTACAGACACTGTAGAGAGTTTGATATCCCCGGTTTAAATAAATGGGTAGTAGAACACACATAGGCAAGGACGCGATGCAAATTTGTCTGTTTGCAAACTTTTCAGCGGTTTTTTTTTTTTTCCTCCGAAGCCAAAACATTTTGGAGGACAGGGGAGGGTCTCTGCTTGTTCTGGCATTAAGGCAATTACAGACCCTGCGTGAACCCTATACAAGCGTTAAAACGGAACATCACCACATGAATTTCAACATAAACATTCCATTATGTAAAAGACAGCCCCCTGGGACGTCTTAACATGCGCAAATTAACCTGCCAAAACCAAATTATTTGTAATAATATGTTGTTTCCGAAGATAGTTATCTAAAGTTTTTTTATACAACATACTGTATATAAATAATGTTTGGTGTTAGAGGGATTGAGATATTGTTTTACAATAAAATTAAATACGTTGGTTTTGGTTTAAAGGATAGTCTCCAACTCTTAATTAGGATTTTGTGAATATGTTCTCAAGTTGACAATCATTTTAAAATAGACTACATGGGAAATAATAATTAAATAACTAGATAACGTAGCCTCCAGCGTCATAGCTGGTCAATACACGTGTGCATGCAACAAAAGAACTAACGTTAACAGAAATAAATCAAATAAAGATTAGCAAATTACTGCCGAAACAAATAGGTCCCGCGCTGAGCTCCCTATGAGACACTTGATTGACAGGCGGTAGTAACTCCGCCCCCGCAGTTCAGCGATTCGACAATCGAGTAGGGGGGGCGTGATTTCACCGCCCTCTGTATAAATACTCAAAGCGTCATTCTTCGCCAGCATTCAGTAGAAAGTCGAACGGCTCGCGCTCTTGTGGAGAATAGCGTTGGAGGCGACAAACTTGACATCTCCCAGTATGATTGTGCAAGTGCATAGGCTTGTAAATGGTTTTAGGGGATTCTCAACACTACACCAAGGAAAGTAACTGGTGCTCGGAGTGCTCAGCCATTTTGACTAGACGCTTGAAACCTAGCCTAATATTTAGCCAATACTCGGCGCCTCAGCAAGTACAATACGCGGGTTGCAAAGTGGCTGCAAATCCGTGAAAAAAGGCGAGATGGTTCCGTTATTCTGGATCTGATTGGACTGATATTGTTAACGGAGGAACTTCACCCTTGTTTTTTTATCGGGAGTGTGAGTGCCAGCGGTTTAAGGATGGAGCGCTACCTGTTGGGGGATATACCTGTTTCTTGCGCTCGCCAGTATGCAGAGATCGAGTTGCACCACGGCCAAGGAGCTGACTTGCCAGGAGATATCTGTACCTTTGTTGCAAAGGAATTGGCTACAACTACACTTACATGCCAAACCAGTTTAATCACGACACGCAGGACGAGGCTGGCTTGGAGGTGCACCAGTTCTGGCCACTTGTGGAAATCCAGTGTTCTCCGGACTTGAAGTTCTTCCTCTGCAGCATGTACACTCCCATTTGCTTGGAGGATTACAAGAAGCCGCTGCCGCCTTGCCGGAGCGTGTGCGAGAGAGCGAGAGCGGGCTGCGCGCCGCTCATGAGGCAATACGGGTTCCCCTGGCCAGACAGGATGAGATGTGACTTACTGCCCGTGCAAGGCAACCCGGACACGCTGTGTATGGACTACAACAGGACCGATTTGACCACCGTTTCGCCGGTCTTGTCGAAGCCAACGAATTATCCAGCTAAACCCTTTAACCCTCATAAAAACAAGAACGGACACGGTCGACCCGGGAGCAGACTCAAGCCTCCAGTGACTGCCTGCGAACCGGGATGTCAGTGCCGCTCGCCCATGGTGCACGTAAACAGCGACCGTCACCCGCTTTACAACAGAGTGAAGACCGGCCAGATCCCAAACTGCGCCATGCCGTGCCATAACCCATATTTTACCCAGGACGAGAGGACGTTTACGGCATTCTGGATTGGATTGTGGTCCGTGTTGTGTTTCGTTTCTACTTTTGCCACTGTTGCAACTTTCCTAATCGACATGGAGAGATTCAAGTACCCAGAGAGGCCAATTATCTTCCTTTCAGCCTGCTACATGTTCGTGTCGGTGGGTTACATTGTGCGACTAATCGCTGGACACGAAAAGGTGGCCTGCAACAGGGAATATGACGTGGAGCACATTCATTACGAGACAACTGGTCCCGCACTATGCACGATAGTCTTCCTCCTGGTTTATTTTTTTGGCATGGCCAGCTCGATCTGGTGGGTCATCTTGTCCCTTACCTGGTTCTTGGCCGCCGGGATGAAATGGGGCAACGAAGCCATCGCAAGTTATTCGCAATATTTTCACCTAGCTGCCTGGCTAATCCCGAGCATGAAATCAATCGCTGTTTTGGCGTTGAGTTCAGTGGACGGTGACGCCGTGGCTGGAATATGCTATGTTGGCAATCAGAATTTGGACAACCTGAGAGGGTTCGTGTTGGCCCCTTTGGTCATATATTTATTTATTGGCACGATGTTCCTTTTAGCCGGATTCGTGTCGTTGTTCAGGATTCGCAGCGTTATTAAACAAGGAGGCAAGAAAACGGACAAGCTGGAGAAACTGATGATCAGGATTGGGATATTTACAGTCCTTTATACAGTACCTGCAACCGTTATAGTCGCGTGTTATTTCTATGAACAGCACAACAGACAGAGCTGGGAAATTAGCCACAATTGCTCCTGTTTGTTGGACCAAGACCTGCCCAAACCGGATTACGCCGTCTTCATGTTGAAGTACTTAATGTGCCTTCTGGTGGGCATCACGTCGGGAGTGTGGATCTGGTCCGGGAAAACTCTGGAGTCCTGGAGAACTTTCTGCACGCGGTGTTGCTGGGGGAGCAAAGCCACGAGCGGGTCAATGTACAGCGACGTTAGCACGGGCCTGACCTGGAGGTCTGGCACGGGGAGCTCGGTCTCGTACCCAAAACAGATGCCATTGTCGCGGGTTTGAATGGGAAAATGGACATCTTATTGTGCTCAGATTGTCTTATCAGTCTCTTCTTATTTGCATGTTAATGGTTCTTATTGGACAGAAGCGTTGACGCCTGTGGAAAACGCTGTAGCCTATACCATTAACACTGCTAAACCCTGCTTTATATAGCTTAGCCTATATGCACATGGCTTACAGTAGAGTGCTTAAGGTTTGGAACTAAAGGAAACTTAATTTTCTCCCATTTCAAGATCGTATCTGTAGCATTAAATATGGAAAACCGAAAAAGTTTTTTAACCTAAGCGTAGTGCCAGGGTGGTGAGACGAACAACATTCACACAAATATTTGAAATAATGCCTTAATGTCTTATACGGGTTCTTAAAATTGCTAAATGTATTTATATAAATGTGTATAAACGTGTAAATTGTTTATAAAAAATTTTATACGATTGTAAATGTGTACAAATGCCTTGTGATAGAAAATATTTTTATTTTGACAATAAAATACCTTTTGGTTAATGTAACATGGTGCAACTTCTTAATCATTCCGGTCAGCAGTTGCTCTATCGAATAACTTGTTCGCTTTGGGTTTGGATGCTTGCAACAGTTGTTTCACTGTGGAATCACAAAAGCAGTATATTTACCTAGCCCGGTACATGGATTTAATTGATTAAAGCTGAATACCTTTTGTAATTGTTGAACTAACTACCTGCTTGTCCGATGGCGAAGTTATTAATGTCTTAAAGACCCGAATAGTGCTAATCTGGGGGGATCTGGGGGGGTCCTTTCATTTCGGAAACTTTGATCCTTCTTTTCAACTACACCGAAAGATGACGTGTAGGACGTGCATTTTATTTCCAGAATACAAGATTCTTAATTTAGTCCCAATTTGGAACCGCGGTGCATTCAAACGTAGGCTAGCCTGCTGATTAAAAAGGGGGGGGGGGGGGGGGGGGGCGTCGTCACGTTTTGTTGGTGACAAACTAGCTACAGTTTGGGAGCCTGGGGTCGGTTAATGAGCGGGCACTTCTTTAACAATTATTTAACGTTATTTAATGCGGTTCGCAGGCGCCGGGTTGCTGAAGGAACAATATGCCTACCGAAATGGTCATAAAAGCTCTACAGGTGGTCTGTTCATTTAGTAAATCCTTTTGTGAGGATCTTATAAGCCAGGTTGTATTTTTCGTTCTCAATTAAACTGAGCGACAACTCCAATGTTTTTTTTTTCTTTCTTACAATTGTTTCCGCGCGTCACGACAGTAAGTTTTTCCCCATTTGCCTGCAAATTGTAATGATGAAACCTCGGCTACTGTGGGAGTAATGGAAGGCCTCCCTGCTGTCAAACGATGCCCAAGGCCTGATTATCAAGATTTCAGTCTAGCGGGAACTGTTATCCCCGTCTAATGGTTCAGGGTAATTGCCCTCAGTGTGTGGTCGAGTACCTAAATCCAGTTTCTACAAGTCTAAAACACGCGCAAGCTACCCAAATTAATCCGTTTTTTTTTAAGTTTTTTTTTTTTACACGTAGCAAATGCAGTGGAAGAAACGTTTTAAGAAGACAACAGTTGCACGTGCGTGCAGTTATTTAAATTGTAATCATGGAAACGAATAGATCAGTGTCCGTTCTGACTGTTTCGTCTGTTGCAGAGACTTTCAAATGCATTTATGGCCAGAACGTGTCATATTATCTTAGGGTTTAAACAATAACGCAAAATGGGCACCTGCTCACTGTAGCAGGTGCCCATCATAAAAACAAGACATTGACAGTTACTGTATGATTGTGCTTGCCCTACATAAACCTTTGGCACATTGCACCATCAACTTACTGTGGCTGATGTCTATTTGATTCAATCTGTCTCAATCCAAATTAATTAACCGAATTCCCCACAAAGGTGGATCTGAAAACCACTCCAACTTTAGATTATAATTTTAATGGCAACAAATTAGCCTATATAATATTAAGAAAAGACGTGCTCTATTCACCTAAGACTTATAATTGAGCTTACGGGTGCTGTGGCCCAGGGTACATATAATGCTGGCCGTTTAATTTTCTTAATAAATTAACCTATACCATCAAACAACTCAACAACAAACTTTAAGAATCATTCCTGAGCCCAACATCAAGACATAATAGTTTTAACAATTTTGGTGAATCAAGGATTTTACAAATAAAACATTTCATAGCTCCCAGCTGCATGATACCCACAGCCTTCATAATATAACCAGTATTGCCCATTTTAAAATCTCAGTACTAAAGCATTACAGAAAGAAAAACACCTTCCAAAACGCTGGTGTGGACAAATGAAATAAACTGTCAGACAAAGTAAAATTCATAACAACTTTACACACTTGCAGAAACTGCATTTAGAAGAGCTTATATTAAAAGCCCAGATTTGGCACTTAATGTGCTGTGTAATTGTGGTCTCTTTTAATGCACCTCACTTCCTTATATGTCTACAGCCTACCTTGGTGACTTGTTATTTTAAATTTTAAATTTACAGGCTATGCTCATCCTCTCCGCTCTTGGTTTTTTCGTCACAGAACGCAGGGATTTGATTTGAAATATAGGTTAATTATGCTCCATATTAACATTCACGTACTTATTCATTGCCTGGAGGAAGCCAAGGGGAAGGCCTTTTAATGTGATAACCCGCTGGGCCGTTATGGATCTCTACTGCCACCGTGTGGTTAAGTGTAGTACCACGCCACTGCCTAGTGTCGTAGATCAGCATGTCATTGTGTATACCAGGTTTCTTTGAAGCTTCTCCTGATGGAGCATCTATTCACATGTACCTGCTGTAGACATGTTATTTGTGTGCTGTTAGTTCAAAAGTAAGCGATATCGGAAGCAATTTCTCGAGTGGCACAATCCCACATTATTTCCAAGATCTGAAATGTACAATAACAAAGGCTGCCACCCCACAGCTCTAATTTAGTCCAAAGCAAGATGGCTCTGCTGCATCTCACAATGTCCGTCCTTCCAACTACCCAAAAGCCCCGGGGGTTCATATGATGAACAGACGGACATTATTATTGTTGTTCAGCATGCGTGTGTATCTACAAGCCTTCGATTAGTTTCTGTTGTAGCTTTTTCTGTCTCTACGGGCATCTCAACTGCTTTTCCCTGAATAAGTTAAGCAATTTTACCCCCCCCCCCCCCCCGGTTTTTCGAAGGAGGTTGTGTGCTCCGTCAGACTGGATATTCTGGGGGCTTCCCAGCCCTTTGTAGCTCTCTGGGCGGCCGGTAGCTCTTTGGGCGGCCGGTAGCTCTCCGGGCGGCCGGTAGCTCTCCGGGCGGCCGGTAGCTCTCTGGGCGGCCGGTAGCTCTCTGGGCGGCCGGTAGTTCTCTGGGCGGCCGGTAGCTCTCTGGGCGGCTGGTAGGCGTTGAGCGCCGTCCTGAGTCTCACCTCCTTTATTCAATCAGCATTCTCCCCCCCCCCACCCCCTACTGCTCAGCCACACAAGCAACAGTCCGGTTCCTCCGTCCACTGGGGATTCATCACTCCCATCAAACCATTCATCTTTCCTTGTCCTTTTTCCCACACTTTCCTTGGGGGAATATCCAGTGACAGGGTCATTTCCAGTAGCTGTAAATAAAGTGAGGCCAATCTTTGGACAGACAGCTCAAGGCGCAGGGTGTGGGGTGTGTGTTTATCCGGCAGACTGGAGTGCACATTACGGACGTGGAAGTGAACCAGTTCTGTGCGTTACGAATCCCACGGGGGGGGACACCAGGGATGAGTCAGGTTTCGGTCACTGCCGACATGAATGGGCTTTGTTAGTGACATCACAACATTCTCACAGTGCTATGAATCTTAAACAGTCGTGCTTCCTCCTCCACTGTAGCCTATTCCTGCACCGCCTAACTTTAGAACGAGCGTTTTGTGCACTAGATGCTTCTTGGTGGCTTCAGATCATATATGAACAGGTACTGCCCTTTACTTTCATTTTTTACTCACCACTTTTGACCTTTGAGAATATACTGTATGTCAGGTCTAGATGGGTCATTAGGACTTTCAAATCAAAACACTGGCTTATACTTAAGTAAAACCCCTTTCAGTAATATGTATACGAAATCACGTTAAACAGAAACGTGCAGGCTAAGGAAATATGGAACTGAATAAATCATAGGCCTTGTTCAGTTTATCCTTGGATTGTTTGGGGGAAGTGTGGCAAAATCCGGGGAAACAGAGATCGTTTGTCATTATTGATTTGTCTCATATTATCCGCAGTTGCGAAAATTATAATATAGTTAGGTATACTGACATTTACTCGAGTCTCAGTCTGAATCCCATCCATTTTCCTCTCCTTGCATTTACATTTGTTTGCCACAGGGGGGCGGTAATGACCTATTGCGACTTCATACGACTTCAGAATTCATACCGATTCATACACGTGCACACATAACCAGGGAGTAAAATAACTGCGCGTGCGCGGCCGCTTGTCATTCATAGTGGAACACGCCCCCGTCTAGAGACGGCTCAGGGAATTCATCCCATAGACTGTATAAAAATAGGTTCATCCCCATCGGTGCATATTTTCGAGCTATGTCTGGTACCGTGTTTCTCGATTACAACAGCAGAATGGTATCTCATTAGTATGCATAAGCTAGGGCTGTGATAGGCCGAAAACATCACGTGTGAGGGTAGTAGGATATGACGTCACGCGTCCCACTGCTTTTCTTGGCAAGACACGCCCTGCATAGCATTCAAGCGCTAGGATTGGCCAGGCGTCCATGCTCACACCTCGGGGTAAAGACGTGGTTCGAAGGGAGCACACGAACCGGAATGTACTACAAAGTCATAACCAAGATATATGTCGAATTCAAAGACCCCCTGGTTTTTGTGAGTTCGTGATTCCCGTACCCCACCCACAACCCCTAAACATAACCTCACAGGAGTTCACGTAACTCGGGCTCATGCCCGAACTGTTAAGATAGTGGCATTTCCGGTACCCTGTTTCTCAGTTACAACAGTAAAGGTGTTGTAGGAAGCCGTGTTGGCGGCCTGTGACATACCTCATATTTTCTTACAAATTAGTTGATTGTTGCTACGGTTTCTAATGAATAATAATGACTGTGACTGCACACGCATGCGCGTTATATAGGCTAGGCCTGGCTATAGCCTACGTGAATACAATACGTCTTGGGAAAACAGAAATAGCCTACATTACAGAGGAAGCAACTGTTTATCCACTGTTAAAAATACTTATGGAAGTTGTTTTCATTGTCTGTAAAACTGATATGCCTAAGAGTGGGAATTATCGTTGTTTCGCTGACATAAGTAAATAAATATCGTTTAACAAACACGCATACGCAATGCAGCTCAAACAAAACGTTCACTGAAATATTTGAGGACATCGTTGTCTCAGTCTGTATCATAACTTTTGATTGATCGGCTATAAAGAAGCGTCAGGTTTATTACTACTAAACCCCTTCTTCGTCAAAAAATTAGTGTGTTAAGCAACATAGCCATGCTAATAAGCTATTATACAGCTAAGGGCTATCTTGTCATGGGGGGTTTAACGACAGGAAGGAACCTGAATGGTTTCACAGTCTGAACACTTGGTGGGGAAAGTAACTCACCCGGTCTGACAGCTACTGTTTGAATCCATGTCCATCCAGATCTTCAGGCTAAAGCTTAAGGGCCTGGCCGCTCAGTTGATTATCTCCATTTTATAAGAGCAGTTCGTTTAGATTTAAAACCACGTACAGTCACTTAAAACTGATCTCTAAACAAACGAGGCACGACGCTGCCATTTCTCTTGCAAGGTAAAGCAGCCTTGTGATTATTTTTTTTGACTCCCTTAACAGTCCGATGCTGAATTGCAGTCCAGACCCGACAAACAAAAAGGCAAGTAACTTTACATTTCCAAAACAAATCAAAACAGCTAGGCCTACCATAACACTATGAACTTTTTTTTCGATATACGGAACTCTTCACTTCAGACGGATGAGCTCATATTTTATCCTTGAAGTCGTGATTAAGCAAATCATATAATGTTTTTTTATGTAGGCCTAATGGCCAGCAGTTCTATGATAAGAACAGCTTCAGTTTTCCGGATGGGAATTAGAACTTTCAACGGTAACGGGGTAGGCTAGGCTATACGACGAAGCAGGATTACGTCGTTAGCTGGATAACTGCAGTGAGTAAAACCCGGAAACCTCCCAAATATGGAACATGGACTCAAATAAAAAGAGCTGTTCCGGGTTTTACTCCGTTATCCAGCTAACTCATTAATCCTGCTTCGTAGTATACCCCCCTGTTCAGCCCAATGTCAGAGGCAACCAAGTGGCTGCTGTTAGATGGAAACTAGTTGCAGCCTGTGTCCATTTTTAATTGACACTTAATTTGCTGACGGATCAAAACCGATATTGAGATGACCACAAGGCTGTGAATAATACAACAGGAAGTGACCGTTTGGCAGAATGTAGTAAACTAGCGCAGGAGTAGTTAGCTTTGTCAGTCCACCCTGAACAGACCCCAGTTCTAAAACAATCCCAGAATTCTTCTGGGCAAGGGGTTGCGTCAGGTCAGGTCAAGTCAGGTCTGATTTAGTCCAACAGATGAGTTAGGGAGTACAGACCAACCTGTGACAAGAGCAACAGATGAGTTAGGGAGTACAGACCAACCTGTGACAAGAGCAACAGATGGGTCTTAAAACAGCTGTTTATTTTCCCATAAAGGTTGAGCCCATGCTGGCTAAATTGGGTACTTAACAGGATTCTGCTTCACACAGAGTGCATCCCACTGATGCGCGGCAGCCATTTTGTGCAAAAGGAATCACTACACACCAGCTGAGTTAGAGAGGTGGGGGACCAACTAAGTAAGGAGGTTTGATCCCTATCTGTGTGTGTGTGTGTGTGTGTGTGTGAGAGAGTGTGTGTGTGTGTGTGTGTGTGTGTGTGCGTGCGTGCGTGTGTGCGATGTGGTGTGTGTGCTGTGTGCGTGTGTGTGCTGTGTGCGTGTGTATAGTGTGTGTACGTGTGTGCTGTGTGCGTGTGTGTAGTGTGTGTGTGTATGTGTGCTGTGTGTGTGTGCGTGTGTGTAGTGTGTGTGTGTGTGTGTGCTGTGTGCGTGTGTGTGTGTGTGTGTGCTGTGTGCGTGTGTGTAGTGTGTGTGCTGTGTGCGTGTGTGCTGTGTGTGTACGTGTTAGACCCCCTTGCTTGGTTCACACCCAGGCTCTCCTCTCTGGCGAGTCGCTGTTCTCTGGCGTGTCCAGCAGGGGTCGCTGTGTCGTTCTGTGTGCTCGTGGGGTCCCTACCCCTCCCGCGGGGCGCCCCCCTGGCCGTGGGGACGGGGGCGGCCTCAGATCACTGCGGACAGAGGACCGGGCGGGGCGCGGCGTTCCCACGGGGACGGTCAGGCCCGGCTCCGCCCCTCCACCCTCCCCCTCCATCCCCTCTGCCCCAGGGTTGTTGCTGTTGGACTCAGTTTCCCCCTCAGAACCCGCGGCCACACCTCCTGCCTCCAGCACGTGGGCGGAGCCCGCTTTGCTGACCCCTGATTGGCTGGCTCTTCTCTTGCAGGTGGCGGCCGAGCTGTGCAGGCTCTGAGTCTGCGGGAAAGACGGCTCCGCCCTCAGGCTGTGCTCTTCCTCCTCGTCCGTCCTCATCTTCATCGCCCTCTCCCTCCTCCTCCTCACGCAGCAGCAGACGGCGCAGGCCAGGTCGATGGCGCTTAGCAGCAGGGAGAGGCCGTTCAGGCCCAGGGTGAAGCCCAGGATGGCGGTTTTCTCCGTAGGGCGTGATGTGAAGCACTCCACCGTGGAGGTGCAGGGCAGCTCGCCGCACAGGAACCTCCTCGGGACACGCACCCCAAAGAGGCGGTAATGCGCCACGGCGAACCCCGCCTCCAGCCCGATCCGGATCAGCACCTGCGCCAGGTAAACGCACGCGAAATCCTGCCCCCGAACGCGCCCGGACAGCAGGGGGGCGGAGCCTGTCCCCGCCGGGATAGCGGATAGCGTCACGTGTACAACGTGTGTGGAGAAGACGGCGAGGGGCAGGGAGACGATCAGTAACTGGACGGGCCAGAAGCGGAGTAGGGACAGCGGGGAGAAGGCGTCGAAGCAGGCGTTAGCGCAGCCCGGCTGGGCCGTGTTGCACACAAAGCGCTCCTGCTCGTCCCAGTACAGCGGGTACCCCGCCATCAGGAGCGACAGACCCCTCAACACAACCAGGACAAGCAGCCAGCATTTTCCTGCAGTTCAAACACGCACAAAAATTATTCAATATAAAACGCACCTTTAAAAACATGCTTTTTAAATATAGCCTTTGCTTTGCTGTGCACAATAAAATGTCTGGCTTTAATTCTCTAACAGAAAAACACATGCACATATTTAAAAGTATTTATTTATCTAGTTGTTGGGGTAATGGGTGATCATGTGCATATTGTAGACATTAGTGAGACATAAAGATGTAACAGTTCCCTGGCCTTTTAAATGTTTTGTAATAAATTGGTACATTAATGGTAATGTTCTTGAAAAAAAAACATATTAAACACACATGCTGATATTATTAAGTATTATGGCTTCATAATTCAGCAAGCTGAGATTTGTCTTTGTTATCTATTGTATCTGTAGCTAAAATGAAGATAAGTGAAGAAAAAAGCAGTAACCGTCAGCGCAGACATGAAGCATCGAGCGTCCAGCACACACCTACAATTGTGATGTTGCGACTGAGGGCAACAAAGACAACCTCCATCGCACCCGGTCTCCCCATGTCGCTAAAAAGATACCTCCTCCTCCTGTGCTCCCTCCACCGTCAAACCCAGCCACCCCCAGAGGAAGAGAGGGATTCACAGCCAGCCTCTGAGGAAGAGGGAGAGATGGATTCACAGCGCTCTAGAGTTTAGCTCCGAGTCCATTTGGGTCCAGCTCGGCCCGGCCCGGCCCGCTTATCCAGGTTCTGCCGGGTCAGAAGAGTTGTCCGGGGTGGATGTGTGCCTCGTAACTCTCTCTTTCTCTCTCTCCCTCTGTTTCTCTGTTCCTCCCTTCTTTTCAGAACAACTGCTCTGAGACAACAGAAGTCTGGAGACGTGAGCCCAACTGTGATCTATTCTTACCTTCCAGAGGAATCTCAGCCAGGATTGCTGGGATATTTCCGGCGGTGAATGTTCCTTACAGGAGAACAACCTGGGATTCCCAAATTCCCACTCTGAAGACCTGGCCTCCCCCACAGGAAGATAATTTATTCCAATGTTCAGGTCTTTATGAAGGCTCTCATCAAATCACATCAGTATCTCATACACACATACATACAGTGTCCTCCACTATTATTGGTAAAGATGAGTAAAATGGGTCATAAAAAATTCACCGTTTGGTGAATTAGCTTAATCTCACACTGAAAAAATGAGAAAGATCCAACCTTTAATTGAAGTAAATTTATTATGAGAAAAGAAAATCCCTCATCAAGAAATAATTATTTTTAACAAAACCACATGTGCCACAATTATTGGCACCCCTGCATTTATATATAGAATAAAGTAATCATTTTTTATATTTGGTCGCATATTCTTTGCATGCCATGACTTCCTGATGTCTGACCCAACAACATCAAAAGACTCTTGATATCTTATTTTCCGGTACTCTTACAAGCGATACTATAACCTCTCTGCATTTGAATGGATCTCTATGGGAATTGGGGGGTCGGACTAGATTTAGCTGTAAATTACACTGGAACAGTATGGAACACATGGTTGGCTAAATGGCTCTAAGTCATCAAGGGTCCGACGTATAAAATGAGCCTCAAACCATCACTCTGCTGCCAGATATGCAGTAGATATGGATGGATCACTTTAAGGGTTGTTTCTCCTGACTCATTTTTCTATTGAACTCTATGGAAAAATAAGCCAGGAGAAACAACCCTCCAACACACACATATACAGTCAAGCTGGAAAGTCTGCACACCCCTTTCACCTTCTCCATGTTTTATTACATTACAGACTTATACTACAATAGATTGAGTTCATTTTTTGCCTCAAACACCTACACACAATAGCCAATAATGACGAAGTGAAAACAGGTTTTTAGAAAATATGCAATTTTATTTTACTGACAAAAATAGGTTATTTAGGGGTTACATATCTGTACACACCCTTAGCCTAATACTTGGTTGCTGCACCTTTGGCAGCAATTACAGCTTCAAGGCGTCTTGGGAAAGAAGCTACGAGCTTAGCACACTTGTTTCTGGACATTTTTGCCCATTCCTCTTGGCATATCCTTGCAAGCTCCGTCAGGTTGGATGGGGAGCGTCGGTACACAACCATTTTCAGCTCTTTCCACAGATGTTCAATTGGATTCAGGTCTGGGCTCTGGCTGGGCCACTCAAGGACATGCACAGACTTTCTCCGAAGCCACTCCTTTGTTCTCTTGGCTGTGTGCTTCGGGTCGTTGTCATGTTGGAAGGTAAACCTTCGCCCCAGTCTGAGGTCCAGAGCGCTCTGGAGCAGGTTTTCTTCAAGGATCTCGGTGTACTTAGCTGCATTCATCTTTCCCTCTATCAGGACTAGTCGCCCCGTTCCCGCTGCTGAAAAACATCCCCACATCATGATGCTGCCACCGCCATGCTTCACTGTAGGGATGGTATTAGCCAGGTGATGAGCGGTGCCTGGTTTCCTCCAGACGTGACGCTTGGTATTCAGGCCAAAAAGTTCAATTTTGGTTTCATCAGACCAGAGAATCTTGATTCTCATGGTTTGAGAGTCCTCTAGGTGCCTTTTGGCAAATTCCAAGCGGGCTGTGATGTGCCTTTTACTAAGGAGGGGCTTCCGTCTGGCCACTCTACCATAAAGGCCTGATTGGTGGAGTGCTGCCTGGATGGTTGATCTTCTGAAAGGTTCTCCCATCTCCACAAGGATACGCTGGAGCTCTGTCAGAGTGACCCTCGGGTTCCTGCTCACCTCCCTGGCCAAGGCCCGTCTTCCCCGATTGCTCAGTTTGGCCGGGCGGCCAGGTCTAGGAAGATTCTTGGTGGTTCCAAACTTCTTCCATTTACGAATGATGGTGGACACTGTGCTCTTTGGGACCTGTAAAGCTGCAGAGATTTTTCCGTACCCTTCTCCAGATCTATGCCTTGGCACAATCCTGTTTCTGAGGTCTGCAGATAATTCCTTTGACCCCATGGCTTGGAGTTTGCTCTGACATGCACTGTCAACTGTGGGACCTTATATAGGCAGGTGTTGGCAATCCACAATCATGTCCAATCAATTGAATTTATCACAGGTGGACTCCAATTAAGTTGTAGAAACATCTCAAGCAGTATCAGTGGAAACAAAATGCACCTCAGCTCACTTTTGGGTGTCATATCAAAGGGTGTGCACACTTGTGTACATATGATATTTTACATTTTGATTTTTAATAAATTAGCACAAATGTCTAAAAACCTGTTTTCACTTTGTCATTATGGGCTATTTTGTGTAGAATTTTGAGACAAAAAATTAACTCAATCTATTGTAGAATATGTCTGTAACGTAATAAAACATGAAGGTGAAAGGGGTGTTGACTGTATACACACGAACATGCACACACACCAGCCAGAAATGCATTCCACGTGCAATACCAACTAACAAAGTTCTTAAATTAAAAAAAATAGGAGAAAAACAGTCATTTTACTGCAAGTTGAAAAGTTTATTTCTTTTGTAAGTTTCTGAACATTGTTTGTGAAATGTGTGCATCTGTAAAAGCCAGAAGATAACAGCAGAGACACAATATTACTGGTATTTAGTCTTAAATCCCAAGAAGCTGAGAAATGGGATCACTTACCCAAAACAGAAAATACAGTGGACTGAAAATACCCAGGAGGTTCAACTTCCTGTTTGGCAAACTGAGAACCGGTTGGGGGTTAAACAGATAATTCCCAATTTTATAAACGTAAAATGTTGGCGTAATCATATGGAAAAAAAAAAAACTAAAATCTAAAGAATTCACATTTTACAGCAGTCTTTTTCATCACAGGAAACAGCCAATAATACACAGACACTGAATGATCAGTCACACACCCTTTAAAGCAAAAAGAAAGCTCTATTTGGAGGTAGAGTCCACAGCGCACGCTTGCTTAAACACCACCTGTTACCTGCCAACTAGGCCGAGATCACGAGTTCTGGAGATTTCCCCCAGGCTGCATGTATACACGTGCAATAAATAAAACACAATCGTCACTTTATTATTTGAGAAGAGCACACCTGCCTGTGCTGGTTTCTGCAGCACACCACTGTTCACTTTCACACTTAAGCTCCTTTTATTCATACAAGGCCATCCCTCCCCAGCACACAAATGATCAAATACTTTCAACCCGAGTGCCTAGTGCCTTAATCTTAGGGAGGTGCGAGTGCCTAGTGCCTTAGTCTTAGGGAGGTGCCTAGTGCCTTAATCTTAGGGAGGTGCGAGTGCCTAGTGCCTTAATCTTAGGGAGGTGCCTAGTGCCTTAGTCTTAGGGAGGTGCGAGTGCCTAGTGCCTTAGTCTTAGGGAGGTGCTAGTGCCTTAGTCTTAGGGAGGTGCTAGTGCCTTAGTCTTAGGGAGGTGCTAGTGCCTTAGTTCTAGGGAGGTGATAGTGAATGTGAAGATTATGGCTACAAGATGAAAGCAATTTTTTATTAAAACATTTTTTTTGGGGGGGAGGGGATGTGGGGTGTTGGGGTTCAATGGAAATGACTCGCAGAACCAATAACCCCCCCCCCATATTTGTATATGCAGGCTCACAGAACTCCTGCTGTGATTGATTATGTAGCTGTATGTGACATATGGGCAGTGTGGCCTGAAACCCAATGATGTTAAACCTGTAATAAAGAGGCTGGATTATTGGGCTGTGAGAAACCAGAGCTAAAACGAGCCAATCAGAGCGCTGTTTATTCTGCAGTCCTCTGTGAGAAGCCGGAGCTAAAGTTAGCCAATCAAAGCGCTGTTTATTCTGCAGTCCGAGCCAATCAGAGCGCTGTTTATTCTGCAGTCCCGTGGGTGTGTCTGCCACTGCTTTATATTGTTATATAGTTTGTTCACGAAAAAATGAAAGAATGGCAAATGGTGATATAGGCATTAAGCATCATATCCAACAGAATTTCTCTCGCTCTCTCTCTCTCCCCCCTATTTCCCCCTCTCTCCCTCTCATCAGTGCAGTTCTGGCAGTGCTACACTTAATGCAATACTGTTAAATGGATAAACATTTAGGAACACAATGGCTCCAGCCTTTCCCCCTCTCCCCCAGCCTGAGTAAAATAAGTCATTTCAAATATAAAGTGGGATCACTGGTTTTGTAATCTCTCACCTACTGTTGGTGGCTCAAGAGTTTAAGGCCGTTTTTCAAGA
Source organism: Synaphobranchus kaupii (assembly GCA_029718625.1). NCBI lineage: Eukaryota > Metazoa > Chordata > Actinopteri > Anguilliformes > Synaphobranchidae > Synaphobranchus > Synaphobranchus kaupii. The sequence continues at coordinate 7,617,782 of CM056394.1, read as the reverse complement.
TACACATTCGATGGGCAAAAACCTTTTCTGTAGAATGGAAAACATATTTATGTCACACAGTTGAAAGGACTTAAGCTTTTACCACTAAAAAAAATAAGAGATTCAATTTTAGCTCCATTTAAAATGTATATTTATTGGAATGAATGAAGAACATTGGGCCAAGTTTGGGAGGAAAAATGCTTTAAAAGAAGTAATCTTCAAAAGCCCATAATATAGAAAATTCCTCTCAATCATTTATAAAGGTTTTCAAAAATCTGGATTTACTTGTGAAAGGGAGAGGATTTTTATTCTAGAACATTTTCATATATCGGTAAAAAACAGACATCAGGTGAAATGGGATAAACACGGACTGCTCCATTAAAAAAACAACATGTAAAATAAGAATGTTTTAATTATGAACTGCAGCGGATCTTGTATTAAATGTATGAAAACTCTAATTACAATAAAGGGGAATAATTCAATTATTAATAAAGCAGGGAGTTCTCTCTTACTATAAATACTGATCAACACTTAGTTATAAATATTTCAACAAATTTTTAAGTTATGTTTTCAATCAACTTAAATATTTTATACACTGTACAAAGTTTAATTTCAAAATTATATAATATCTGAATGCTTCTGTGAAGGAGGTCATTTCTTTGCATTTAATACAATAGAAATAATAAAGGTTAGGCTACTCACATCTTGTACTGCAAGATGGAATTAAAAAATAAGTGTGCAAGGGACCAAACACAAACCTGAAAAATTATCCCTTGTTTCGTTTTCTCTTTTTCTTTACTATATGCTCTATCTTGGGGGGAGAAGCGGTTACAACAGAAACAAAGGCTGAATTTTAGGCCTATAGATCAAAGTTAAAAAAAGAAAAAAAGTTTGGTTTTCCTCAAAAATATATCATCTATTAATCTCAAGACAACAGAAAATATAGCGAGACGTGAGAAACTAAAAAGGACTTACAGCGGTGGAACAGGCATGGAGTTTAAGGACGGACACTTGGGGGGGGGGGGGGGGGGGGAGTTAAAATCCTTCACAACCGTCTACCCATGTGCTGAGGATCCAGTGGATCTCCAGAAGGATCCCTGTTCGCCGGCTAGCACCACTCATCCTTACGCAAGCCTCCTCTTGCGCTCAGCTTTGAGAATATCCTTCACACACGGTAATATGACCATATTCATAACCATGTCTTTGGCCATGCAATGCTTGTCAATTTGGCTTTCAGAAATGGTGCTTCAACTTTGCCGTATGTATTTTTATTTATTTATTTATATTTTCCCCCCTCCGTTCGAAAACGCATAAATGGCTGAAATAAACAGATTCATTTTTTTGGTGGGGGGGGATGACTTCTGAAACCAGCCCAGCCCAGCCCCCCCCCCCCCCCCCCTGCCCACCCCGCCCATTTCTGTAAACTAAACTAACAAGCATGAGGGACCCCCTAGTGCTTTTTGGGGTGTTAATGTGAGGGCATGCCTGGATCAGTGCACTGGAGTTTTGGCTTAAGGGTCCAGGGCAGTGGTCACTGTGGGACGTTTTTATGGCGAAAGGCGACGGTCTCACTCTCTCCACTCGTCCGGCTCTGTCCCCCCCCCCCCCTCTCTCTCTCTCTTTGCCATGACAACCTCAGAAGAGTCAGAGCTGTAACCTCTTAAGTCTAATGACTCTGCTCTGTGCTATAACATCTGTAAACGGCACAGTTGGGTGGAACAATTAAAACAAAGTGGAATTGGAGGAGATCTGGGGACAACAAAAAAAAAAACTATATATAAATATATTTTTTTATTTACTTTTTATTTTTTTCTGTTCCCACCAGATTTCTGTAATTAATAAATACCAGTTTGAATCCAACTTCAGGATAAGTTGCTTTTCAACAGAAAATGAATGTTAAACTATATCTGGTATGGTCCCGGCATGATAATCGTAGAACGTTGGTCCTGGAAACGTGGAAGAAAAGCGATGATCAATTAAAAATAAAGATACTGATGGTGAGTGAGGCCTGGTGATTGGGGGGGGGGGGGGTGTCTCCCCATACAGCTTGTGCTCAGAAGTGCATTTTCAGTCCAATTAAGAAACCAATTAAAACCACGGGAATTAACAAATTCTTGCGAGCGTCCATTTTAATTCAGCCCTCATTCTCTTAGTGCCGATCTTCAGAGGTCAGATGACCAGTAAGTAGCATATGCGGTTAAAAACGCAAAAAAAAGAAAACAAAGTTTATCGCATGACGCCTCAGTTAAGACATTTAACTGCTTGCTTTTCTGCACAGTAACTAGTTCTGCGAATTCGCCACCTCATGAACTTTGGGAGGGAGTGGTTCCTTGAGGGGTGAGAAAAAAAAACACAGGGGCTAGTCCCACCCCCTCCCCTCCTGTTGCCATAGTAACAGAATCAGTGGTCCAATCAGAGGCTTCCTCTGTGCTCCATAGCAGACTGAGGCTCTGGTTCGGGCCTCTCTATTGGCTCAGAAGGTCCTCTGGCTCCTCCTCCAGGTGAGCGGGCTCGCGTTCCCACGCGCAGGGTGGGCGGGGCCTGTTAGGATATGATGGCGGGGACCCAGCGAGTCAGCGTGCCGTTCCCGGCGCTCAGCGAACGCTTCTTCCCCACTGCTTTCCTCACGTCCTTGTACCTGTCGTCACAGAGCCTGGAAATGGCCTGAGATAACGAGTCAGTGATTAGATAGATAATGAGTCAGTGATTAGAGAGATAATGAGTCAGTGATGAGAGATAATGAGTCAGTGATTAGATAGATAATGAGTCAGTGATTAGATGAGTCAGTGATTAGATAGATAATGAGTCAGTGATTAGATAGAATGAGTCAGTGATTAGAGAGAATGAGTCAGTGATTAGACAGATAATGAGTCAGTGATTAGAGAGATAACGAGTCAGTGATTAGAGATAATGAGTCAGTGATTAGATAGATAATGAGTCAGTGATTAGAGAGATAATGAATCAGTGATTAGAGAGATAATGAGTCAGTGATGAGAGATAATGAGTCAGTGATTAGATAGATAATGAGTCAGTGATTAGAGAGATAATGAGTCAGTGATTAGATGAGTCAGTGATTAGATAGATAATGAGTCAGTGATTAGAGAGAATGAGTCAGTGATTAGACAGATAATGAGTCAGTGATTAGAGAGATAATGAGTCAGTGATTAGATAGATAATGAGTCAGTGATTAGAGAGATAATGAGTCAGTGATTAGATAGATAATGAGTCAGTGATGAGATAATGAGTCAGTGATTAGATAGATAATGAGTCAGTGATGAGATAATGAGTCAGTGATTAGATAGATAATGAGTCAGTGATTAGAGAGATAATGACTAATGCAGATTACCCATGAGCAGGAGAACGTGTAAAAGGTTCATAATGACTGAAGGTACCTGGGCTACCGTAAATGACAACAACAGACTATTCCCTAGATGGCTAACCCACGGCTAACCCATCTAGGCTCATAATTTGTCTACTGTCTATAGCAGGGGTGGGGAATCGGAATCTTATCCGAAAAGGGCCAATTTCAACTAATTAACCATTCATGGTCTTCAATCACAACATTGATAAGTAGAATCAGGTGTCTTAGTGCTGGGCTAAAACAAAAACCCACACCCACACCGGCCCTTTTCAGATAAGATTCACCACCCCTGGCCTATGGAGCCCAACACTGTCAGGCCAGGGCGTAGCTGTCTGAACCTTTTTTCATGTACTGAGAACAAATTGTAATTGTAATCCCGGCTGACAGAACTCAACATGAAAGCTATTTAGCAGTTCACATGGTTAATCCCTTTGAATTTGAGTTCTAGTTGAATCTTGTGTGTTTTAAAAGGGCAGCTCATCGGTTCAAAGGAGAGGAGAATAATTTGGAGTTTCAAGGGAAGAACCATTTTCAGTCCTTACCCTAGAAACGCAAACCAGCTGTGTTTACTAGCCTACAAAAGCCTACAGAATAATACATGACAGACAAAAAGCTTCCTGCTTCTGCTCCCTGTCAAAATGAAACCTTGGGTTCCCCCTGCAGGCTTAAATAAGTACTACAGATTTTTGACACTTCCCTCTCACACAGACTATATAGAAATTGATTGGTTATAACCCCCTGTCGCTACCCTGCCTGCAAACACAGACCTGAACCAACCATCATTACAGGAGTCTATATCATAGTGTTGTGTCGTTCGCGAACGATTCGTTCAAAAGAACGAATCTTTTGGGTGAACGAACTGAACTGAATCACTTACTGAAAAGATCCGTTCATTTCTCAGTTCAGTTCAGTTCACGAACGGATCTGATCAGCAGCGAGCGTGCACCGTGCAGGGAGGGGGAGGGACTGCCGCGAGCGAACGTGATTCGTCCCTTGCGAACCAGTTCTGCTGTGCTGAACGAATCATTCGCATTTGCTTCTTCCTATTCCATTTCGGACGTATTGTTCTAAGTATTGTATAGCCGAAATGAGTACCGTGTTTGTGTGTTGTATACTAGAAAGTTTTTTTTTCTTTTTTTTCTCTCACGGGCGGGCGGGCGCCGAGCGAGGCAGCGAGCGTGCAGAGTGGACTGATTCGTTCACTGCGTGACGTGACGTGATCCTGAGTGATAATCAGCGGCTCAAACTGCCAGAATCAGGCCCAGCAAGTTAAGACTTAAAAGTCATTGAAAACCAGCGTTCACCTCCAATATTGATATTCAACGAGGAAACTTTTAAAATATCAAGATTTGTAAACGGAGTTTGGCGCATTTGTCAAAGCGACAGCACTTCCGCATGAACTGTTCGGCCGTCAGTTCACTGAGTGAACGAACTGTGACGTAACGGTGCAAGTTCAGTGATCCGTTCACTGAAGCTACTAGACACAGTGAGTTAACGTGACGTGATCCTGAGTGATAATCAGCGGCTCAAACTGCCAGAATCAGGCCCAGCAAGTTAAGACTTAAAAGTCATTGAAAACCAGCGTTCACCTCCAATATTGATATTCAACGAGGAAACTTTTAAAATATCAAGATTTGTAAACGGAGTTTGGCGCATTTGTCAAAGCGACAGCACTTCCGCATGAACTGTTCGGCCGTCAGTTCACTGAGTGAGTCAGACTACGCAGTACGCAGTCGGAGCTCCGCCCAAGCACTGAACGATTCGGTGAACGAATCTTTTGAACGAATCTTTTTAATGAACTGATTCTAGTGATTCGTGTCACTGAAGTGAACTGTTTTGCCCATCACTACTATATCAGTCTAAATATTACCCAGAATGACCTGGGCCAGGTGGTGTCAGGGGGCCACAAGGGCTGCTGGGAAAATAACCCCAGAGAACCAATCACCCGGTCAGAGAGCGGTAACACGGTAACCTCAGAAAAACAAACTTTAAATGATTTTCAGTGCAGGTATCCCTCTGCCACCGCCCCCACAGAGGAAGAGACGTCACTGAGGTCCACATCCCAGCATCATTAATGCAGAGGAAGAGACGTCACTGAGGTCCACATCCCAGCGTCATTAATGCAGAGGAAGAGACGGGTTTCAGACACGTGTGGAAGAACCGTGATGATGATGCATTCATGAATATTCACCAGGCCCTTCCCAGACTTCAAATGGATCTCTGAGAATGTGTGTCATGAGGTTGAAGAGGTTGAATGAGGACCATTTAAGTCTGAGAGTCTAAAATCCGATTCTCTCTCAAGAACAGGTTGGGGGGGGATTGAGAATAAAGCGCTTTCAGCAGAAAATGGGTTTGAGGATATAGATACCCCTCCTACGGCACACAGTTAAGCTGTAGGTTTATGTACCCGCTGTTTATGAGTTGCTGCTTTGGTTAAGAGCATCTGCTAAACCCCTAAATGCAAATATGTTTCCAAAATATATTCATATTCATGTGGTCATTTATTAATTTCATTATAAAGACCAGAGCATTCTCAGGCAGCTTATCACAAAGCTAATATGGCACGGTCTCAGGCAGCTTATCACAAAGCTAATATGGCACAGTTATACATTTCAGGCACATCACAGCATGAGCAATAACAACAAGAGGTTAAAGGTCACAGGATTAGCGGTGAGGAGGAGTCACCTTCTTCACACGGTATGTAAAACTCAAAGACCTACCGCAGGTAACTCAAGCACCTGACCATGACCTATGACAGGTAACTCAAGCACCTGACTATGACCTATGACAGGTAACTCAAGCACCTGACCATGACCTATGACAGGTAACTCAAGCACCTGACTATGACCTATGACAGGTAACTCAAGCACCTGACCATGACTAACTGCAGGTAACTCAAGCACCTGACCATGACCTATGACAGGTAACTCAAGCACCTGACCATGACCTATGACAGGTAACTCAAGCACCTGACTATGACCTATGACAGGTAACTCAAGCACCTGACCATGACTAACTGCAGGTAACTCAAGCACCTGACCATGACCTACGACAGGTAACTCAAACACCTGACTATGACCTGCTACGACAGGTAACTCAAGCACCTGACCATGACCTGCTACGACAGGTAACTCAAACACATGACTATAACTAACTGCAGGTAACTCCTACGACATTTAACCCAAACAGCTCACCTCCAGTTTCTGTGCCTTGTCTCGGCTGAGGGGCTCCACTGGGGAGCTGAGGTTGTTTGTCTCCGACAGGGATCGCAGGTCGAAGTAGTACTTTGCGTAAACGCTGGACGGGACGTTGATGTTGAACTGCAGCAGCTCCAAAAACTGCCTCTCCAGTTCGTTCCTGCAAAGATCATGAATGGCGCCATTTAACCGTCTCAAAGCCAAACTCAGAAATACAATCAACATTTGAGCATTCCAAATTGGGAGAGATTGTAAGAAGGTCAGCTAAATGTATCCCTGGAGAAGAGACTGATAAAGTTGGTGTGGAGGCTAGGTTAGAGACGTTACCCGTTTAGACAGTCTGGGGTATGGTGAAGGCTAAGCTAGGCTAGGCTAGGCTAAGGTTGCCTGTTAAAGACAGTCTGAGGTGTGGTAAAGGCTAGGCTAGGCTAGGCTAAGGTTGCCTGTTAAAGACAGTCTGAGGTGTGGTAAAGGCTAGGCTAGGCTGAGGTTGCCTGTTAAAGACAGTCTGAGGTGTGGTGCAGGCTAGGCTAGGCTAAGGTGAACTCACATGTCCTCCACAGTGATGTCCTTGAGGATCTGGCAGTAGTCGACGTTCCACACGGCCTGGTCGTCCCAAACCTTGGAGGCCAGCAGGATGGCACCCAGGACGATCCGCTTCCAGTTTGACGGACAGATGTCAATCTCTGCGTACGTCAGCAGCCTTTCCAGGTACACCTTTAAAACAAACAAATTGTCATTCTATCTGAATTATCTCGGTCTGAAAACTGCTAATTAAAATAGCAGGAAAGCTACAATAAGGTAACTCCTGTGACAAATTTAATAGGACAAATTAAAAGGAACCACAGCAAACCAAAGCCTATTGTATTCCTAAATCAAATTCAGGGATATCCAAATGCCCCATCAGAGACACGCCACGCTCCTCCCCCCCCCCCCTTCCCCCCCCCCCACCCTCTCCACGGGACATTATAAAATATGATTTGGAACCATGAGCGCACAGAATCCAATATTGTTGAGCTGTCACACGAAAATAATCTAGGTTCTCACAGACTCACCCCACAACCCAGTGAAATGCCCAAGGGAAATTCATATCCGCTTTTAAATATCTGGCAGAATTAACTACTCTCGGCACGATCCACAATCCAACACAACAGGCCGTTCAGGAGACTGTGGCGTTTTCATTTCAGTGTAAAATGGGGAAATATGTTTTTCACAGCGGCTGCACTTCCCACCACCGCCGTCTGTGATGTTCAAACAAAACACGTTCATTACTTATTCATGCAACTGGAGCACTCCATTTCGACACTTTTTTCACTATTTATTTTAATTTCACACACAAATAATGATGATATATGCAGAGAAACGAAGACGGTGAGATTTCCCAGCCAATGGGCTTTTTTCAGAGTGATCCAACGCCCTAATAAATAAAATGGCTGCCGCCGTACTGCGTGGAGGGACATTCTGTCGTGTGTGTAAACGTGGGGAAAAAAACCCTCACATGAAAAACCAGCAGAGACCGTGTCCCTCCTGGTAGATTGTACACACCTTACACATCCTCCTCGACAGCTGCAGGCGCAAACAATGCCAGACGTGTCACAATAAAAGCAACAATCGTTTAAATGTGTCAGTCAAACCTGAGCCCATAAACTGGAGGTCAGGAAGAGGGAACGTGTTGGACAGGAAACAGAAAGAACACCGGGGGGGGCTGATGCTGTAAAAGGCGGAACTCTGACCTCAGTTTTCAGCCCTTGGGGGGATAAACCCACATCCGCCGCTCTAATAAACAGTGTTCCCCGGCCCTCTACAGTTACACTGACTCTGTGCCAGGAGGGGCCGGTGCCAGGGTAACCATATAGCACTCACCAGGGTAACCATAGCGCCCTCACCAGGGTAACCATAGCGCCCTCACCAGGATAACTATGGCGCATCACCAGGGTAACCATATAGCACTCACCAGGGTAACGATGGCGCACTCTGCAGTCAGCTGGGCGGCGCTGAAGAGCGTTCTCACAAAGCGGTAGATCTGTTTCTGTTCCGGGTCGTGCTTGTCGTAGTCTGACGGCACTTCAGACTTCTGCAGGAGTACGAGGAGAAGGTGGAAATACGTGACCCTGTGTCACTAGAAATTGTTTCTTAAAAATGGCACTGTACTCTGCCACGGTTAGCAGTGCACACACTCGTACAGCCACACGTGCGCAAACTGTGGATAAAAAACATTTAGGAGTAATTATTACCGTTAGCGGGTGGAGTTTCTCGTCAAAAATGTCCACCAACATTCTTCCATCTGTATCTCTGAAAGACCCCAATAACAAAATGAGGAAAAGGTTAAAAAAAAATTTTGTTTTTTTAAATGGTGGCATCGTGGTTGTTGTTGTCATGACAACCTTTCACGGGAATCTGTGCAAGTTAAGAACACACGCATGCGTATACACACGTGTGACAGAGACTATTTGTAAACAGCTGAAATGGGAAGAATGAGTGACAGAAATAATTACCAGTGAAATAATGGTATATTTTACAGAGTTTACATCAGATAGTCTGGAATATGACTGTCGCTCGCTTTATGTGACCTTTAGGCATCCGATTTCAACCTCTCTCACACGCCACACCACGCCACGCCACGCCACGCCACACACATACAAACACACACGCTCGCACGCCACGCCACACACATACAAACACACACGCTCGCACGCCACGCCACGCCACACACATACAAACACACACACACACACGCGCACACGAACGCACACACACCACACCACACCCACTCCAAACACACACTCACACACCTAATATTCTTACCTGTTCTTTATGTGGTAATATATTGCAAGGGCTACACTGTAAAGAGATTAAGGGATTAAGTTATTTCAGCAGATATTTTTCTTAGAGGAAATATAACAGGTCCTAACTACTGCATATTTTAGAAAAGTTTTGTATTCAGGCACTGTGTAAATGTAAAAATGTACATTTTATTATGCGTTAGCAGTATAAACAATACACACAAATATGTCTCAATGTAGGCATATAAGAGCACAATATGGTAATGGACATTTATCCTTTCAAAGGATAAAATCCTTTGTGTGCATATATTCTTTTGTCATGCACTGTCAATCACTGATTTGAACCAATCAAAAGACTCGGTTCCCCATAGAAAAGGCCACCTCAACAAAAGATGGGAGAGACTCACCATTTAATGGTAAATTTGAGGTTTGGTTGGCTGACCGTGTTGTCGTCTAAGAAAATGGTGGAACAGGAGCTGTACTTTCGTCCCAATCGTCCCGGGGGATGCTGAAAGGACGACATCACACTTCCCTTATAACCGACATCACACTTCCCTTATAACCGACATCACACTTCCCTTATAACCGACATCACACTTCCCTTATAACCGACAACATCACACTTCCCTTATAACCGACAACTTAACACTTCCCTTATAACCGACATCACACTTCCCTTATAACCGACATCACACTTCCCTTATAACCGACAACATCACACTTCCCTTATAACCGACAACTTAACACTTCCCTTATAACCGACATCACACTTCCCTTATAACCGACAACATCACACTTCCCTTATAACCGACAACTTAACACTTCCCTTATAACCGACATCACACTTCCCTTATAACCGACATCACACTTCCCTTATAACCGACATCACACTTCCCTTATAACCGACAACATCACACGTCCCTTATAACCGACATCACACTTCCCTTATAACCGACATCACACTTCCCTTATAACCGACATCACACTTCCCTTATAACCGACAACATCACACTTCCCTTATAACCGACATCACACTTCCCTTATAACCGACATCACACTTCCCTTATAACCGACAACTTCACACACTTTCCTGACAATGTTATAACGTATTTACAATGTTAATGCTGCCTTTAGATCTACGCCCACATTGTGTTTCCTTTAATTCTCACCCCCCACCGAAAAAAGGCATTCTGGGAAAGTGCAGTCCAAATAGAATCAGAGCCACGCCCCTCCAAATATCGAGCTATGTCTGGTACCGTGTTTCTCGGTTACAACAGCAGAATGGTATCTCATTAGTATGCATAAGCTAGGGCTGTGATAGGCCGAAAACATCACGTGTGAGGGTAGTAGGATATGACGTCACGCGTCCCACTGCTTTTCTTGGCAAGACACGCCCTGCATAGCATTCAAGCGCTAGGATTGGCCAGGCGTCCATGCTCACACCTCGGGGTAAAGACGTGGTTCGAAGGGAGCACACGAATCGGAATGTACTACAAAGCCATAACCAAGATATATGTCGAATTCAAAGACCCCCTGGTTTTTGTGAGTTCGTGATGCCCGTACCCCACCCACAACCCCTAAACATAACCTCACAGGAGTTCACGTAACTCGGGCTCATGCCCGAACTGTTAAGATAGTGGCATTTCCAGTACCCTGTTTCTCAGTTACAACAGTAAAGGTGTTGTAGGAAGCCGTGTTCTCGGCCTGTGACATACCTCATATATCAGATAGAATGGGGGGGGGGGGGGTATTCCACAAAGCAGGATGGATTACTGAGTAAAATCCGGAGCCGTCCCAAATCTGGAACATGGACTGGAGTAAAAAGAGCTGTTCTCCCATATATGGGCATCCTGCGGTAATCTGATGCAGTGCAGGTGGTAATTTGCATATTTCCTTTGTTAGAACCTTGTGACATCAATAAGGGGTGAGTTTTGTTGCAGATCAAATGTACCATATTTTGTAAGCTGCACATTGTACTCTATGGCTGTTTAAAATGGAGACTACTACTCTTTCTGAACTGTATATTTCAGTTTAAGCTCCTTTCTTGCTTGGACTTGATCCTGAGCAAACGAGCATCACATCACCAGAGCATTAAAATGTGTGAATAAAATCAGGCGCCAGAAGCCTTACAGGACAAAGACTGAACGTCTCTTTCAATGGCCTTAATTTGGGATGACAGCGGTGTGGACAAGAGACAGAGAGACAGAGAGACAGAGATACAGAGATACAGAGATACAGAGAGCAGAGCCTTGCTCCTTTAGCTTGCTGTAGCCTGCTCCCAGTGTTACTCAATATTCACCAGCAGAAGGGCTTGCTATAAACCATAAGCACTCGTACAGCTCTGCATTACCACATGCTAACAGCAACCATGCTAATACCTACAGGGCCTGCCTGGGACTATGCTAACAGCAACCATGCTAATACCTACAGGGCCTGCCTGGGACTATGCTAACAGCAACCATGCTATTACCTACAGGGCCTGCTTGGGACTATGCTAACAGCAACCATGCTAATACCTACAGGGCCTGCCTGGGACTATGCTAACAGCAACCATGCTAATACCTACAGGGCCTGCTTGGGACTATGCTAACAGCAACCATGCTAATACCTACAGGGCCTGCTTGGGACTATGCTAACAGCAACCATGCTAATACCTACAGGGCCTGCTTGGGAGTATGCTATAGTATATTTATGAGTCACTGAAATCTGCATTTATAACACAAACCAAACAAATATAAAACAAGGCCAGAAACATCTACAGTCATACTTTACCTTAGTGTCCAAAATGTGTGATAACTTGCAAAACAAAGGAAATTACAGCCTTTAACAAAGCAGTTTTTCAAATCTCACTTCTATTCATCACACACATCAAAAATCACAAGATACGCATAAAAGAATCCATCAAAAGTTTAGTAATTTCATGTGAACATTATAATTTTTTCAGGTGAACATAAATGACTAAAAACTAATACTAATAAACAATCGTTACCATAACAACCACATGTCCAACGTTTTTATTACAATAAGATGGCGTTCACAGAAAAATGTGGTGGATGACAGTTAAAATGGCAAGTTAATTTGTGAAATGAATCAAATATAAGTATTTCCCAATGAACAAGATTTCTCCGGACAGTTATGTTCTGCTCTTAATTTCTCTCAGTATTCCAGGTGCAGATAACAGGGCTGAATTAGGGGGGAGACAAATCGTCAAATATTATTTTACACTTACATGATTTATGAAGAGACTCTTCCGTTTTTCTCGAACTGCAAATAAAAAATAAAAAAAAGGAGACAGATGTCAGGCGTTCATAAGAGTGAACTATGTTATCGAAAAAAACAAACCTTAGTTAATCTCACACGTGGCATCAGAACAAGAAGAATAGTACAGAGCTATAGACATGAAGAGCTTTATGTATTTTTATTGTTCATTTATAAATTGAGAAGAGAAAGCCATATAACATTGCATATAACATAGAGACCACAACCGTTCATGGATTAAACTGACTAGTCTCCCACCTTCTGGTAATCTGGAGAATGTAGATCATGTTGAATTGAGACGTAGTGTTTGGAGAATGTAGATCATGTTGAATTGAGACGTAGTGTTTGGAGAATGTAGACCATGTTGAATTGAGACGTAGTGTTTGGAGAATGTAGACCATGTTGAATTCAGACGTAGTGTTTGGAGAATGTAGATCATGTTGAATTGAGATGTAGTGTTTGGAGAATGTAGATCATGTTGAATTGAGACGTAGTGTTTGGAGAATGTAGATCATGTTGAATTGAGATGTAGTGTTTGGAGAATGTAGACCATGTTGAATTGAGACGTAGTGGTTGGAGAATGTAGACCATGTTGAATTGAGACGTAGTGTTTGGAGAATGTAGATCATGTTGAATTGAGACGTAGTGTTTGGAGAATGTAGACCATGTTGAATTGAGACGTAGTGTTTGGAGAATGTAGACCATGTTGAATTGAGACGTAGTGTTTGGAGAATGTAGATCATGTTGATTTGAGACGTAGTGTTTGGAGAATGTAGATCATGTTGAATTGAGACGTAGTGTTTGGAGAATGTAGATCATGTTGAATTGAGACGTAGTGTTTGGAGAATGTAGATCATGTTGAATTGAGACGTAGTGTTTGGAGAATGTAGACCATGTTGAATTGAATTGTTTGGAGAAGGTATTTGTTTATTTGTTTATTTAAAGGATCCCCATTAGCTAATGCCGTGGCAATTCGCTAGTCTTCCTGGGGTCCACACACAATATTACAACAAAAAACACATTAAGACAGTAACAATTTAGACATTCCAATAAAGATCTTGTAGATCATGTTGAATTGAGATGTAGTGTGCCCCTCCCCATTCTGACCCAGCCCCTCCCCATTCTGACCCAGCCCCTCCCCATTCTGACTCAGCCCCTCCCCATTCTGACCCAGCCCCTCTCTCCTTCAGTATTAGTGGACTCCTGAAAATTCAAAGCTCATCTGTGCTTGTGTGCGCTTGCCGCCGTTTGTATGCATGGCTTAACCAAAGCCCACACTGTCACGTGATCGTATCCATCTTAGCGGTCCCGTGACCGCCGTGGCATGTACACATTACAGCCCTCGCCACACGCTCCAGGCACTGATGTCACATACATCACGTCACAATCAGCTCCACTGTGCGTGTGTGCGTGTGTGTGCATGTGTGCGTGCGCGTGTGTGTGCATGTATATGTTTGTGTGTGTGTGTGTGTGTGTGTACATGTCTATAACACTGACCTTATGTCCCTGTCAATGTACAAATTCTCTGTACAGTGATCTCAGGCCAAAATGCATTTACAGTAAAGCATGGTATATCCCGCAAGGCACAGTATACTCAGCACACAGCACAGTATACTCACCACACGGCACAGTATACTCAGCACACAGCACAGTATACTCAGCACACAGCACAGTATACTCAGCACACGGCACAGTATACTCAGCACACGGCACAGTATACTCAGCACACGGCACATTATACTCAGCACACGGCACAGTATACTCAGCACACGGCACAGTATACTCAGCACACAGCACAGTATACTCACACACTCACACACCCTGCTGGGAATGCACACGGACAAGAAAAGAGCCCCGCACGCACACTTGTTGTCGCCGGTGCAGGAAAGTCAAGGTGGTGAGCATGGATTAATCTTGGTTAGCATCTCGTTAGCTTGTCGTTAGCTTGTCGTTAGCATCTCGTTAGCTTGTCGTTAGCATCTCGTTAGCTTGTCGTTAGCTTGTCGTTAGCGTAAGCACAGACACACTCACCGTCTATCTGGCACTTGGTGAGGAAGATGGTGCTGGCTCTGGGATGATCAGAGGGGTTGCATTCCATATTCAGATCTGCCAAAAAGGAGAAAAAACATCCATAATGTCAACGACTGTCCCAGCACTGTAGATAACGGAAAGAATTATGGAAATTATAGAGCTACAACAATTTTCCTCAACCTTCAGTGATCAAGAGATTGGCTGTGGCAAAAGCCAGCTTGAAGGGGGGGGATTACGGCCAGTGAAATATCAGTGTTTTGATATTAGCCCCAGAATGCCCATATCACGCATCACTAGTGGACGACATTGATGACCACATTCTGTACAATGATAGTGAGCTTTCTGCAGACAGCACCAGGCCCCCAGGCCTTGCTTCTTACCTGCCTACGTTATAGCATCTTTACCATGAAGTAGAAGATTCTGATGACATCACCCACACCAGTCTACAGGTGTGCACTGAGGTCACAACATGGCCCCGTTGTACCTGATCAATTCCATGTCTGTGAATGCTCGCTATTCAGACAAGCACGTCTGTGAATGCTCTTTATTCAGCAGTAAAACTGGTGAGGAAAATTTGGTAGCAGTGTAGTGTAATTTGTTAGCAGTGTAGTGTAATTCGGTAGCAGTGTAGTGTAAAGCTACTTAACCTTGAATCAGTTCAGTCAAACATCCAGTTGTATAAATACTCTGGAAATACAAATGTTTGCTGTGTAAGTCTTTCTGGATAAGACTGCTTTGTAAATGACTAAATGTGAATGTAAATATAATGTACAGAAGGAATTGGACTAAACTGAAGGCTGGAATCACACAATCACTGCACAGATCAACACTGAAGCCACAGATCAAACACAATCTCCACATCACAACCTCCCTTTGTGAATCAGCTGTAAAACGCAAGGACAGAATAAACGCAGTTAGGCCAACGGATTTAGTTTATTTCCCCCCTTCACCGTGTACACAGATAAACAGCTATAGGTGAAAGGTCAAGTGTCTGCCTGCTTTCAAAGCCTCATTCAAGTGAAGCAGCTGTAGGGGTGAAGCCAACTCAACTTATAAAACCTGCAGTTGCAACATAAAGACACCAGGTGGCGCATGAAATTTGCAATGACTGTAAAAGTGGTTTAATTCATGAGATTGCAGTGTATTCCTGCTATTCCTGTTAATGAAAACTAAAAATATTACCACCGAAAATGTAGAAAAAGGCAGACGTAGGTATGGCAGACTACAGGGTTTGGATCAACAGGACTTCTAATTAAATAAATTCAGGAAATTTCAATTAATTTACTGAATTAACCTTGCAAAACCCAAACTATAGAAAACAAGCGCAACCAGGACAATCCAACACCTGGAATACCTGCACATTACCTCCATTAATAACTCCACATTTAACACTGCCATCAGTGACCTTATTACGTTAATATAACTCCACATTTAATACTGCCATCAGTGATCTTACTACGTTAATATTTCACTCCTTCACTGAATGGTGATTTAGCCCTGGTCAGTCATACTTTCTCATTCCGTAAGCTGTGTGTATGGGGAGGGGAGTGTCATAAGAACTACCATTCACAAAAGTACAGCAGGATTATGTGTAGTAGCACGTCTCATCCTTATGTTAAATCATTAACTAACGCTATGGCGTAAACCACACAACACTGTTAGCGGAACTGAGGTGATAATTATTTAACAGGTAAAACACGGGCTTAGAATACTGGAAAAATATTAACAAGGGATTTACTAAGTGAACTAAAAGATACCAAGAGATATGACCGTAATCTCATTTAGTAACCTTTCACAAACTTTCAACAAAACGCACTAATTCCAAAGGCACCAATAAGGCCCTTATCAATAAGGTGCCCCGATCTGTTCACCAAATCCCTCTGTGAGAAAATCTACAGATTAAATATTCAGCACAGGCTACACGTTGGATAGTCTGAATTCCCTGTGTTTTCCTGTCTGTTTATTATAGTTTATAATAGTATTTAGAATAGACGTGTAGTATTGCTGATTTGCCCACAGCTTACTGTGAACTACAGTCAACATTCATTACTAGGGATAGCTGCTACATTATGGGAAGGATGTGCTTTGCCTTGTCTGTTCTGTAGTGATCTTG
>CM056394.1:7526060-7596060 GCA_029718625.1 Synaphobranchus kaupii | reverse complement strand
TTTAGCGCACAGACACACACCTGAGACCAGTAAAGCCTTGTTTAGTAAAGCCTGAGACCAGTAAAGCCTTGTTTAGCACAGAGACACACACCTGAGACCAGTAAAGCCTTGTTTAGCACAGACACACACACCTGAGACCAGTAAAGCCTTGTTTAGCACAGACACACACACCTGAGACCAGTAAAGGCTTGTTTAGCACAGACACACACACCTGAGACCAGTAAAGCCTTGTTTAGCACAGAGACACACCTGAGACCAGTAAAGGCTTGTTTAGTAAAGCCTGAGACCAGTAAAGCCTTGTTTAGTAAAGCCTGAGACCAGTAAAGCCTTGTTTAGTAAAGCCTGAGACCAGTAAAGCCTTGTTTAGCGCACAGACACACACCTGAGACCAGTAAAGCCTTGTTTAGTAAAGCCTGAGACCAGTAAAGCCTTGTTTAGCACAGAGACACACACCTGAGACCAGTAAAGCCTTGTTTAGCACAGACACACACACCTGAGACCAGTAAAGCCTTGTTTAGCACAGACACACACACCTGAGACCAGTAAAGGCTTGTTTAGCACAGACACACACACCTGAGACCAGTAAAGCCTTGTTTAGCACAGAGACACACCTGAGACCAGTAAAGGCTTGTTTAGTAAAGCCTGAGACCAGTAAAGCCTTGTTTAGTAAAGCCTGAGACCAGTAAAGCCTTGTTTAGTAAAGCCTGAGACCAGTAAAGCCTTGTTTAGTAAAGCCTGAGACATATTCCTTCCACACTGTACTTGTTCCACGCTGCACTCTCAGAAAAAAAGGTACAAAAAGTACCTAAAAAAGGTACAAACGCTCATCACTGGGGTGGTACCCTATAGGTACATAAAATTGTACCCCTAGCCAGCAACATATAATTCATTTGTACTTTTTTTGCTTGAAATAGAACATTATGGTACTCTTAGGGTACATTTGGGAAATTTGTTCCTTAAAGAAGAAAACTGAACCTGCTCCACCACACCTTCATATCTGGCCCAGCTAACCAAACAGGCAGCCAATCACACACCAGATCCTCCACAGTATTCCCATAATCCCCCTGGACTTGAAACGACAGGCCAAAGCAGATGCAATAGCATTCACTACCTCATAGTTTCTGGGGGACAGTAAAAGTTTAGGTGTTTTTTTCATTAATTTTTATTTTTATTTTTTAAACAGAGGGGCCAGAAACGTCTGACTGTTCTCTTCCACCCTCCCATCATGTGGGATTTACAATATTAATAATCAAAGAGCCAATCAGAATGAAGATAACGGTTCATGTAACATTACAGAAAAGGGTCTAAAGATTGTAGCACCAAGTGGCTGGGAGGTCTATGATTGAAAGGGTTAAAGATCTGAGTGTGAGATAAATGAGGTGGGAATGTGTAAGGTAGGCCTGGTAAATTAATATTCGATATTCGAATATTCCTCGAATATGAAAAAAAAAGCTACATTCGAATATAAAAAAATACTATTCGATTATTGGGCGTGGCTTCCGCTCAGTGTACAAAATATATTTTTTTATTGGATCAGAGAAGTGCGCGCTGCCCTCTTCCGCTGTGTGTGTCCCTTACTGGCCTATGTAGTGAGCGAGCGAGTCACGTGTCATACAAGCCTCCTCTGTTGAAAACGGAAGACGCTGCATACGGTCATTGCTATGCTTGTACTGGACGGACACGGCACTTTCATTTAATAGCAGATTGAAAATCAAATGTATAGGCATATTCGTCGAGCTGAAAAGAGCCAATAATTCAATAGCAGCAGCATGGCAGAGAGTTTCGGAAACCAGCTCAGCCGCGGAGAGAGTGATTAGCACTCCGAGCAATCTAAAAAGCCCCGTTTGGAAGTACTTCGGTTTTTGGTCAGTGAATGGCAAAATTGTGGAACCTCGAGACAAAGTTGTATGCAAGCTTTGTAAGCTACGTTAAACGTTAAAACTATGCTACGTTAAACGTTAAAACTATGCTGATCCCAGTTTCCTCTCCAAAAGGTCAAAGATGGTACTTTTCTGTTTTTAATAGCACTTTATTGTAAATGATCCCTCGGGATCAATTCTTTTTAGTAACATTTCTCGAAATTGTGTGCCTTAATTTTATTCAAACAAAAGCATTATAAAAGTGCAGTGTTTCCCCTAGATTTTTTTTCAGGCCGGGCGGTGAAAGTGCGCCATTTTGCGTAGAGGCGGAAACTATAATTACACCCTCATAATAGCGCAGCCATTGAAAATTTTAATTAGGCCTAACGGGAAACCGAAGCTGTTTTGGCAAGGGTTTTTCCCGATGCTATTTTGATCATTCCCGCATTCTGCGGCAAGGGAAATATTGCAGCTACATAAAAAAAATATATAATATTAAAAAAAATTTTTTTTCATTAAAATGATTTATTTTCCCTCTTGTTCAAGCCGGGCGGCACGAGATAACGGTAGGGGAAACACTGAAGTGTGTATGTAGATTTTAAAAGCCATCTCGAATGTTAACGTTTTTTTTTTTTTAAACTTGACTGCGTTCATGTTTATGTTGAAATGAAATGTACCTATACTAGTTATGCGTCTCGTTGTATTGGTTTGTCCTCTTGTGAACCTAACGCGCAATAACACAGCCCGAAAGTTGGTCAAATTGTAACATTTTAAAATTGTAATGGATATTCGAATATATTCGAACTTATGTGTTTTTTCAGAAGGAATATTCGAATGTGATTTTTGGCCAATGTTGACAGCCCTAGTGTAAGGGCGGAACTGACATTTCCAGCAGAGAAAGCCACAGGAATCTTTACGGGGTAACACCCAGCAGGACCTGAAGGACTGCCAGCATCAATCTCACAATTTTCAGTTCAGTTCTTTGAAATGGCATGAAAGCTGACTGGTTTTACCAGGAAACACTAAATGAAATGTAAATGAAACAGTTTAACAGAGTTACAAAGACGTATCAGTTTGCAGAAATGGATTTGAATATTAATGAAAATGTGAGTGCATAGCTGGGACAATACAGTCAGGTCAGGTCAACAGAAACACACATCTCCAGCTCTCAGGCTCTGACTGGCTTCAGCAAACTTGCGTCTATTTTTAAGTACTGACTTCAGCACCAAGCACTGTCCACTAGAGATTGACCAGAGTTTTGGAACAGCATCAAATAGATATCAACAATGCTCCATCAAATAGATATCAACAATGCTCCATCAAATTCACGCTTTCCTTTTGAGTGAAAGTTCAATTTTTCAGTGCTAGACGAGCGGTCGCAAAATGAATTATGTTCTGAAAAAAGAAGCTTTTTTGAAAAGTGGAGGTAACACTTACTGTGAGTGCAGAAAATCTTATTTTTATGCGATCAAAACAGAATTAGAGAGCCTGTGTAAAAGCTATTACAGTGGGTTGCTGAGTGCTTTTGTTATGCTAATGCTAATGCACCATGAAAGTGCCTACATCACACAAACCGCAAGCAACCGGCAATATGGTTAGCCTGCTTCACAGGCCTGTGTACTAACTAACATACGGGTGCTTCACAGGCCTGTGTACTAACTAACATATGGGTGCTTCACAGGCCTGTGTACTAACTAACATACGGGTGCTTCACAGGCCTGTGTACTATCTAACATACGGGTGCTTCACAGGCCTGTGTACTATCTAACATACGGGTGCTTCACAGGCCTGTGTACTAACTGTAATATCCAGGTGCTTCACAGGCCTGTGTACTAACTAACATATGGGTGCTTCACAGGCCTGTGTACTAACTGTAAACATCCGGGTGCTTCACAGGCCTGTGTACTAACTAACATACGGGGTGCTTCACGGGCCTGTGTACTAACTAACATCCGGGTGCTTCACGGGCCTGTGTACTAACATCCGGGTTCTTCACGGGCCTGTGTACTAACTAACATACGGGTGCTTCACAGGCCTCTGTACTAACTGTAACATCCGGGTGCTTCACAGGCCTGTGTACTAACTAACATACGGGTGCTTCACAGGCCTGTGTACTAACATACGGGTGCTTCACAGGCCTGTGTACTAACTGTAATATCCAGGTGCTTCACAGGCCTGTGTACTAACTGTAACATCCGGGTGCTTCACAGGCCTGTGTACTAACTGTAACATCCGGGTGCTTCACAGGCCTGTGTACTAACTGTAACATCCGGTCCCTATGGATTCCTCCACATGGCCACTCTAGGTTTTATTTTGCCAAGCAGACTACTTACATTATACCCACCTTAGCTCAGGTAATGCAGCGGATCAACCTTAGCTCAGGTAATGCAGTGGGTCAACCTTAGCTCAGGTAATGCAGCGGGTCAACCTTAGCTCAGGTAATGCAGTGGGTCAACCTTAGCTCAGGTAATGCAGTGGGTCAACCTTAGCTCAGGTAATGCAGTGGGTCAACCTTAGCTCAGGTAATGCAGCGGGTCAACCTTAGCTCAGGTAATGCAGGGGGTCAACCTTAGCTCAGGTAATGCAGCGGGTCAACCTTAGCTCAGGTAATGCAGGGGGTCAATAAAAAGTGGTAGATTTTAATTAAGTGTAAAATATGAAATGAAAAGCAGTAATGTTGTCTGTAGAGTTTAGCATGCTTTATTAAGCTTAGGCTCAGGCTTGCATGCTTTATTAAGCTTAGGCTCAGGCTTGCATGCTTTATTAAGCTTAGGCTCAGGCCTACAAAGTGATGGTACGCTGTATGAACAGACACTGCTGCAGTTTTCTCCAGTGGACCCTTAAACAAAAACTAAATACAGATCCTTTGTTTTTCTCCCCATGTATCAGTTTTATTGCCGCCATTTTGGAGATAAACCACCAAAAATCTAAATTAATACATTAAAATGTCGCTGGAAAACTAAAACATAGCTGTGATTTACGGGAAATTCTGGTTTAATTTGTTACAATCCAATTTTAAGAAACTGTCACGTCAGACTGCTTTTGATCAAAAACTCAGAAGCCGACCTGACAGTTTAACTGTTTTCAGGAAACGATTTCCAGCAAATGACGTTTCAGAAATTTTAGAACGCCTGCTCACGCCTGCTGTGGTCTTTAAGATTCAACACAAATCAAATCTTCAACACGGAGTTTAAAGGGAGACAAGAAAAAGGGAGACAAGAACCCAACTCAACCAACTCATAACACCTCGTTTAAATTGTGAATATTTGTTTTGATGTGCACTGTGTTGTCTTTACTCATTAAACATTATAATTGTTTTTTAAATGAAGTCTCTTTTTCATTCTCGTCTTGCCTGATGTCTGGGTTCTGTTCTGAGCTGGGCTTAATGGTACCGGAACCCCCCCTGTAATGAACATAATCCTGCCTGTTCACAACACGCTACGCTGGCAGACAGACTAGCTCACATGCCAAGAAAGCGCATTACAGACTCAGGGGCTGGAAGTGACGGGTCTTGTGATGGAAGTGCTTTGAGTCATCAGTGTGTGTGGGGGGGGGGGGGGGGGGGGGGGGTGAAGGAGCAGGGGCCCCGCCCCGTGAACACCACGGTGGCCCCTTGGGTGGGGGGTGGGGGGGTGAGTCAGGGTCCACCCCACTTCCTGCTGTCCCAGCTGAGGCCCATATTCCTGCTCTCTGTAACTAGGCAACGGCAGTTTGAAAAGGCTCAGCTGGCGATGCGGCTTCATCAAAGACACCCAGATGCACACAGTCTCTCCTCCGTCATCCCTCTCTCCTTCCCTCCCTCCCACAGACCCTCACATCACTCATCCCCTTCTCCTCTGTCATCCCCCTCTCCCTCCCTCCCTCACATCAGTGCTACTCCGCTACAATTAAACTGTCTTCATTAAAAATTAATCTGGGAAAAACAGCCTGACACCGATCTTATTAAAAGGACTTCACAAGTGCACACACAGATTATTCTTCTCTGGGCTCTGGAAAGGCACCATGTAAATTAAATCTCCCACTACCCTCTCTAAATTAACTGCACCGTTTCAGCTCTACCTGCCACCTGTTTTAAGTAAAGGTGGGAATACAGGAAACATGTATAACTTTTGTTTTGCGCCTGCATTACATCGCAGTGCTGATTTTGCGTGGCTCTGAATCGCAGGACCTGGGTATTTCTGGGGCGGCAGTGTAGTAGTGTAGTGTAGTGTAGTGTAGTATATTGTAGTGTAGTGTAGTATAGTATAGTATATTGTAGTATAGTGTAGTATAGTGTAGTGTAGTGTAGTATAGTGTAGTATAGTATAGTATATTATATTGTAGTGTAGTGTAGTATAGTATAGTATAGTATATTATATTATAGTGTAGTATAGTGTAGTATAGTGTAGTGTAGTATAGTATAGTATAGTATAGTGTAGTGTAGTGTAGTATAGTATAGTATAGTATATTATATTATATTATATTATATTATATTATATTATAGTATAGTGTAGTGGTAAGCGCAGTGGGCTGGTGACTCGAGGTTGCAGGTTCGATTCCCAGGAGGGGCACTGCAGCTGTAGTGTGCTCAGCTGCAGCTGTACTCCTGTGCAATGTGCTCAGCTGCAGCTGTACTCCTGTGCAATGTGCTCAGCTGCAACTGTACTCCTGTGCAATGTGCTCAGCTGCAGCTGTAGTCCTGTGCAATGTGCTCAGCTGCAGCTGTACTCCTGTGCAATGTGCTCAGCTGCAGCTGTACTCCTGTGCAATGTGCTCAGCTGCAGCTGTACTCCTGTGCAATGTGCTCAGCCTGAGTTGCTGCAGTAAATATGCAATAAAAATATCTTTAAAATGCTGTGTAAAGCACTATGGGTAAGAGCGGCTTATTGTTAATGTGTTGTATGTGCACCGCTTGTATGTTCCCAGTGTTGTATCCATTATGCTACAATACCACCCTGTGCATGCATGCACAAACACACAACAAAACCTCCCGTTTGCCATTTGTCTAACCCTATGTATACACAATAAATGTGACATTTTAGATTGAGAAGATAACTACTGTGTACAGGTGCTTATTTGATTATATTATGTAAAATATGATAGTATTTTTTAAATCCTCTACCTGTAGTTCTGAACAATCTACATCAGGGATCACCGAAGGGGTCTTCTGCTTTCCATTTAAACCCAAGAAACTATGTGAGGTCAGTTAACTGTGTGGTGAACAGCCTAAACGGCTCAATTACGCGCTCAGTAACAATGGAAGCCGGCAGACTCAGGGGCTGTTTGAGGCCCTGCTCAACATCATCAGAGCGTGTTGAGCAATTACAGCCCGCACAGTCATGAGAGCAAACCGTGCTCAGCACCACCAGCACTCCAGTCTCTGCTAATACCCTGGCCTGCCCCTGCAGTGCTCACATGTACAGTAGCTCAGCACGTGCACAGTTAGGCTAATTAGCCCCCGCAACCCTGTTCACAATCTTAACCCTTTGAAGAGTAGCCTTTTTAAAAAAAAAATTTTAATGTTTTTTTCAAAATTCTAAGTAAGCGTTCTAGAACTCTGTGAGCTTGCTTTCAATAAATCGGCAGTTATTGTTACATCTGCATTAGAATGTTCAGTTAAGTTAACATTCTAGTCACATATTTGTGACGTGTAAATGCTACACTAGACCAGCCCAGTCTTGGCTACCATAACGCTTAGCGCTAATTGTGCATCGTCCTGTGAGACTGCCGGCCACAGTTAGCATTAGCGCAGTCCAATTTATTTACTACCTAAACTAAGAAAACCAGCCACAGTTAGCATTAGCATTAGCGCAGTCCAATTTATTTACTACCTAAACTAAGAAAACCAGCCACAGTTAGCATTAGTGCAGTCTGATTTATTTACTACCTAAACTAAGGAAACATTTTTTTTGGGGGGTGGGGGGGGGGACTTATTAAAATGCATTTTTCTGGTGCGATGATGACAGAGTACTTTGTTTAATAAAGGACAGGGCGCTTTGTTTAATAAAGGACAGGGCGCTTTGTTTAATAAGCTGAACTAAATGACATGGAGTAGCAGAGCCTGGTGGGAACCTCATATCCTCTCACGGACCAAACGTGCTGAAGCTCTGAATCTCAAGGGGTGGCAAAGACAACGAGACCCCGCATCGAGTATCAGCCCGGCCGTCTGTGACTACGGTTAGATAATCAGGCCAGCTGGGTGCAAACGCAGTGGGGTGGGGGGGCACCAATAGTGAGATGGAGGGATAATGGGTGATAGAGAGGTGGAGGGGTGTATCGCGCACACAGAACGCATTCATCTCAGATCAGAAGACGTGCTGGATGTGAGGTGTGTTCATAAAAGCAAGCCTGTCACCATTTAAAGTGTGCAATTTAATCCTTAATTTAATCGGGGGTAATGGCGTATCTGTTTAAACCCGTCTGCATATTCAGTGGACCCGTCTCCATTCTCCGGGCCTGATTTACTAAGACCTTTAGCGGGTGAAAAAACTATTTAGCACACACAAAACCAATAACATGACCATGACAATGATTGGTCATGGAATTTGTTTTGCACCAATGATTGGTCATGTTATTGGTTTTGCACCCGCTATAGGTCTTAATAAATCAGGCCCTCAGTGTTATAGGTGGCAGTCAAGAGACACGCACGCACGCACGCACGCACGCACACACCAGGGGCCGTACTACAGAAACATCCAGAGTTACGATGTCATACGGCCCCGGCTCCCTAACCTCAGTTTGGCTGCAGATTTTACAGGTTTTCTGCTTTTCGGCTTTTCTGACTGAACATGATTCCTCATTTTAAAATGGTGCATATGGGCCACAAGTTTTCCCAAATAATTTTTTTAAAATTATTTATGGAGAAAATTATGGTTATGAGGTGCCTTCTTCAAATATGCATAGCTCTTACTTATTCCATCACTAAGAGGGATGTTTACAGACACCGTTGCAGACTTAATATCAGTATAATACTGTTGCTCAGTGTATAAAGCATCAGGAGTTTGTCTATGGAGGGTTTCTCAGTGTCATAAATGGCCTCCAGCTGAATATGCCTGCTTTAGACACTTGACTAAGCGCATAATCATATTCTGACATATTCACGGAGGAAGGAAAAGTAATTATTAAGGAATGTCCCAGGCACCAGTGTCAGTAGCACGGTGACACACTGCAGCGTGTAGGCACCAGTGTCAGTAGCACGGTGACACACTGCAGCGTGCAGGCACCAGTGTCAGTAGCACGGTGACACACTGCAGCGTGTAGGCACCAGTGTCAGTAGCACGGTGACACACTGCAGCGTGTAGGCACCAGTGTCAGTAGCACGGTGACACACTGCAGCGTGCAGGCACCAGTGTCAGTAGCACGGTGACACACTGCAGCGTGCAGGCACCAGTGTCAGTAGCACGGTGACACACTGCAGCGTGCAGGCACCAGTGTCAGTAGCACGGTGACACACTGCAGCGTGCAGGCACCAGTGTCAGTAGCACGGTGACACACTGCAGCGTGTAGGCACCAGTGTCAGTAGCACTGTGACACACTGCAGCGTGTAGGCACCAGTGTCAGTAGCACGGTGACACACTGCAGCGTGCAGGCACCAGTGTCAGTAGCACTGTGACACACTGCAGCGTGTAATCCTCAATCAAACTGCGTGTGTTATTTAACCTCAGTGCATATTAAGTGGGATTCTTGCATGTCTTAGTTTTTAGCAGGATGAGAATTTCAAAGAAAGAATCTTTATCCCAAGAATTCCAATTTCTTTTTTTTCTTTTTCAAATTTTTGTTTCTGAATGCTTCCCCCTTTTTCTCCCAATTTGGTAGCCAATTGAACCCCTAAGTAATTCAATTCACCTTCTAGCAACCGTGAGAATTCGCCGCTACAACCCCGTCTGCCGGCGGTAGGAACGAGGCCGTCAAGCCAACTTCAGGCGCAACTCCTCCCCCAAGCCCCGCCCATGAATCCAGCTCCTCCCCCCGACCATGAATCCCAGCTCCTCCTCCAAGCCCCGCCCATGAATCCAGCTCCTCCCCCCCCCGACGATGAATCCAGCTCCTCCCCCGACCATGAATCCAGCTCCTCCTCCAAGCCCCGCCCATGAATCCAGCTCCTCCCCCCGACGATGAATCCAGCTCCTCCCCCCGACCATGAATCCACTCCTCTCCAAGCCCCGCCCATGAATCCAGCTCCTCCTCCAAGCCCGCCCATGAATCCAGCTCCTCCCCCCGACCATGAATCCAGCTCCTCCTCCAAGCCCCGCCCATGAATCCAGCTCCTCCTCCAAGCCCCGCCCATGAATCCAGCTCCTCCCCCCGCCCATGAATCCAGCTCCTCCTCCCCCCGACCATGAATCCAGCTCCTCCTCCAAGCCCCCGCCCATGAATCCAGCTCCTCCCCCCGCCCATGAATCCAGCTCCTCCTCCCCCCCGACCATGAATCCAGCTCCTCCCCCCGACCATGAATCCAGCTCCTCCCCCCGCCCATGAATCCAGCTCCTCCCCCCGACCATGAATCCAGCTCGCCCGAGGCCCATCGTATGAGACGATTCTCCCCTGCTAAAAGATATTTCTAAAAGTGTTTCATTTTAAATTATAAAAGCTTACGACAATATGTTGTTGAGGTGATATTTTGTAATGACATAGTCATTGCAATGCAATACCAGAGAAGTTTAAATGAACAGATTTCTTGAACTTCTCCATTTGAACCATACGTCTCTGAACATGGATCTCTCAGTAGTCCTTATATATTATATATATATATATACTGAAGCTGACTTCTCAAAGTGGTAAATATGCGAGCCTAGATTTATGTTTACGGCAAATACGGCCGTAAAGTTAACTGACCCATAAAAACGAAAGTAACACAGTGGCTTGTAAATATTTCGAATGGTAATAAACTCCTTATGAGAACTCTGAAATCGCCTCATCCCATTTGCCAAATTAAATAAGGTGGGAAAACTCAGCTCAAATGTCCTTTTTTATTCCTAGTTGCTCCATTTAAAATAGCTTACTCAATCGCTGGCTAACAAACAAAAATAAACTACAGCGTTATGATGAAAAAATAAAACACGAGTCGCTGTGGGAATGTTGGCGTCCTTTTCACGCCTCATTCCCCTCCAGTCACAAGCGACTGTGGTCACAAGGCACAGATGCGGTCACGTGACCTTACACGACAGCGGCAGAGATCAGTGTGATGTCAACATCCCCATACAGCTACGCAGCGCGGCAGAGATCAGTGTGATGTCAACATCCCCATACAGCTACGCAGCGCGGCAGGTTTCGGTCAGTTGTGGGCTTTTGAGTGAGTGATGGCCGCCAGCGAAATGAAGACGCATCCGGATGTTTTCCTTAGCAATAATATGCTATAAGCCAACAATATATTGTAGCAAATATAACAGGAAAACAAACAAAGAAATGCACGTATATTAATGCTTAAAGGAAACAGATTGAACTTGACTGATATCTCACACATAACTGTCTGCTCACTCTCTGCCAAGAGGCGGGTTTAAGCTGAACTAGGCCAAAGCACATGTTGGCATAGCGATGATCTCCCTGGGAGCCAATGGAGCATCAGAGTGGGGATGAAAGGTGCAGTTTACCTGAGCGATGGGGAGTTACTCCAGGCTAACTGTGAAAGGTGCAGTTTACCTGAGCGATGGGGAGTTACTCCACGCTAACTGTGAAAGGTGCAGTTTACCTGAGCGATGGGGAATTACTCCAGGCTAACTGTGAAAGGTGCAGTTTACCTGAGCGATGGGGAGTTACTCCACGCTAACTGTGAAAGGTGCAGTTTACCTGAGCGATGGGGAGTTACTCCAGGCTAACTGTGAAAGGTGCAGTTTACCTGAGCGATGGGGAGTTACTCCACGCTAACTGTGAAAGGTGCAGTTTACCTGAGCGATGGGGAATTACTCCACGCTAACTGTGAAAGGTGCAGTTTACCTGAGCGATGGGGAATTACTCCAGGCTAACTGTGAAAGGTGCAGTTTACCTGAGCGATGGGGAATTACTCCACGCTAACTGGACAGCAGTGGAGACACTGTAATCTGTGACTGTGGGCTTGTTCAATTGACTGAATCCAAGCAATGTTCTCAACCTAAAACTACACCCCACTGGCATGGACACAATTCTCCTACCCTCAGCCTGCACTACAACTACAGGACCACAGCACATCACAACAAATACAAATAAAATATCCATTAAAAACTAATGTATTTAATCTTGCCGTTAACAATCTTTATGTATCCATTCATGAACTGAATATGGGCTGTTGTTTATTACTCTATGCGCTGTCCTATATAAGATGCATCTGTCCACACTTTGCTGGTAAATTTGCCTAAAACACAAAACCAGTTATTCAAACGAGGGCAGTTCAGTTTAACCAGCTCGACAGGCTACTCACACTTGACACAAAATGAACTTCTTCTTGAGAGAGGGGAGTTCAGTCATTAGAGAACTCTTTCTCACTGGACACATTTAATTTGATTGAAAATAAGATGAAAAGAAATCTATACACTGCATGGCAACAACAATGGTTGTTGTTGCATTCAATAGTCATCAATAAGGTTTATCACTCAAGTTATTTATTCAAGGGGTTTAAAATCAGCCACCTTCTACCTGCCAAGGTGTGTTGGTCTCAGGACCATTGACTCATTACTACTCTGGTGTATAAACCATGTGTGCCTTCAAAGGGGTTGAAAATAGCCACCATTTTCATGAACGCACGTTAGTTCATCAATTATGTTTTATTACCCACATGCATACACCTATTTAGGTTACTGGTTCCTTTATGTAGCAAATAACAAGGCTGTGCTTGTTGCCAGTGTGAATATAATAACCTAGATGAGCAGACTATTGGTCGATTGTTGATCAGTTGGCTCTTACCCAATGCAGAGATAGCGGGTGAGGGGGTATTTTGGGCCTTGGGGTTAGGGTTAGGGTTAGGGTTAGGTGATGCTACTTCTGGCACAACTGAAAGTGTAAGGTGTGCTCTCGGGACATACGATTCGCCAGGCAACTGGGCCATTGGGCTACGTGAGGTCAAAATGCACTCCAGTCAGGCGGCTGGGAGTGTCGACAGGCAGAATGCGCACACACACGCACACGCAAACGCACACGACAAACAAGAGCAAGAGAGGCCAGACATGCTTCTGTGACAAACAAGGAACACGCTACTACATGAGACACTGCATGCAAGTGCTAAAGGAGAAATAGAATCATGCACTCGCTCCTATAAGCACTTACAAAGCCTGTCTTTACTGCACTCTTGGATTTTTTGCTTTTCAAGTTGTGCGAGGAGCCTTTTCCCTTCTCTGTAAGACAAGATTCTTCCATTTTGGCTACTTGGCAAAGTGTGCATTATGACTTCTTTATAAAGAGCAACTTCAGTTATTCCCTTCCTGCGATGCATAACAGACTTCCTGAAACCAGCTTCCTCTATAAACATGAGTGAACCTATAACACCAAGACTCTTGGTTCATTTCGTTTTGGTCTGGTAAACCATATTCACGTTATGGCCACAACAAGCTTTCTAAAGCTTTGATATAACAAGGGATGGTTCACTTGGATGTTTCTGATATCGATGTAAAAAAGACAGTGAATTCTAAGCATAAGCAATTGAAAAATAAAGCAAAGTGTGATAGGCCTCTTTAGCTCATGCCGGAGAACTCTATCAATTCTCCTGGCAATGAAAAAGAACACAATCCCTAAGAGTGAGACTGACACATTTCTGTTGGTCAGGTTTGTTTGTCAAACTGAAAGGATAAGAAAAGAGTGACTACAGATTATTTTTATGTAAGGTGCTGAAGTAAGCATGTACATCCAAAAACCAGTAAAAACAGAAGCTGGCATGCTTGCTGTCTGATCAACACAAGTCTGATTGTATTAAGTTGTTTATGTATTATGTTACGAACGCAACCTCTTTCTTGCGAGGCGACAATGCTAACCGGCACACCACCGTGGATATAGTGAACCCGTTGACCCCCTTGGTTGTTCAGCAGAAAACAGTACACGGATCTCATAAATCGTACGCCAGCAAGGCAGGTTTACCGTTTTCATACGATCATCTTTTTTCTGTAACGTCTTTGTTTTTTAATGTCTGCCTTCAAATAGGCCACGCCCCCCAACTGCATCCAGCGCGAGGCCCAAGGCTCCCATAACGGGGACAAGAGAAAAGTCATGTTTTTAAAACAACGGGCTCGTGTCTGGCGGTTGGCTGCTGAGAACACCCCCCCCCCCCCCCCTTTTTTTTTTGCCACTTTTGCTACATAAAATCAAGTTACTGCTTTCTGGTATTTTTGTTTTGTTCCTTTTTTAGATCAGTTTGCCTTGAAATTACTGTACATCACTTACAGTGGACATAAGCCAACGTTTGATTTTTAATTTTGGAGCGAAAAGATTGTATGCACAGTGAATGTATCAGTGGTTCTTTCTGAATAAATGTCTCCCTGCTGTGACGCATATGGGGATTCCCAGAGGCGTTTCATTAGTGAACCTCATGAATATGTTTTTGGTGCCCAAAACAAAGAGATAAACAAAGATGTCTGGTTTCCCTCGTAAGCAGTCGTATGCAAAACAGCAAGAGATGCACCGTCTCAATCCACAGCCAGATCTACCCGGCGACCACATTTTAATTAAAACAGGGAATTGCAAAGGCCAATGAATATTTCGATAGGCTACAAGCCGGGGATTAAATTTATCAGGGCCTACGCTTAACCCAAAAAAATGCAGACGCCTCAAATTGTGTGCGATAGAGCGCCCTGTAACCCCGTGAGGTTATCTGTTTTTAACTCGTGCGTGGACTAGCCTACATTCTGTGCGCGACTAATAGGCCTAAGTTACTTCGTTTATCAAAAATCTCTACACTCAAGAACGATGCTCAATATGTGTCCCGAACAGATCTAGATTTCGCCAAAGGACCAGGTTCCCCATAGATTGGCCCTTCTGGTCCTTCTGATCTCACCAACTATCTTTCACTTTGTGTCAAATGAGGAGCCGAGGTTTTACCGCTACAGGCTATAGCGGGTTTGTTATAGCGGGGATTGTTATAGCTGCAATACTAGGGCTGTAAGTTAGGCTAGTTCAATCGCAGAGAGCCGAAGAAGAGTTTCGGCGATATGAACGGTCTTCTGTTTGTTAACACGACTGATATGGGTTTTTGGGAAGATTGATTAACAGAAATCCGCATTTAACTGGAAATGTTTAGAAATCCATCGCTATCGTTTGTCACCGAAACGGGCATCTCGCGCTACGTAGCATAGCCTACACTGTGGCTAGCCAACCGTACCAGCTAGTGCTCCTCGGTAAACAGCAGGTTATTGCATCCGCATTAGAAATGTAGGATATTTCAACCTTTCCTCTTTTTTTAACTAAAAATGTTGCATTTGTAAACCACATGAATTATTAAACTGCAATATTGAACACTAATTATGTAGCTTACACGCCAACCCGTTCAGTAAATAGTAACGTTACCGTTAGTTACATTAAGTCTGAATGTTAGCCAGTAAGTTAGTTATACACTTAGTGTAGCCTACTTCATACGAGTTAATCCAGCACCAATACCGATATAATCATTGTCTTACCGTCCATGTTCTCCCGGTCGCTGATATGCTGCAGATTACAGCCCGTATCCTCTCGGCTCAGCACCGGTTCAGGGCGGTAAGACTCGAGCCGCGAATGTGCATTTCTCCGGAGTTTGGGGCTTGAGGACACACAGCAAGAGGTGCTATTGCCCATCTTTCAGCCTCCGTCCAATGTATGTTCCCTTTTCCTTCAGATATCTTTAACCGTATAAGCTCGACGCCGTGGTGGAGTGCGAGGGTTCGCAGAATGTGAATATGCGATCATTTATGCAGCCTCGTCCGGTCGGAGTCAGCAGAAGCAGCGATGAAAAGCCATTTGCAAACTGGAGGGGGAAAGGCATGTACTAGCGATATTCTTTTAAGGCTCACCTCCTTTCCTGTCTATCACGACTCTAGCGATATTTAGCGATCCCTGGAGTGTGCCCGGCCCACACACACAATAACCATGTTGCTTGTGAGCGCTCATAAATGAGAGCGAACATGATCCGCTGTTGTGTCCTCCTCGCTTTCTGAGCCTGTTACAGACATGGGGACGGACGGTAAAGCCATATATTGTCTTAACACTGTGAGCCGCCGCCGCTGCTCAGTCTGGTCACTGTTGCAAGCTGAACAACACAGTTGAGCTGGTTCTGGTTGAAGCGTATTTTTACTCGAAAAGGTTCCGGTTCAAGTGGGTGGTAACAAATTATTCTGCTGTGCTCAGTGTCAGATGTTTTTTTTAGCCAAGACGTTTTACAATTTACAATTTACAATTATATACACATAGTACCAAAAACTGCTGCCGGGTGCAGCTCGACAGTA
Source organism: Synaphobranchus kaupii (assembly GCA_029718625.1). Taxonomy (NCBI): domain Eukaryota; kingdom Metazoa; phylum Chordata; class Actinopteri; order Anguilliformes; family Synaphobranchidae; genus Synaphobranchus; species Synaphobranchus kaupii. The sequence continues at coordinate 7,579,850 of CM056394.1, read as the reverse complement.
ACCTTTTTAATTAGACGTTTAACATGAGCATGGCGTGATTTTTTAAAACAGAATTCGAAATGAGTTTGAATACACACTTATATAAACATATAAGTATAAATCTGACCATTGATTTTTGAATCTGCAGTTATGTATTACGTAGGTGCACGTTTTAGGTCTTACCTATTCTTGGACATATCCATAATTGACGAATTCTATTTAAAATATGATATGTCCATTCAATATAATGCAAATAAACAGAAAGGAATTGGTGAAAGTGAACCATGACAAGACTGTTGTAGTAGGTCAGGAATAATTATTGTTATGACACTGTGGTTTTTGTCAATGCTGTGGTTGTGGTTTCCTGGTACACAAACACACATGTACACTGTGCCATAACCCAGGTACACAAACACAACAACAAAACAAGATATATATTTATCATAAAGCAGGATTATGGTTTATTTCTCGTGTATTTGCTCTCAGATTATCCCAGTGTGCACAGTAACATTTTCAATGATAATTCAGTTTATATGAGTCCAACAGCGATGCAGTGTACGTCTTCAGAGTAAAAATTTACTCCGTCAACATTGATTTACCATTTTACTGTGTAAAGCCTATGTGCCCTCGCTGTGTAAAGTCTATGTGTGTAAGCGGCTGCCGTCTGTGCGGATTCTGTCCATCCCGTGGTACCAGCAGTAGCAGAGAGAGCACAGACTTGCATGCCCTTGCAAAAGCAATGGAGTACTTGAGGATGCTGGGGCAGTGACTGTGACATCACACAGCAGCGACTCCCCTGGTCCAGCTGCGCATGAGGTTTTCTGCTCCAATGCAACGACTGCGCAGCTCTGCAGCTGGACACAGAGCAAAAAGAGGCAGCTCCTACACACAACCAACTTCAGATAATCACCTGATACAAAATACATACAACCATTAACTGCAAAGCTTACAGTGTGCAGCGAGTGTGTAATTCCTTGGGAAATGCTCTTCTCCTGTATTTATTTCCTTGGGAAAGGTTCTTCTCCTGTATTTCCCTGGGAAAGGCTCCTCTCCTGTATTTCCTTGGGAAAGGTTCTTCTCCTGTATTTCCCTGGGAAAGGCTCCTCTCCTGTATTTCCTTGGGAAAGGCTCTTCTGTATTTCCTTGGGAAAGGCTCCTCTTCTCACGACACCCATGTTTAAATGTTTAAATGCTCATTTGTGTTCAGTGACCTGCTCTCACTCTAGTGGTCAGGGATCAATCTTAAAGGTTGTATCAGCGATTTTGGGTGGAAACATAAATGATCACATTCATCTGATTTTTCCTCACGATCCGCTAGCTGCCCGCCCCATAAGCAGGCCGTCAAAAAACCGCGTCTCTGTAGGCAGCCTATGCTCCGAGATCGTACACAAAAACAATGGTACTACCAACTACTCAAAACCAAAATAAACAGTATTCCAACCAATCACAATGATCTGCACAAACGCTAATACTCTTATCTCGCTGAAATCTTGACGGATTTACAAACGGTTTGGTTTCTTACAAACGTTATTAACGTGGTTATAATTCTGGATGCTTGAACACTATTTTTTAAAACATAACATAATTATTCATAAGTATGTTTGTTTGGGATTTCGCTTCAGAAGTGACGTCACCCAAAATCGCTGATACAACCTTTAAAAGAGACTTACTTCAACGGCACTTGTGTAGTAACGGTCAAATGAAACATCATTCTGCTGAGGGAAGACTAGAAAAGTGCAGCCTGCTCGCCAAACTTTACTATCTGAAAAAAGCACAGTGACCTTGATTAGAGCAATAATAGACTATTATTCATTTGATGTGCTGCTAATTTGTTTGTAAAACTTATGCTATTCCACTGGAAGCTTTCAGAGAAATACAGCTAAAGATTAGAGCATATAGGTATCAGGGTTAGGGTTAGGGTTAATGATAAAACGCAGTATATAGGACAAGAATAAGTTTTCATACTAACAAATGCATGATTGACAGCATGACATATTAACGTGTTTTACATGAGTTTATAGAATATACATTTACTCTCTTTCAGTGTACTATGGGTTGGAATTCCAATGAGAAATGTAGATGCTTCTCTGCATTTTGGTTGAAAGGGGCCCACAACAGGCCTTATCAGAGGTTGGGGAAGAAGCATTGCTAAGTTGCTATGCAAAGTTATCTGCTACCGGGCAGGATAGACCTTGAAGATGGTACCGGATGGGACAGAAAAGGTGTGACGTGTTCAAGACAGAGGAAGCTTGTTTTAAGGAGGATGTTATTATAAAGTGTTAATAACCTTGAGTTAATTGCGGTATGCTGTGGATGCTCATTGCGGGACGCTGGGGATGCTCTGTTTGTCCTTTCTGTATATGTACTCCTGCAGACTCTGCAAATAAAAGCGCTTCCAATTTAAATTCTTTGGTTTCAGTTTTGAATCTGTTTTAGTTCAGAATACTTAGAATTCACTCGACCCGACCGAACAAACAGAGGAAACTGGTCTTCAGCCATTGCTAACGCCATGATGCAACCAAAGAGGGTAGGCGGAGCAATAGGTCCAACTTCATTGCTGGAACGTTCGCACTTGGAACTTATTAGACAGACAACAGGTGCTTGTTGAATGACTGGAGGTCAATGGAGTTTATACAAAACGGGTCATTAACAGACAGACGAAATCAAAAGTCTCCCTTTTCTTTTTGGATTATATATGCCTAGGTTGTCAGGACCCAGTACTACTACTTACAACCCGTTATCATTTTGACTATCCAACGAAAACCAACTTTAAATCCAGCTAGCGCCGGTCAGATACGCGCCACTCTAAGCATAGCTACGTTATGTGACTTTAGTTACTAAGCTAAATGAAAACACTACTGTGCATGCCTGATCACTTCCTCTTGTGCGGACAAAAAATCAAATGGGGAAAAGTGCCAGTTGCGTATCTTGTCATATATCTAAAATCTTTGATGCAACACTCAGGAGCTTGGGTTAAAGTATCTTTTATTGGTTTTTCTAAATATTTTTCCAATAAAAGCATTTTCCACACATAATCACTTCATAAATCAAACATTACATTATAAAACACATTTACAGGGGGGGAATTCCCTTTTATTTAAATTTTCCCATTAAAATACACATAACAATCAAGACAATAAAACAATAAATGACATTACATACAAAAAAAAAAAAAAGTCTCCAAAAAGAGAAAAAAAAATTCAAAAGACGAATGGGTTAAACTCTTGAGGAAGAGTAAGCAGTCATGGAGAACGAGGGTGCATTCAGATCCAATTTGACTCATTCCCTTGCCTTGCTCTCTTCCCTTGAGTGAGCTATTTTGTGACGAAATTTGGTACGTGCAACAAGTTAACTTAACTAGTGTTCTGCAAGGGAGGATAGACGAGGAACAAACCAAAATGGAACTGAACAGCCCTCGCAACCGATATAGGAAGTGCAACACCATAGAGTTGAAAAGTGACTGCCTACTTTTTTTCTGTGTGGAGCATTGCATTGTGGGATTCCCTTCTTGCTGGAAGCTTGCATTTTATATCCTTGGTGGAAGGGAAGATAAACGATGGAGTGAGGGAATATAATTACTCTCTCCCCTTTCTTAAATCCCACTTGGTGTGGCTGCCATATTTCATCTTGACATTTTGGTGATTCCCCCCTTGAAGCAAGGGAAGGGAACGATGGGAATAAAGCATAAAATTTGGATCTGAGTGCAGCCCAGGAGTTGGAGAGAGAAGGAGAACAAAACCAGGGGCACATTTCTCTGTGGTAATGATTCCGAGTTTATTATTATATATATACTGTATATATATTACATTATCATGCCTTCAGTTCAGCCCAGCTGAAAGGATTTATTTTATATTTCACAGTAAAGGAGGAATAGACTGGCCATTGGGCCGGGGGCCACGTTATGGTTGCAGGAGCTTGGATATCAACGCGTTTATTGTAGTCTGTCATACAAAAGCACGTAACTGCATTATAACTGCGTTACCATGGAGATGACCCTTTCTCCTTTTACTTACTTTAAAAATCACGTTTATTGCCCACATATTTTTGTTTTTTATTTTGTAATTTAAAAAAATCTTAATGTACTGCTACTCTGAAATGGAAAAAACAGGAAAATTCCAGGCCCAGGGAAAAGGGTTGAAGGCTGGAGTGGCGTGGGCCTGAGGCAGGGGACCAGGGATTGAAATTCCCCTTGAAGCTCGCAAACTCCAGTGGTCACTGGAGGTATTGCAGCCTTTGGTGCCAAAAAACTGGAGTCCATTAAAAACTACAAAATTACCCAGGCCAAATTATACTATTTTGGACAGTTCTTTTTAATTCTGAAGTTTCTTCACTCCAAACTAATTACTCTACAGGGACCAATTTTCTTTCCTGTGCCCCACAGAAGAAGTTAAAAGATTTTTTTCATTCCAATTGGGTCCACATGTTTAGGTACCCAGTGTGCCTGCTCCTCTGGTTCCCAAAAGCCCCCATAGTCTATCATGGCAGCCTCCTGAACTGGCTTCATGCGCCAATGAGCAGCTCTCATAGGAATCCATGGAACCGGTAAGCGGAAGCTGCCTCCAGGGCTGCATTCGGATCCGAAATTTATTTCTAAAATGGCAGGTTAAAATATGGCAGCCACGACAAGTTTGTTTGTTTCTCGTCAACCCTCCCTTGCGGAGCACCTTTTAAGTTTGCTTGCTGCACGTAGCAAATTGCATCACAAGATGGCTCCCTTGAGGGAAGACAGCAAGGGAAGGGAGCGTGTTAAATTGGATTTGAATGCAGCCCTTCCTGCAGGTGAGTCCACCTGTTTCCCTGGTTGGTTTGTGGAAGCTGCCCTGCTCATATTTAAGTTGGGTTTTTCTCACATACTCCACACCTTCGCTTTTGGTAGGAGATCATATTGACACATCTTTGGGGCCTGGAAAGAGGGATATAACACAGAAGTAAAACAATTTTAAAAATAATTATTAAATTTCCGTATACATAGTGTATCAGTTTATTGTGTATCAGTGTTTATTGTACTGTACAGTACAATAAAATCACACATACTGATATATTCAAGAAAAATTTCAAAAAGAAATAGCAACGCTTACAGTGGGCTTAATAGTGAGATAGAGGTAGGGTGCATTTTTAATGATGCCTAATCTATAGTATCAAACAAGCATAACCCAACATTACTTATCTTACCAACCTATCTTACCATTTTATTTACTCACTATTCAGCAGTCTGAAGCCCTAAGCAAGAGTACCTCAATTCACCACCATCTATGAATATGATTGCAAGTAAATTGCCTTTACATAGTTTTTTGAAAACATATCATAATTAAATTAAAAAGTCTAAATTATACTTGATTTATTAAAATAAGAATAATATGAATTTATCCAGCTACATGTGCGTTATCAATAAATTGCAATAAAATGTTATTTTAATTATTTATATTTATTTGTTGTGAATGCTATCATGGTACAATAAATTCAATGTAATAGAACAAACGTGGGAGTAAATAATTCCCATACATAAATACAAATAAACTTTGTGATCTCAATAAACAGTGAATATTCTTTTTCATAATGCCGTGTAGCATAACAGGGATCGTATTCGGTCGAGGGCCTTATCTCAGGTCTCTGGTGTTCCCTCCGTTCCCATGTAGTGACTATGTCTGTCCACAAGGTGGCATCTGCACTCTAATATGGAAAAACTAACTGCGCGAAAATAAGGAGGCTCCAGACCCGCCTACAATTCAAACTGACCACTGGAGCGAGTAACGGCCAGGAATGGAAAATTCCACTGAAACGGGTTGGCGCCAAAGATAGATGTTGCAACGCTGCGAATGAAATAGTCAACACTCTAACCTCCAGTTGCGCAACTATCCTGTGTTTTGCTTACAACTGACTTGGTTTTATTTTGAACGTTGTGCAGTGTGTATACATGTCTCCTAAACAAGGCAAGTAATTTTTTCTTCTATACATGTCCCCCTCCTCTCTTCTATGAATTATGTAACTGACAGTATGTGATTTAAATTACCATAACATTCAGCTTCTATTCACAAACATACATGTTCAAAGTGGGTGGTTGAGAGGATTAAATTGTCCATTTGAACTAAATTACTTGTGCACTCTAGCGTTTGTAGAGATACACGGCAGTTTACACGCTGTAGATTTACACGTTAAAGCCAGTTTGTAGGCACTACACAGGAAGGCTGTTGCGCTAACGGCTGAGACGTTACTCAACAGCAGAAATGTCACTCCTCTTAAGGTCTTTTTCACTGTATTTTTCCTGTCTCGTTGAAAAGAAAAATGTGTGGAATGAAACTGGTTCTGTAAACAGTCCAGAGTACAGGCCCGGGTGGCTATTTCCCAAAGCACATTAATTATGTGCCCTGCCATTACCCCCATATTGCTATTTAGCCTGAATTTAACTACTGACACCAGGCTCGCCCAAGTATGAGCCCCCTCAACCTCTCTCTGTAAGCCAGAATATTCACCATATAGCCCCCTCAACCTCTCTCTGTAAACCAGAATACTCACCATATAGCCCCCTCAACCTCTCTCTGTAAGCCAGAATACTCACCATATAGCCCCCTCAACCTCTCTCTGTAAGCCAGAATACTCACCATATAGCCCCCTCAACCTCTCTCTGTAAGCCAGAATACTCACCATATAGCCCCCTCAACCTCTCTCTGTAAGCCAGAATACTCACCATATAGCCCCCTCAACCTCTCTCTGTAAGCCAGAATACTCACCATATGCCCCCCGCCCCCCCAGATGCAACTGAATTGAATTTAAGAACTTCATAGAAACCACGAATCAATTTGCTCCCACCTCCCTTAAATTACTGCATGAGGAACTAGGCAGCTGCTTGAAGATGTCACTCAAAGCCGTCCGTTTGAAATCCTCTCGCTGTTCAGTGTGCCAGGATGTCCTTGAGCTGCAGCCCAGCCAGAGTGGACCGATCATCTTATAACTAAACACAGCAGAAAAGAACCACTACACCAACCTTAATATCAACTACATCATTCATCCCCGTCATTAAATATAATGAAATATGTCAGTAATATCTTGACTTTTTGGAAAATAAATATTTCACAGCAATATAATGTACACTGCGTTATAGGAGAGAGGCAGTACTATGAATTATGAAGGGATCCACTGTCATGGTAGTTTATTTTATTGTGAGATATTCTTCCATTACTGTAAGTGACATGGCAGTGAAGATGGGGGTGAAAGATAAAAAGCTGTGTTTAGGTGCAAAACGTCTGTGGTGTTAAAGCAGAGGTGGGGGTGGGTATGTGGTGTTAAAGCAGAGGTGGGGGTGGGTCTGTGGTGTTAAAGCAGAGGTGTGGGTGGGTATGTGGTGTTAAAGCAGAGGTGGGGGTGGGTATGTGGTGCTAAAGCAGAGGTGGGGTTGGGTATGTGGTGTTAAAGCAGAGGTGGGGGTGGGTATGTGGTGTTAAAGCAGAGGTGGGGGTGGGTATGTGGTGTTAAAGCAGAGGTGGGGGTGGGTATGTGGTGTTAAAGCAGAGGTGTGGGTGGGTATGAGGTGTTAAAGCAGAGGTGGGGGTGGGTATGTGGTGTTAAAGCAGAGGTGGGGGTGGGTATGTGGTGTTAAAGCAGAGGTGGGGGTGGGTATGTGGTGTTAAAGCAGAGGTGGGGGTGGGTATGTGGTGTTAAAGCAGAGGTGGGGGTGGGTATGTGGTGTTAAAGCAGAGGTGGGGTTGGGTCTGTGGTATTAAAGCAGAGGTGGGGGTGGGTCTGTGGTGTTAAAGCAGAGGTGGGGTTGGGTATGTGGTGTTAAAGCAGAGGTGGGGGTGGGTATGTGGTGTTAAAGCAGAGGTGGGGGTGGGTATGTGGTGTTAAAGCAGAGGTGGGGGTGGGTATGTGGTGTTAAAGCAGAGGTGGGGGTGGGTATGTGGTGTTAAAGCAGAGGTGTGGGTGGGTATGAGGTGTTAAAGCAGAGGTGGGGGTGGGTATGTGGTGTTAAAGCAGAGGTGGGGGGTGGGTATGTGGTGTTAAAGCAGAGGTGGGGGTGGGTATGTGGTGTTAAAGCAGAGGTGGGGGTGGGTATGTGGTGTTAAAGCAGAGGTGGGGGTGGGTATGTGGTGTTAAAGCAGAGGTGGGGTTGGGTCTGTGGTATTAAAGCAGAGGTGGGGGTGGGTCTGTGGTGTTAAAGCAGAGGTGGGGTTGGGTATGTGGTGTTAAAGCAGAGGTGGGGGTGGGTATGTGGTGTTAAAGCAGAGGTGGGGGTGGGTATGTGGTGTTAAAGCAGAGGTGGGGGTGGGTATGTGGTGTTAAAGCAGAGGTGGGGGTGGGTCTGTGGTGTTAAAGCAGAGGTGTGGGTGGGTATGTGGTGTTAAAGCAGAGGTGGGGGTGGGTATGTGGTGTTAAAGCAGAGGTGGGGGTGGGTATGTGGTGTTAAAGCAGAGGTGGGGGTGGGTATGTGGTGTTAAAGCAGAGGTGGGGGTGGGTCTGTGGTGTTAAAGCAGAGGTGGGGGTGGGTATGTGGTGTTAAAGCAGAGGTGGGGGTGGGTATGTGGTGTTAAAGCAGAGGTGGGGGTGGGTATGTGGTGTTAAAGCAGAGGTGGGGGTGGGTATGTGGTGTTAAAGCAGAGGTGGGGGTGGGTATGTGGTGCTAAAGCAGAGGTGGGGGTGGGTATGTGGTGTTAAAGCAGAGGTGGGGGTGGGTATGTGGTGTTAAAGCAGAGGTGGGGGTGGGTATGTGGTGTTAAAGCAGAGGTGGGGGTGGGTATGTGGTGTTAAAGCAGAGGTGGGGGTGGGTCTGTGGTGTTAAAGCAGAGGTGGGGGTGGGTATGTGGTGTTAAAGCAGAGGTGGGGGTGGGTATGTGGTGTTAAAGCAGAGGTGGGGTTGGGTATGTGGTGTTAAAGCAGAGGTGGGGGTGGGTATGTGGTGTTAAAGCAGAGGTGGGGGTGGGTATGTGGTGTTAAAGCAGAGGTGGGGGTGGGTCTGTGGTGTTAAAGCAGAGGTGGGGGTGGGTATGTGGTGTTAAAGCAGAGGTGGGGGTGGGTCTGTGGTGTTAAAGCAGAGGTGTGGGTGGGTATGTGGTGTTAAAGCAGAGGTGGGGGTGGGTATGTGGTGTTAAAGCAGAGGTGTGGGTGGGTATGTGGTGTTAAAGCAGAGGTGGGGGTGGGTATGTGGTGTTAAAGCAGAGGTGGGGGTGGGTATGTGGTGTTAAAGCAGAGGTGGGGGTGGGTATGTGGTGTTAAAGCAGAGGTGGGGGTGGGTATGTGGTGTTAAAGCAGAGGTGGGGGTGGGTCTGTGGTGTTAAAGCAGAGGTGGGGGTGGGTATGTGGTGTTAAAGCAGAGGTGGGGGTGGGTATGTGGTGTTAAAGCAGAGGTGGGGGTGGGTATGTGGTGTTAAAGCAGAGGTGTGGGTGGGTATGTGGTGTTAAAGCAGAGGTGTGGGTGGGTATGTGGTGTTAAAGCAGAGGTGGGGGTGGGTCTGTGGTGTTAAAGCAGAGGTGGGGGTGGGTATGTGGTGTTAAAGCAGAGGTGGGGTTGGGTATGTGGTGTTAAAGCAGAGGTGGGGGGTGGGTATGTGGTGTTAAAGCAGAGGTGTGGGTGGGTATGTGGTGTTAAAGCAGAGGTGTGGGTGGGTATGTGGTGTTAAAGCAGAGGTGTGGGTGGGTATGTGGTGTTAAAGCAGAGGTGTGGGTGGGTATGTGGTGTTAAAGCAGAGGTGTGGGTGGGTATGTGGTGTTAAAGCAGAGGTGGGGGTGGGTATGTGGTGTTAAAGCAGAGGTGGGGTTGGGTATGTGGTGTTAAAGCAGAGGTGGGGGTGGGTATGTGGTGTTAAAGCAGAGGTGGGGGTGGGTATGTGGTGTTAAAGCAGAGGTGAGGTTGGGTATGTGGTGTTAAAGCAGAGGTGGGGGTGGGTATGTGGTGTTAAAGCAGAGGTGGGGGTGGGTATGTGGTGTTAAAGCAGAGGTGGGGGTGGGTATGTGGTGTTAAAGCAGAGGTGGGGGTGGGTATGTGGTGTTAAAGCAGAGGTGGGGGTGGGTATGTGGTGTTAAAGCAGAGGTGGGGGTGGGTATGTGGTGTTAAAGCAGAGGTGGGGGTGGGTATGTGGTGTTAAAGCAGAGGTGGGGGTGGGTATGTGGTGTTAAAGCAGAGGTGGGGGTGGGTATGTGGTGTTAAAGCAGAGGTGGGGTTGGGTATGTGGTGTTAAAGCAGAGGTGGGGGTGGGTATGTGGTGTTAAAGCAGAGGTGGGGGTTGGGTATGTGGTGTTAAAGCAGAGGTGGGGGGTGGGTATGTGGTGTTAAAGCAGAGGTGGGGGTGGGTATGTGGTGTTAAAGCAGAGGTGGGGGTGGGTATGTGGTGTTAAAGCAGAGGTGGGGGTGGGTATGTGGTGTTAAAGCAGAGGTGGGGTTGGGTATGTGGTGTTAAAGCAGAGGTGGGGGTGGGTATGTGGTGTTAAAGCAGAGGTGGGGTTGGGTATGTGGTGTTAAAGCAGAGGTGGGGGTGGGTCTGTGGTGTTAAAGCAGAGGTGGGGGTGGGTATGTGGTGTTAAAGCAGAGGTGGGGTTGGGTATGTGGTGTTAAAGCAGAGGTGGGGGTGGGTATGTGGTGTTAAAGCAGAGGTGGGGTTGGGTATGTGGTGTTAAAGCAGAGGTGGGGGTGGGTCTGTGGTGTTAAAGCAGAGGTGAGGTTGGGTATGTGGTGTTAAAGCAGAGGTGGGGGTGGGTATGTGGTGTTAAAGCAGAGGTGGGGGTGGGTATGTGGTGTTAAAGCAGAGGTGTGGGTGGGTATGTGGTGTTAAAGCAGAGGTGGGGGTGGGTATGTGGTGTTAAAGCAGAGGTGGGGGTGGGTATGTGGTGTTAAAGCAGAGGTGGGGGTGGGTCTGTGGTGTTAAAGCAGAGGTGAGGTTGGGTATGTGGTGTTAAAGCAGAGGTGGGGGTGGGTATGTGGTGTTAAAGCAGAGGTGGGGGTGGGTCTGTGGTGTTAAAGCAGAGGTGAGGTTGGGTATGTGGTGTTAAAGCAGAGGTGGGGGTGGGTCTGTGGTGTTAAAGCAGAGGTGGGGGTGGGTCTGTGGTGTTAAAGCAGAGGTGAGGTTGGGTATGTGGTGTTAAAGCAGAGGTGGGGTTGGGTATGTGGTGTTAAAGCAGAGGTGGGGGTGGGTCTGTGGTGTTAAAGCAGAGGTGGGGTTGGGTATGTGGTGTTAAAGCAGAGGTGGGGGTGGGTATGTGGTGTTAAAGCAGAGGTGGGGGTGGGTCTGTGGTGTTAAAGCAGAGGTGGGGGTGGGTCTGTGGTGTTAAAGCAGAGGTGAGGTTGGGTATGTGGTGTTAAAGCAGAGGTGGGGTTGGGTATGTGGTGTTAAAGCAGAGGTGGGGGTGGGTCTGTGGTGTTAAAGCAGAGGTGGGGGTGGGTCTGTGGTGTTAAAGCAGAGGTGAGGTTGGGTATGTGGTGTTAAAGCAGAGGTGGGGTTGGGTATGTGGTGTTAAAGCAGAGGTGGGGGTGGGTCTGTGGTGTTAAAGCAGAGGTGGGGTTGGGTATGTGGTGTTAAAGCAGAGGTGTGGGTGGGTATGTGGTGTTAAAGCAGAGGTGGGGGTGGGTATGTGGTGTTAAAGCAGAGGTGGGGGTGGGTATGTGGTGTTAAAGCAGAGGTGGGGGTGGGTCTGTGGTGTTAAAGCAGAGGTGGGGGTGGGTATGTGGTGTTAAAGCAGAGGTGTGGGTGGGTATGTGGTGTTAAAGCAGAGGTGGGGGTGGGTCTGTGGTGTTAAAGCAGAGGTGAGGTTGGGTATGTGGTGTTAAAGCAGAGGTGGGGGTGGGTCTGTGGTGTTAAAGCAGAGGTGGGGTTGGGTATGTGGTGTTAAAGCAGAGGTGGGGGTGGTATGTGGTGTTAAAGCAGAGGTGGGGGTGGGTATGTGGTGTTAAAGCAGAGGTGGGGGTGGGTATGTGGTGTTAAAGCAGAGGTGGGGGTGGGTATGTGGTGTTAAAGCAGAGGTGGGGTTGGGTATGTGGTGTTAAAGCAGAGGTGGGGGTGGGTCTGTGGTGTTAAAGCAGAGGTGGGGTTGGGTATGTGGTGTTAAAGCAGAGGTGGGGTGGGTATGTGGTGTTAAAGCAGAGGTGGGGGTGGGTATGTGGTGTTAAAGCAGAGGTGGGGGTGGGTCTGTGGTTTCGGAAAAAATCTTTATTTCCCAAGTTACCCCTATGAGGGCCCCTTGGGAAAGAAAAGTTTGCACTGGCCATTCAGTGTACTGCAGCCTTTAAGTAGGAAGAATTTGGTCCCTCTTGTGTTGAAGTTTTACCAGCGTTTGTTTAATCCGCCTGGGAATATGGTGTTGAGTTTTCTAATCCAATGTCTGTCCTCCTGTGTCCAGTTAATGTTTGAATGGAGACCCGGAGGTAAACTGTATAAAAATATGGACAAAGCCACTGTGACGTCACCCATTGCCTTTCCACGGCCTCGTAAAAACTGAATTGAAGCTCGGAAGTCTTTTTCGCCGGCCGTTTGTACAAACCGCGCCTGCTCCGTGGAGCCGAAGTGACTTTGGCTTGGAGCAGGGTCAACCGGATATGGTCCGGGCACAGTATGATTGACAGTTTGGAGTGGAGAAGCCACAGAACTATGAAGCCCATGACCTGACCAAACCCACCATTTTGCAAAACGAACTTGCGGTAAACGTCCTTAAGTTGCTAATGTTTTATAATATAACATTTAATTTTCATCCTCGATTTTACTGTGTCATTTATTCGCATTGAATGTGTGGTATTCGTCACATAATTAACGTTCATTCAGTTATCGTCAATTTATATTCAGCTAACATCAGCTAATTTGATTAGCTAGATAGCATACCAGCTGAGCTCGGTAGCCAAGCTAGACGCAATGCATCACCACCACACATGGACCAACAGGGTAACGCTATTGCCATCAACTATATTGACGGTCAATTAATCACATATGTTATTTTGTTAGACTACTTTTATTATAAATATCCCTAGCGCCGCTAGAAATGTAGCAAGCTGACCCCATTGTCTTAAATGAGCAAACCACCAGTCTTTTTGGCTAACCGCTAATTAACTCGACTGTGGCAGAGCAGTCTGTCACGGTTTGCGCAGCATGAAACCCCGTTCTGAAAACTCTTCCAGATAAAGTGGGGATTAAGGTTAGTGGGTTCACACGCTAGCTAAAAGCACAGTAGCTACATCGTAGCTGGCATTAACTTTCATCTGCATCCTGTAACCTAATCACAAACATTGCAAACATTTACAAACGCAGACTCCGTATTCTTTTCCGATAAATTATTGGTTTTATTTTAAACATCCCCGTATTGAGTCAGTACAAACATACCGCTAACACTTCGGCTCTATTCCCTGCACATTTTCGTAATTTTTGGGACCTAAAAAAATGATCCAGGTGTAGAAATGTCCGGTTAGATTTCTAGCTAGAGCAGCTGGCTAACGTTAGTAATGTTAGCGAGGCAATCACGGAAGCTAGCGAACTTATATGGCCAGCCAGCAAGGATAACTGTTAAATTAAAATGGCTTGCCATAAGCTATCGTTAGCTTGCTCGCTAAATGTTAAAACGACTTTGCCGTGAGATATCGTTAGCTTGCTAGCTAGCTAACCCAGCATTGCTAAGCAATGGTAACGTTCATGACAGGGGAGTACAGGGGGAGTACATAACAGGGGGCTATTGCGTAGGCTACGGGAGGGGTTGGAATAGCTAAATTAATATCTAAATTGATAAGGTTATACAGGTATGGAGCAATTGATTTGAGATACTTAACCCATAGTTTGGCTGCTTGCTCCGAGACACTGGGCCTGTAGTGTAGCTGCAACATCACCTTCTGTCTCATCTTACGAAACAGTATTTTTTTCATAGTAGACACATCATAGCTCGCTCCAACCAAAATGAATATGTGATGACAAACATGTTGAAGATGAGCGGGTAAGGCACTCAATTTATTATGCTACAGCTTGTTCACGGTAGGCTACTAAGGGATGTTCTCCATTGACTTCCACTCAAAAATACAGCTTGTCTCCCTGTCCCAAGCATAGACTGTATAAAAATAGGTCCCGCCCCTCCGAGTGAGGGCAGTGAGAACCATATAGAACCTATCTATGCCAGTGATCCCAGGACTCAACCTGTCCCTCTGATTGGTCCTGAACAAATGTTAATACCCTGTCCAAACGACACTATATTTTAAAAAATCAGCACATGCACAGGCATTAGATGAAGGAAAGGCACCTATTGCAATTACATTTTTTTGTGTAAAAAATTTATTGACTGAGTATTTTGACCACATTGCTGCCATTGACTTACATGGTGAAAGACCTATACTGGAGCCAACCGCAGTGGCGCTAGTGAGCAATGGCACCAGGAAGTGGGCTTCAGAACGAAAGCCCAGTCTTGGCCCCTTGGGCTAAACGCTCCCCACCCGCCAAATGCATGACTCAGGCCAGGCCAGGTGCCTGCAGGCATTTGACCCGCCCTCTCCCTCCATCGCCATGGCAATGACAGGCTACCGGCCCAACTGCTGCCGTTCCCCGTGATCTGAGTCATCGGGTCTAACCATAGACTTAAAAAAAATAATAAAAATACAGACAGAGTAACTGTGATGTGACTCACTGACTTTCCACGGGCTTGTGAAAAGCGCTTTGAAGCTGCGGAAGTGCACTTTTTGAGCCGCCATGTTGCATAAGTTGGAGCCAGAGACTGCGCAGTAGGGAAAAGGGGAGACCCGTATATGGTCATCAAGGTACAGTATGATTGACAGCACAGAGCCATTAAACCCCACCTCCTATTGCGACGACATGTTCTTGTAGAAAAAAATTATTGACATATTTTGACTGCATTGGTACAATTGACATTGAAAAAGGGGCCTGATAGACCTGTACTGGAGCCATCCGCACTGGCGCCAGAGAGCAACGCTCTCAACAAGACCAGGAAGTGAGCTTCAACAGTGAAGCCCGGGCTTGGTCCCTTGGGTCTAGACTTGAGTGTTGCACGGGGACTCAGTTCAACAGGTTAACAGTGGTGCCGTGTGCAAAGGCCCGATCATCCGCAGATTTAATGAGCACAGAGAGTGTGAGGTGCAGGTTTAACACAACGCATGTGCTTCAAAACATCTGTCTTTTATTCCCAGTCCAATCCTGCTAGCACAGCTCTCTCTTTTACACAGGGAAAAAAAAAAAGAACAAAACAAGCCAAAAGCTATTCACATGTCCTGTATGCCAGAAATGAACATTCTTCTAATGGCAACCAAAAAACAACCAAATAAATATTTAACAGCCAATAACAAATTTAATAAAAAACTCCTCTCAGAGGTACATCTGCTGGTCATTTACAAGATTGGGGTGTACGGCTACTCCTGGTCAATCACACACAGCATAGGCACACTCTCATAGGACCAGTGTAGCCTCTGCACATAAAAGCTCTATATTTACATCAAAACAACATATGACAATCAAAATAATACAAGTTTATGGGGCAGTTCAGCTTTTTTTGGACAGTTCTGTAATGCAATATGGGCCGTTTTGGACACTTTGGACACAAAGGTAACGCATAACAAACAATGCCCGATAGAGAAGTGATCTAAGCAACGGCAAGCCTTTCTTTTTCATAGGCCGGAAAGCCCACACTGGGCCATTGGTTAAAATTACAATCATCAGTAGTTTGCGGTTAGGAATTTAATGTAAAATGCGTGTGGAGCCGAATGAGAGCTTTGAGACTCATTTAGACTCCATAGGGCAGAAGTTGTACGACACACTTGCTGGCACATTAGCAGGGCACATTGTGAGCGGATGGCCCTTCAGCCTGTGAAACCCAGCTAAGCCCTGTGCGTGAGGGCCGTAGGCGTCTAGTCGGCAGCGGGCCGTAGGCGTCTAGTCCGGCAGCGGGCCGTAGGCGTCTAGTCTGGCGGCGGGCTGTGGGCTGTGGGCTGTAGGCCGTAGGAGCTTGTGAGTCAGCTGCTTCCTCTGGAGCTCCAGGATGGCGAGTCGCTTCTCCAGTACCTGCATGCTGTCTCACCTCCTCCGGCACAATTCCGCTGGGCACTGAAGGGAACGCTGCCCTGATCGCCTTCCCAAAGCTCAAGAGCCATCCCAGGCTGGCCCTGAGCTCAAGAACCTGTTTCATCTGGTCCTCATGACAACCGGGCAAAAGCAGGCGAGAAATGGAAAAAAAAACTGGAACAATATACATAAAAAATGACAAAATAAGCTTTGCCCCAGATCCTTTACGGCAGTGTGTGTGTGTGTGTGTGTGTGTGTGTGTGTGTGTGTATGCGTGTGTGATAGAGAGCGTGTGTGTGTGTGTGTGTGTGTGTGTATCAGTCTGTAGCTGGTGGGACTCAGTTATTCGTTCTTATGGCAGTAAATGTCTTTCAGTGCTTTTAGCTCTTCTATGAGGGTCTTGTTCTGGTTCTCCAGCACAGCCACCCGGTTCTCCAGACATTTCACATATTCTTTCTTCTTCCGCCGGCATTCCCGCGCAGCTTCCCTGGAACCCACCGGAGAGAGCGGCTCAGACAGAGCGCCAAGCAGGGCGCTACAGCATCAACTACAGCCCATATACTAACATACAGGCGCTACAGCATCAACTACAGCCCATATACTAACATACAGGCGCTACAGCATCAACTACAGCCCATATACTAACATACAGGCGCTACAGCATCAACTACAGCCCATATACTAACATACAGGCGCTACAGCATCAACTACAGCCCATATACTAACATACAGGCGCTACAGCATCAACTACAGCCCATATACTAACATACAGGCGCTACAGCATCAACTACAGCCCATATACTAACATACAGGCGCTACAGCATCAACCACAGCCCATATACTAACATACAGGCGCTACAGCATCAACTACAGCCCATATACTAACATACAGGCGCTACAGCGTCAACTACAGCCCATATACTAACATACAGGCGCTACAGCGTCAACTACAGCCCATATATTAACATACAGGTGCTACAGCATCAACTACAGCCCATATACTAACATACAGGCGCTACAGCGTCAACTACAGCCCATATACTAACATACAGGCGCTACAGCATCAACTACAGCCCATATACTAACATACAGGCGCTACAGCATCAACTACAGCCCATATACTAACATACAGGCGCTACAGCATCAACTACAGCCCATATACTAACATACAGGCGCTACAGCATCAACTACAGCCCATATACTAACATACAGGCGCTACAGCATCAACTACAGCCCATATACTAACATACAGGCGCTACAGCGTCAACTACAGCCCATATATTAACATACAGGTGCTACAGCATCAACTACAGCCCATATACTTACAGGCGCTACAGCATCAACCACAGCCCATATACTAACATACAGGCGCTACAGCATCAACCACAGCCCATATACTAACATACAGGCGCTACAGCATCAACCACAGCCCATATGCTAACATACAGGCGCTACAGCATCAACCACAGCCCATATGCTAACATACAGGCGCTACAGCATCAACCACAGCCCATATACTAACATACAGGCGCTACAGCATCAACCACAGCCCATATACTAACATACAGGCGCTACAGCATCAACCACAGCCCATATACTAACATACAGGCGCACCACACAAACTAGCACAGCCCACATACTAACATACAGGCGCACCACAGAAACTAGCACAGCTACATTAACCTACAGGTACCACAGAAACTAGCACAGCTACATTAACCTACAGATACCACAGAAACTAGCACAGCTACATTAACCTACAGATACCACAGAAACTAGTACAGCTACATTAACCTACAGATACCACAGAAACTAGCACAGCTACATTAACCTACAGGTACCACAGAAACTAGCACAGCTACATTAACCTACAGGTACCACAGAAACTAGCACAGCTACATTAGCCTACAGGTACCACAGAAACGAGCACAGCTACATTAACCTACAGATACCACAGAAACTAGCACAGCTACATTAACCTACAGGTACCACAGAAACTAGCACAGCTACATTAACCTACAGGTACCACAGAAACTAGCACAGCTACATTAACCTACAGGTACCACAGAAACTAGCACAGCTACATTAACCTACAGGTAGCACAGAAACTAGCACAGCTACATTAACCTACAGGTAGCACAGAAACTAGCACAGCTACATTAACCTACAGATACCACAGAACCTAGCACAGCTACATTAACCTACAGATACCACAGAAACTAGCACAGCTACATTAACCTACAGATACCACAGAAACTAGCACAGCTACATTAACCTACAGGTACCACACAAACTAGCACAGCTACATTAACCTACAGGTACCACACAAACTAGCAAAGCTACATTAACCTACAAATACCATACAAACTAGCACAGCTACATTAACCTACAGATACCACACAAACTAGCACAGCTACATTAACCTACAGGTACCACAGAAACTAGCACAGCTACATTAACCTACAGATACCACACAAACTAGCACAGCTACATTAACCTACAGATACCACACAAACTAGCACAGCTACATTAACCTACAGATACAACAGAAACTAGCACAGCTACATTAACCTACAGATACCACACAAACTAGCACAGCTACATTAACCTACAGATACCACACAAACTAGCACAGCTACATTAACCTACAGGTACCACACAAACTAGCACAGCTACATTAACCTACAGGTACCACACAAACTAGCACAGCTACATTAACCTACAGATACCACACAAACTAGCACAGCTACATTAACCTACAGATACCACACAGACTAGCACAGCTACATTAACCTACAGATACCACACAAACTAGCACAGCCTCACTATATATTCCCCACAGAAACAGCAAAGCAGTGGCCAGGAGAAACTTACTTACACACAACCTGGGACACTGCATGTAACAGCCAAGAGCCACCAGCAATAAAAACAGAAATAACCCCTCACTGATCCAAACTAATGACACAAGCAGGTCTGCACTAAGCTCTGCTCTGCAGTCAGAGTGGGATCAAATACAATTTGGATTCCAATCTCAGATGCAGTACTATGACACTCAGATTTAAAATATATGGGTGTAACCATGTCTCAGATACTTAATCATAGGCTTTACTTGTCAAATCTTTTATAAAGCCCAGTTCAGAGTAAAGCTTTGACAGCAGGTGAGGCAGGAATAGCAGGTTTTCAGTTAAGAAATCTCAGAATGTCATCTTGAACTGATTAAAGACTAAACAGTCCATGTAAAACTGCCTGTTTGCCAGTGCAATGACAGCGAGTTATGAGAGTGCCGTCTTTCACTGACATGTTGAATAACGTCCATCGGCAGACATTCTAAGATTCAGCAGCTCAAACTGAACAAATTTTCATCTGAAGTTAATGGCTTTTTCATCTGAGCTGGGCTGTAGTTTGGTATAGTACTGTCTACAGCAGGGGTCTTTCTTTCCCTCCCTCCCTCCCTCCCTTCTCTCCCTCCCTCCCTCACCTGTTCTTCATGAGCCGGACCTCTCGTTTGCGTGTGACCTCCTCTGCATGCGGCTGGGGGCTGTGTAGGGACCCTGGAGACGGGGTCATCACTACCCCCTGGGGCAGGCTGGAGGTGGGCGTGCGGATCTGGTAGGCCGGCATGTCTCCCGTAGCTGCTGCCAAACCAAGACACTCACAGTCAGGAGTCTGTACAGGTGTAGGAGAGCTGCGGGTTCAATTACAATGCTGGGGCATAGTTCTGTCTTTTATTCCCAGGCCCAGCCTGCTAAAAAACACAAGCTATATTCAACATTTTACTAGCCAGATGACCTTTACACTACAACACAACCTGGTTGGTTACTGGCCACAGTGGCTGCTAGTATAAAAATCTTACCAGCCACAATCAAAATTTTACCAGCATTTGGCTGGTGGGGGGTGTTCATTTGACAACTTTCTCCACTTCCACTGCATTTGAGCTTCTGTTACTTTGTTTGTTTCAGTAATTCTGAGGGTTATTATAGCTCATAAGGGTTACCTTACAGAAGAGACCAGGATTATGCCTGCAGTCAAAGGGGTTCAAGTGTAGTGACCATTTTATTTCCAGGCTTGTGTTCAAAAAAAGCTGGTGTCCTAATAAAAATTACCCTGAGATAGTGGTTTATTTACACATTTATTTTTTGATGAGAACTTTATATTAACTAAACTCAACTGTGAATGTCCTCTTAAGCACTCCCCTATGCAGCAAAAGCAACATTCATCCCTCTCACAGTGCCTTTCCAATGGAAAACTCTGAAATAATGTTCAAAGGATCCTTTTCAACTGTAGTCACATTCACACGGGACAATGTCATATTAACTTTTCCAGCAATCAAGTGGCTTCGCTTGTCCATGCAACCAAGGACTATCCAGTATTTTTTTAAAGTTGATTTACACATGATGGTATCAGTAATTGTTGCCAAAACAAGAGCATAACTAAAACTAGACAGTCGCCACATTGTATGATTTTGATAACTTTGGCTGGATAACATTTGATAAATAGTTTGGTAATGAAGAAAAAGCTAATCATAACATCATGCCATTTTAATGTGGATGTACACCTACATACAGGAACTGTTGTAGGCTGTGTGGCACTGACAGTATGTAGCCTACTGTCTCGGGCGATGTTTTACATTACTTAAATTTATGGGCTATTGTGTACTTTTTGCAGAAGAAAAAAAGAATGCAGCTGTTTCTTTCTATGTTCAATTTCGATGTTGCGACCACACTAACAAAATGGAACATTTCCATAAATGTTACTAGATCTTCATCCGACAAATTTCCGGAGCAACTTCTCTGGAATGTTGGCTCCGGCTCTCATTCACACATGGCCTCTAAACAGTAAGCTTGCTGAACATTAACAAGCATGGCTGCACGTGTGAAAAGAGATTTTTATCCTCACAGTTCCTGACTGTGAAGCATTCCAAAGCACAGAACACACACTGACAAAAGTGCACCAAATTATCTGAAATTTACTGGATTATCCAATCCAAAGCAAATCAAATGTAGCACGACATCTCAGCAGTGGCTATGGGTGTACACAAATATGGAATTGTACAGCGCTAGAGCCAATGAATGGTCTTTCTGCAGACTATCACACTTTCCATCAAGTTAACAAGTTGCGTGACATCATTTGTGCGAAGAGAGCGCACAGTCGCTGACAGTTATCTGTGTACACAGTTTGGAGTAAACTAAAAGCCAGGGCCACTAAAAGATCAGACTTACATTTTTAAATTTAAATTTTTAATTTTAACTTAATGCTTGACAAAAAAAAAAAAGTCCATAATAACAATTTCACCAAGGTGCCTATTTAATGAGATTCAAGTTAAAAATCTGCAGACCACTGTGTTGTTGAACGGTTACACATTGATTTTATTTATTTTAATTATTAATCTTCACTAAGCACACATTTTCCCTCCTGCCTGGTCTTCCATTTTAACTTCACAAGAAATGTTCACTTATTTATACAGTAACATACATAACATACTGTTTATTGCTTGAATGTTTAATGATATTTTTATATTTAATTACATATTTTGTATGTTTTATGATATTTTGTATGTTTAATGATATCTTTTTAACTGCTTTAAGTTCTATCTCAGGAAGTGCATGAAAAAGGTCAATCAATAAAATTATCATATATTACAATAACAATTTAGATTAAATTAAATTACATATCGGCCTATTCCTTAAGGGGGTTGTGGACTCAATAATTAAACACAAAATGGAGTGCTCTGTGCTTTGTTCAACTTCCAACAAACATAACATAAATAAAATAATAATAAAAGCAACACAAACACAAAAGCAAGTACACATTACATTTGTTTTGAGTAGACCGTTTTCCAGGGGCACACAGATGGTGCCATAGCTCATTCTAACTGATCCCTGTAGCAAGTGCCTTACACCTGCCTGTAATCACAGAATGACTGGGTACTGACGTCACTGCTCGGATTACGCGCTGTTTAGGGTTAGCATTCATGCGCTGAGGTCTGCTTCCAGGAAACGAGGTGACGTCAGCACCCCCCCCCCCCCCCCCCCACACTACTCCCCTGGTGACTCATCAGCGTGTTCAAACTCTTCAGTAACAGGCAGAGGAGAGCACAACCATCTCATCATCTGCTCACTAAAATCTCTTCTTTTTCCCTCTTATTTCAAAACCTGCTATTTTGTAGTTTTACGTTCTGTTTGCCCTGTAAATGCACCAAGTAAAATGTGTCTTTCCAAAAACACATCTAATAACTCAACTGTTTTTTTTAAACATATGAAAGATTCTTCCTTTGAAGAGTGAAACATCTGCTTTCTACAATTCCTAACTACTTGTTAAGGTTTTAGTTGAGGTATGTAACTAATTCAAAACACAAAAAACTGAAGTTGTTACGTGTAAAGCTACGACCAATTCCAGTCTGACTGCAAACCAGAGAAACTAGTCAGGATACCAGGCATCACTTGTTCATTTTATAAGTAACAAAACACTAAAGCAATGCTAACATACCTGATTCAGTCTCGTCACCAGTAACAGCCATAACTGTGCTCTAATAGTCCAGGAGGAACCTTCTCCTTCTGCTTACTGAATGGACTGGTTGCCAATCAACGATGTCCATGGCTACAATTTAGGGCATTGACATCACAGTGACATCACTGAGCCCCTGAAGTCAATAAGACAGTGTGGGCTTGAAGCCCCTCCCCCTCCTCCACTGAGATCAAGGCTCTGGCACTTTGGAGACGGCCCCCGGCTCAACAGGAGCAGTACAATGTTCCTGCTGGGGGAGGGATAGGGGACATGCTCTATTTTTAGCACGTATGACGCAACTGCTTTTACATAAGAGACCTAACACCCACAAACACACAATACACCGTTTCATCTATTTTAAAAAAATAAAACAAAAGGGTACAAAGTGCTTTACACTCATGAAAACATTTCTGGAAAATGTACATGCCTGTAATTAGATTTGTTGGTGAATACAGCTGTTTAACTAGCTAGATAAAGTAATCTCCTGTTGCTTAGTTACATAAAAAAGCATTCAACAAGAAAAACTGTTTTTTTCATGATAAGTGAGGTTAGCTGGGGACACACAAAGCTACACAGTTAAGGCAGGATGTCCATGGCATAACTAACAGCTATGCTACACTGAGCAGAAGAATGCAGGCTCAATCCTGGAGAGCAAAAGCAACTGCAGTGACATGTATGTAAACGCCCCTAAACTGCAGTGTATAAACGCCCCTAAACTGCAGTGTATGTAAACGCCCCTAAACTGCAGTGTATGTAAACGACCCTAAACTGCAGTGTATAAACGCCCCTAAACTGCAGTGTATAAACGCCCTTAAACTGCAGTGTATGTAAACGCCCCTAATCTGCAGTGAATGTAAACGCCCCTAAACTGCAGTGTATGTAAACGACCCTAAACTGCAGTGTATAAACGCCCCTAAACTGCAGTGTATAAACGCCCTTAAACTGCAGTGTATGTAAACGCCCCTAAACTGCAGTGAATGTAAACGCCCCTAAACTGCAGTGAATGTAAACGCCCCTAAACTGCAGTGAATGAAAACGCCCCCCCTCCCCGCACTGGTTTAGTTGCTGATACGTTTCTAGCAGGTTTGATAAGCGTGTGGAAAAAGGGCCGAAAAGGGTGATTAAAGCCCAAAGTGTTTTTCCAGAGCTGCAGGAAACACCCACACCCATCCCTCAATATCTCACTCAAATAACCTGAGACCATCACCAAACACCACCCATCCCTCAATATCTCACTCAAATAACCTGAGACCATCACCAAACACCACCCATCCCTCAATATTTCACTCAAATAACCTGAGACCATCACCAAACACCACCCATCCCTCAATATCTCACTCAAATAACCTGAGACCATCACCAAACACCACCCATCCCTCAATATCTCACTCAAATAACCTGAGACCATCACCAAACACCACCCATCCCTCAATATCTCACTCAAATAACCTGAGACCATCACCAAACACCACCCATCCCTCAATATCTCACTCAAATAACCTGAGACCATCACCAAATACCACCCATCCCTCAATATCTCACTCAAATAACCTGAGACCATCACCAAACACCACCCATCCCTCAATATCTCACTCAAATTACCTGCGACTATCAAATAAGCAAACTGTCCACAGATATAGCGCATTTAGGGCCTGATTAACTAAGACCTTTAGGATGTGCAAAACCTTTTAGAACACTTAGAACTAATAACACAACCAATCACTGGTGCAAAACAAATACCATGACCAATCATTGGTAATTTTATTGGTTTTGTGTGTGCTAAAAGGTCTTAGTAAATCAAGCCCTCAGTGTCAGACTTAGGTTAGGACTGAGGAAACAGAAATAATTAGCCTACATATAGAATACAATAGAATAACTTTTATTTTCCTGAGGGAACTTCAGTAATATAATCATAAACAGCAACAGTTAGACATATACGTATACAGCAATACTATGAACTATGTATGCTCCTTTACAAATAAGACCACTTCTACACCTTCAGCACACACCAAGAACCAACCATGTGTTTAAAAAAAACACATTTCCATTTCAAGATGTGAAATAATGCAAGAATCTGAATGGCAACAGAACCAGACTCCCTACCTAAAAAACGCTCTTTTACAAGTTTCATTTTCTACATTCAAAGTGGAGTATTTTCAAGTACCACTGAAAAGCATGCAGGTAAAGTTTGAAAGAGCACATTCTCTTTAAATGGAAATATGAAAAATCCCAGCACCAAGTTACATGAAAGAGCTTCGGAAACACAAGAGTTGCGCTGCATTGGAACAGCACTTGTTTACTTTTGCATGGTGTGATTTGAGACTTGTTAATGGTACCTTGGCACCAATAATTTTACTGGCAGATGTAAATGTTTATTTACAAACTTGTGGAAAATACAGGCTATGCTTTGCACAGGTGTGTAACTTGCTGTTTTTGTAGATAACTGCATAAGGCCAACCACATATTCATGGACAGAAACAATAATTACTGTTAAGTGTTGTAAAGAAAGAAAATAAATACACGGCTTTTGCATCAGGTATGGGTTCTATCCAGTTTCTACTCAAATGCGTAACTACAGAATTCAGATTTTCATTCAGACATTAATGTCAAATAATACAGAATCAAACTAATCATTAATGAGATCACTGCCTCTTAGTACAATTGGCCTTGCAGACTGAGCTCAATCGGCTAACAGTTCTCTTTCAACCCTGTGTACATGTTCAGCAAAACAAAGACACAAGCATTGGTCATGCATTTCTATGAAGCTGGATCAATCTAATGAATCAGACTGGAAGGGGCGTGACAAATGATTCATCTGGAATACTGCCTTCCAGACCATGAGTCTCTCAGACAGAGGTAGAGTGTTTGGCTTCCAGACCATGAGTCTCTCAGCCAGAGGTAGAGTGTTTGGCTTCCAGACCATGAGTCTCTCAGCCAGAGGTAGAGTGTTTGGCTTCCAGACCATGAGTCTCTCAGCCAGAGGTAGAGTGTTTGGCTTCCAGACCATGAGTCTCTCAGCCAGAGGTAGAGTGTTTGGCTTCCAGACCATGAGTCTCTCAGCCAGAGGCAGAGTGTTTGGCTTCCTAACCATGAGTCTCTCAGCCAGAGGTAGAGTGTTTGGCTTCCTCACCATGAGTCTCTCAGCCAGAGGCAGAGTGTTTGGCTTCCTAACCATGAGTCTCTCAGCCAGAGGTAGAGTGTTTGGCTTCCTCACCATGAGTCTCTCAGCCAGAGGTAGAGTGTTTGGCTTCCTAACCATGAGTCTCTCAGCCAGAGGTAGAGTGTTTGGCTTCCTAACCATGACCAGCATCATAAGCACACAGATCAAATACAGTCTACACCTGACAGCAGGAGACACAGTTCAGCAATAAAGCCAAAATACTACAGGCCCCAAACACCTTTATGGTCTGAAAAGCAGCTTTCTCCTATTACATATCCTTGACTGGCAGGTGCTGACCAGAGGTAAATGCGCAGGGTTGCCAGTCTGTGCTGACCAGAGGTAAATGCGCAGGGTTGCCAGTCTGTGCTGACCAGAGGTAAATGTCTTGGTTTGCAAGACTAAATGAGAAGTGTGGGTACCTTGGACGACCACTTGGCTGCCCGGGACGAAGAACTGCTGTGGGCCGTCCCCAGACTGGGTGGTGTACTGCAGGATGGTGGCGCCGGGCTGGGGCACTGCCGAATTGGACATGGTGAGAGTCTGCAGGCCCTGGAGCCCATCCCCTCCTGGGCTGGCGATCTGGATCGCACCACCTTGAGTTATGGCGACTGCACAAGACAAGCAGCACTTACATTACATTACATTACAGGCATTTAGCAGACGCTCTTATCCAGAGCGACTTACACAACTTTATTTTAGCATTTTTTACATATTATCCATTTATACAGCTGGATATATACTGAAGCAATTCAGGTTAAGTGTCCTACCTGGGAATCGAACCTGCAACCTTTCGGTTACAAGGCCTTAACCATTATACTACACTGCCACTTAGCACTGATGAGTATCTACAGACCAGGCCACGTTCAACAGTCCATCAGCTGAACACATGGATTTACTTTATTTTCAGAAGAAATTTTGTAAAATTCAAAGTCTTAGAATGCCTGCTGTAGTCTCCGAGATTCAACGTTTCGAATCTTGAAACTCATTCTATTTTAAAGAATTCCTCATTACTTAACCATACCACAGGCATGTGAAGTGAAGCTGGTATGTTGTTCAAACGAGCATGTGGAACTCACTGTATTGGCCTGAGCTGGTCTGGTATATGGAGGCTGGCGTGGGCATGGTGGCTATGTTGGCAGAAGCCGTTTCCTCCTCAGATTTCTCCTCCTCAATTTTGGGAACGGCAGGTGTATCCGACGACAATTCGTTAAGAATTTTTCTGAAGAGTAATATATTAGAACATATTTTCCCCACTGATTGAGGTTACTGATAATTCAGATAATAGACAGGTAATAGGCTGGCAAAACACACGTTCATTCCAATGCCACAAATGTACAATTTCAGTCCATTACACTGGACAATCATACATTAATGGCGTTGTGTCAATATGTTAGAACAGCTTACTGATACAATTACGCATTAATGGTGTTGCGTCATGCATTATGTTAGAACAGCTTACTGATACAATCACACATTAATGGTGTTGCGTCATGCATTATGTTAGAAGGTAAAGGCTCTCCCACCGGTAAGATGGCCTCCGGGAGAGAATTTCTCTTCTTTTCTGGGAGTCTGTAACAGAATCTGTCATTCCTCCATCTTCACACTCTCCCACGGCTGCTACCTGTAACGAGTAATATGGGAATATAAGTATGAGTAATATGGGAATATAAGTATGAGTAATATGGGAATATAAGTATGAGTAATATGGGAATATAAGTTTGAGTAATATGGGAATATAAGTATGCAAGCATGATATACTGTAGAGGGACATGAGGGACTATCCAGCTGTATAAATGGATAATATGTAAAAATAAATAAATAGTAAAAAGTTGTGTAAGTGGCTCTGGATAAGAGTGTCTGCTAAATGCCTGTAATGTAATGTATTAAGATACACTGCTACATGCCTGTAATGTAATGTATTAAGATACACTGCTAAATGCCTGTAATGTAATGTATTAAGATACACTGCTTTGTGCAGACTGTTGATTTAAGCCTAAGGTGGTAACAGTTCAAGCAGCAGGTGCAAATCTACTTCTGGTTTTGCAGCATAACTCTGATTGATTGACTTGTTTTTCTCCATTGTAAGTGGCTCTGAATAAGAATGTGTGCTAGATGAATGTAATGCAATGCTGCATTCACAACATATGGGAATTACAGTTTGAACGACTTACTTGCTCATAACAACAACTTGGAGCTGTCTGTGCCTCTGCACGTTAACCTCGGACGAACCCGTTTAAAGCCAAGACCAGCGATTTGGCCAGGGTCTCTGAGATCATTGAAAAGATGGAGGGATTGCCGGAAACTTTTATCGCCATTTTTGGCTCATTTTGCCAAACTTCTGTTAAATCTGATAAACGAGTCGGTAATTTTTTCAGATTATTTGTTGAAAATGTGCTTCTTTCTTACGTTTGACCCCAGAATTCGCTACCATGCTTTGTAGTCTGTTGTAGTCCATTTCCGCACTGGTAACATCAAGTGGGATAAATCGGAGCACAAAAAAAATTCACAAGTTCACAAGTAGTATTTACGACTTGAAAGCTGACGTCAACGGTATTTCCAACTTGGAAGCTCGTAGTCACCATCTCTTCCATATGTCATGAACGCAGCATAAGTGACTGTAATGTTGAAGGCCTACCTGATTGCTCTGAATTTGGGGAGACTGGATGACAGACAGTTGGGGTGTCTGGATAACTCCCTGGACCTGAATGGTCTGACCGCCAGGTAACTGCACCACGGTCACAGCTGCAGGCGCTGAAGCCCCTCCACTGCCCCCTACAGACACCTTCAAACAATGACAACATGAGTGACCGCACCACTGTCACTGGGGCCCTCTACTGCCCCCTACAGAGACCTTCAAACAATGACAACATGAGTGACCACACCACTGTCACTGGGGCCCTCTACTGCCCCCTACAGACATCTTCAAACAATGACAACATGAGTGACCAGACTGTGCGCCATTCCACTGTCTTTAAAGGTGTGCGATCATTTTAATACAGCAATAAGTGAGTAAAGTGTCCCTGTATGATATGACTACAACTTAGGACTTTGTTTCAATCAGTAAACAGTTTTCACAATACGCCATGTACGCAACGGAAATGAACAGAGCCACTGGTCATCAAAATATAAAAATAAAGTAACCTTCCGGGCTGGCTGCTTCAAATTTTGACAGATATGCAATGACGTCAAGCCAAAAAAATAACTACTTGTACTTGATAAATAATGTATGTTCTAAAAACTTTCAACTGTTGATGAAGCTATGAATGTGGACAAACAACATTTGCAAGCAATTTTTATCTCCAGTTTGCCATTTTCTCCCAATTTGTAATATCCAGTCATTAGTATCACTTCCACCTTTAGTCAGGAGAGTGCAGACATGCACACTTACAGCCTCCAGCTGAGCCTCAGTACGCTTCATGCACAGTGGCTATCCCAGGAGGAGTTCCTCTCTCATAATGAGATGGGGATCATATGCTGAGTAAAACCCTTTCTCCCCGAGAGACGTTACGGTGGCGATGCCAGCCAGTCATTACGCTGAGCCAGTCATGCAAAGTCTCAATCAAAAATATTCATCTTTTTACTTCTTGTGTTACGCGGTTAAATTTTCAGCTTGCTACTTGGCCTTTGATGTATGCTATTTATAAATAGGCCTAATTGGCATTGGTACAACAAAGTTTTCCAAAACAGTTTAAACAGCCTGTATTAATATAAAACCTTAAATATGCAAATGTAAAGGAGGGCTTGGTTTCCACTCCTTGAACAAACTCGACCTCACGTCAGAAAAAGTGGTAAATTTCAAGCTATTTATCACTATTTATGGCATCACTGTTTCAAGACGCATCACTGTTTGATATTCAAGTAAAAACATGTTTTGTCTGATCTCATGCCGTTTTCAAACAAAAGCAATGAGCACTGTGACAAGGCCA
Source organism: Synaphobranchus kaupii (assembly GCA_029718625.1). NCBI lineage: Eukaryota > Metazoa > Chordata > Actinopteri > Anguilliformes > Synaphobranchidae > Synaphobranchus > Synaphobranchus kaupii. The sequence goes on along the minus strand of CM056394.1, from coordinate 7,550,322 downwards.
GATTAAGAACATACCTCCTCGTGTTAAAACCTGAGCCAAAGTACTGCACTCATCTCTGAGGCAATTAGAAAAACTTATGCACTGAACAAAGGCTAATAATTAGGATTATTATGGATCCAACCAATCTGTTTCTGCACACAAAGTGAATGTGTCTCCATCTCAATGTATTAAACAACAAATCTTATCAAACACATATGGGCAGGTAGGGCATTATGTTATTGTGCACTTTTGCCCAGTCAAATAAAAAAACAGTCTATCTGTTATTTTTATCCCTTACCAATTTTCAAGCACTCAAGGAAATACAAAGCTCAATTAATCTGTAGCACAAAGCAGTTAAAATATAGACCCTTCTGGCCACCCTAACCTGTTGACATTTACCTGTGTAAGAGAAGAAATGGGAGAGCTGGCAGACTCGTTCTGAATTTGAATTGCTTCTCCATCAGACAAAGAATCATTTACACTCCCATCCTGCCGAGAGGCCAGCACAGTTTCCATGGTCATTGGACTAGGAAGAACAGAAAATATATATTCTGCTTATTTCTGACTAACACAGTAATGTTATAATCAATGCACTCAAACGGGAACTGCTGAGTGAAAGATCCTGTGTGTAATTACTCAAAAAGCGATCCTTTCATTGTACTATTTTGCATTTACAGAAACCAAATTTGTACAAATTACCTCAATTCCAATTATCACTGTTGTGTCCTCCTGTGGTCAGGCTTGGTGCATTACCTTACGTGAACATGACATTGTCTTTATCCCAAATGGTACTGACACAACAGTAAAGCCAGCAACCTCCACTTGCAAATTACTCTAGACTACTGTTCAACATTTTAAAACAGTCTTCCCCAACCTTGATTTCTCACTTAACCACATTACTAAACTGGCTCACATGTATGTCCTTAACCCCTAACATAAATCTTCCATGTTTAGATATTCTTACAATCACATTTCTATTTTCTCATGAAACATATTGTCATCTCACAGAGCCTCTAGTGCCTCAAGCTCTCTAAATTGTAAGTTCCCCAAAATATTCCTCGCATATACATTTGAAAGGGTCATATAACCCATTTTATCCGAGACTACAGGGCAGGAACTTAACTTTTTCACCCACAGGCAGAGTGGCTTGTGGACTCTAAAAATCGTAAGATTACCTTAGTTTACACTGTAACACAACCTGATTGGTTACCTGCCGAAGTGGCTGCTAGAGTAGAAAGTCATACCAGCCACAATCAAAATTTTATCAATAATTCGCTGGCTGCGGTGTCAATTCACACCCTGTTAGACTGACTCATGTGGGGGAAATAAAGTGTATGCTTATACCCATGTACTTTCTCAAAAACGTCAACAGGGCAATCTTTGCATAAATACTTGTGCTCACCTTACATCAACATCTTCCTCACATGACTTACCATTAAAAATATGTATTTTTTTCAATATAAATGGCAAATGTCTTGATTTTTGAGCAAGCACTTTTTAAACTGATTGTGTTTGATAAAGTTCTCAAATCGCCTTCGGATATCGTCAAATAAAAATGAGGACAAAGGATAAGAATTTTCCTTTAATACTGACAGCCAGAATGTGCGCACACACAGTCATCAGCAAGTTACTGGCGCACAGTTTATCTGGCGTAGCAAACTATAGTCAGAAGTGGGAGGTTATTGAGAATTTCACTGTATGTCAAGTCGCGGTAACATTGGCATTGTAACATACAACTAGCCAATACACCTGGCTAAATTGAACAAACTCCGATTTCTTTTTTATTTCGATAGGGCCACTCGCTTCTCCGCGAGGCGTTCTGTCGCTAACTCGCCAAACGGGTTTCAGAGCGTTTTAGAACAACTTGCGCTGCTATTTTACATTTTATAATTGTTAAGGTGCCAATAGACTCAAATGAATGTCTGCTGCTACCTATTCAGGGCGTTGTCTTTATTGTATCAAGGGAGGAAACAAGAAGTGCACGCCATTTCTAGAAACTTCTTTCTTAACAACTGACGCCATTTTAAAGCTAAACGTTAGACCTATTAAGCATTTAACCAGCTTACTAACAAAGTTAGCATAACTTATTAAATGCATAGCCAGTTAGTTAAGAATTACTCATTTTAATGTCAACTAAACCTTATCCTGTCAAACACTAGTTAGTGATAGCCATCTACATGGATACAGATAGTCAAGTTACTCCTACTTGTTACTTGACTACCGTTAACTAACTTCGCTGAAAACTATTCAAAGATAAAAAGCAACCTGTTAGTGAAACGAACTTAGCAACAATCTGAAAATGGTTCAGTAACTAGTTCGTTGCGGGGGGTGTTCAGTGAACGACAAATGAACAGGTCCAAATGGAAGCTATAGTTGCTAGTAAGCTAACGTGTAGCTTATAATTAACGTATTCTAGCCAAATGACCTAATTAGCACAGGTCGCATTTAAGTGGCTTCCGCTACTGACTAAACAATCGGTCCGTATTCGTTTTTGTGCAAAATAACATGAACGGTACCACCCACGGAAATGTAACAGACTAGCGGCTCCGTTCGGCTATCCTTTTGTATCCATTGAACTACGTGTTGTAGCGTGACTAAGAAAGTGAGCCGTTTTGTACCCTCACGAATACAATTTAGCTGCAATGTTGGGTAGGTGTCGTTAAATAACTTGTTAACATCCCAACTTTGTTATGTTGCAATAAACTTTGTTAGCCGAAGCCAACTAAAACACAGCGGGCTCCCTCGCGTCCCATCGCCAGTCAAGTTGGACCGAACGTGTCGTTACAGTGGCCAGTCCGTGGAAGTCAATCCAGTCAGCGAACGTAAACTGGCTTAGCAATGCCACACAACTAAAGCGAGGTATCGGGTAGCCAGCTATTATAACGTAGGCAAATTTCGCCCACACTAATGTTAGCTAACGTTACAAGCTAACGTTAGCGCCTGGGACGGACATGGCAGTCATCAAAGCAATGACAATCTGTGCAGCGGCTGTGATGTTGGCTGCCAAGCTAACTTTGGTTGGGCGAGATTGTTTAAAGCGGTTATATCATGTTAGCTAACCCATGTCCCAGCTAGCACTGCTATCTAACGTTACTGTTAAATGATGGCAACAGCGAGAAATAACGGTTGACGAGCAACTGGTACTTTTGACAGTTATCGATAGTCAACTAACGTTAGCTAACCCTTGGGCTAATGTTAGGGAACTTAAAATTGTGAAAGTTAACTTAAATATTTTAGCTAGGACTAGGCAAACTAAGTTAACGCAACGTTACACAAAGTTAACAATTAACGTTATGCTATGAACAAAAATATTGCTTGTGTAAGTTAGCTTGCTGCGTGATATTAGTAAAGTTAACGTTAACTTTACCTAAATTAACGTAAGTTACATGTACTAGCTACATTAAAGCTAACGTTAGACCAGTTTATAGTTTATTTGGGCGAGGTAACAATTGATAAGTAACAAGCTGATAAGTTAACGTTAGGCATTCGACGTTAGCTAATGTTCGCTAACGCACATGCTGAATTCGCAGCAAACTAACGTTAGCCTAACGTTTGATTGTGACTATTTTCTTTGGAGTGGTAACTTTAACTTAGCTAGTTAGCTAACCTAACGTTAATTAGCTAGCTATCACAAACACAAAGCATCTTTTGTTTTGTGGTGCAAGTTCGCTAACGCAACATCAAATGTAAGTTAGCCGAGTTGGCTTAACGTTGCGTTAACTTCTGTTGGATCCATTACGTTAACGTTAGCATTATAAAACCTTTCAGTTAACTTGGCTAAAATTAAGAAAAATAACCAATTTTTAATATGGTAAGTTACTTTTACTTAAAAACAATCGAACATGCTAACGTTATGGTTTAAATGTGACAGCAGAAACTATCTGCTTTCTCTGAGCTGGCAAAATTTTCAAATTTAACGCCGTTAAACAGTTTGTGCCTCCCTTCAAAGTAGCAAGAAAACTGGGTCGTTAGCTAACTTGGTTGTACGCCCGTGTCAGCTGCTGTCGGGGAGGAACTTTCCCTTTCCCTGCCTTTTGCTCTTTATTCCTCCCCTTAGAGCCCCCTCTTGTTGTTTGTAATGATGACTGCAATAACTTACCGAGGTTTTTACGTAGTCGGACTCGTCACTGATTACGGGAGGAGTGGAGGGTCCGGGCCGCTGCACACGTAGTCCACACGTCAGCTCTGATGATGCCGTCCGTGTAAAAATGTCTCTCCACAAAACACGAAGCGGTACGAGGGGGAAAAAACAGCCCACACGGGGGAGGAGTTTAAACGGGTGGAGAAGGAGAGGAGGGCTAAAAATGAGCGCTCGCAATGACAAGCGAGTATCGCCGTGACATCTCAACCCTGAGCATGAAATGAGAAGTAACGTATTGATTTGAAAATCATTTTTTGAATTATTGAGTCTCAAGCGCGCGGAAATGGCAACGGCTACGAATGCTTCCCTTTATTGCTTTTCTAGCTGCACTGGTTGTTCTATTTGCCCAGAATTACTAGGGCAGTTCAACCAAATGTTCTTGCAAAAAAAAAAAGCATAGACTATTGTCGGGTTGTCAAGGAATAAATAGCCTAATTAATACTTAGATTCGGGAAGAACCAGTGATACGTTGTATTAGTAGCCTAGATAGGCTACGCAAACCACCATTTAATATGTTCACATTGTAATGCGCACCACGGTCTGGAACTGGGTCCTGATCGTGCCATTGCCGACCGTGGCCAAGAGCACAACTATGGATGCCGATGTCTTTACGATTCAACTAATGGGCCAGTACAATTGAAGTAGGCTACAGTACCCTACTAGCTAGGCTAGTGTGAAAAGTAGCAGCAGCCAGCTGCGCAAACTAACTTCCACGCTTTCTCGAACTGACAGAGGCAGTAATGAGATGACAATACCAATATGAATGGGTGGGAAAAGGGCGGGTGTGGAAAATAAAATGTCAATAAAGCAGCAATTTCTTATCCTTGTATTGCGCGTCTAAATCTGACCCACGCAACATATCACATTGAACATGAGATAGCTACAAGTGAAGACGTTGACCAAAAACATTTGGATCTGAAAAGTCCTACAATTTCGAACATTCTCTGACACACAGAGCCAAGGCTATTTTATTAGTTTTTTTTGTAGTTTTTTTTTTACACTGGGTCAAATATTGTTTGCGCGGAATCATTTAGCTGTAGCCTATGACATCCGTGCAACAACAATAATAAGTCTCGTGTTTTTCATTTAATTATAGCCTAGGCTACTGCTGTCTCTGAAACAATTATTTTTGCTCACGAATTTCAAGCTGATAATAACCAGGACGTCCATAGAAAAATAAGTGAAAATGTGCCCTCTGGAGATAGGTCTTCTGTCAGACATTAGTTTATGAATTAGTTTCAGTTTTCAAAACATTTTTGAACAATAAACGCACATTTTAAAATACAGAAATGTCGTAACCTGTTTACTTATGTGACATAGCAGACACATCTTATTTGGTGCAATATTATTTTGTAATAAAAAAATAATTTTGCAGCTGCAGTTTGTATTTACATTATCACACATATTTTGCAACCGTCTCATGGCTTGAGTCAATGACAAAACAGTGTTTGCGTGTATGAGTTTAATTTATTTTTTTCATGAAATTGGTGAAAATTCATGGACCAGATTATTTACTATATGTAAAGTTGGTGCACGAAATAAAATTGTATCCTGTAATGTTGTCCTGATAATGTTGCCTCATCATTGTGAGCTCACTGTTTTATTTCGTGGTGCCCTCTAGTGGTGGTGTACCATATACCTTTTGTTTAATAGGCCAATGCGTACTTTAACATGGATAGCCCACGCGTTTTTTTAAAAATGACATCGCAGGTATATATGTTCTCGTCCAATTTTAACAGCTTGTTAAAATTTTGGGAGTGCAATTGTGGTTGGAACGAAAACCAGCATACACACGCTGCCCCCAGGACCGAGGTTGAGAACCACCGTTATAGTCAATAAGAAAATGGATAGTGAAAAAGATGCACATCTAATTATTTAAGTTCAGTGTATAGCCTATGCTACGTTACCATGCTGACTGTGGCAACACATAACGTTAGTACCAAACGTAGTTTACACCCACATCCGCGAACCGCACTGCTTCCACATACCACAGTCACATTCTCTCCCTCATCCAGGAACTATATAGCACATGGACAGTGACCGCACAGCATCAATGCGCGCGCACCTCAACCTTAATACATAATTTACAGTTGAAGTCGGACGTTTACATACACTTAGGTTGAAGTCATTAAAACTAATTTTAACCACTCCACAGATTTCATGTAAACAAACTATAGTGTTGGCAAGTCAGTTAGGACATTTACTTTGTGCATGACACAAGTAATTTTTCCGACAATTGTTTATAGACAGATTATTTCACTTTTAATTCACTATATCACAATTCCAGTGGGTCAGAAGTTTACATACACTAAGTTGACTGTGCCTTTAAATTTTTAATATTTGGTCATATATCCTTTGCATGGCATGACTTCCTGATGTCTGTGACCCAACAACATCAAAAGACTCTTGATATCTTATTTTCTGGTACTCTTACAAGCGATACTATAACGCCTCTGCATTTGGATCTCTATGGGAATTGGGGGGTGGGACTAGATTTAGCTGTAAATTACACAAACAGTATGGAATACATGATTGGTAAAAATGGCTGTAAGTCATCAAGGGTCTGAGGTATCAAACAAGCCTCAAACCATCACTCTGCTGCCAGATATGCAGTAGATATGGACGGATCACTTTAAGGGTGGTTTCTCCTGACAAATTTTCCTATTGAACTCTATGGAAAGATAAGTCAGGAGAAGAAACCCTTCAAGATATCCATCCATATCTACTGCATATCTGGCAGCAGAGTGATGGTTTAAGGCTTGTTTGATACGTCAGAGCCTTGACGACTTAGAGCCATTTAGCCAACCATGTGCTTCCATACTGTTCCAGTGTAATTTATAGCTAAATCTAGTCCCACCCCCCAATTCCCATAGAGATTCATTCAAATGCAGAGACGTTATAGTATCGCTTGTAAGAGTACCAGAAAATAAGATATCAAGAGTCTTTTGATGTTGTTGGTTCACAGACATCAGGAAGTCATGGCATGCAAAGGATATGCGACCAAATATTAAAAATTTAAAGGCACAGTCAACTTAGTGTATGTAAACTTCTGACCCACAGGAATTGTGATATAGTGAATTAAAAGTGAAACAATCTGTCTGTAAACAATTGTCGGAAAAATTACTTGTGTCATGCACAAAGTAAATGTCCTAACTGACTTGCCAACACTATAGTTTGCTAACATGAAATCTGTGGAGTGGTTAAAAATGAGTTTTAATGACTTCAACCTAAGTGTATGTTTACATTTACATTTTAGGCATTTGGCAGACGCTCTTATCCAGAGCGACGTACATTAGTGCATTTTCCAACCTGAAACAAGTGCGTTAAAACAACCCTAAAGGTAAATACGAATTCAAACACCAGGCGCAGTCGGTATGATTTTTTTTTTTTTTGGGGGGAGGGGGGTGGACCACACGATATCAATCATTGGCGTGCACAACAGTAAGCCAATAAGTAACCTTACAAGTATTAAACTAGAAGTTTGAACTACTTAAACAAGGATTTATAAAACACAATCAAGGGAGGTCACAAGGAGGTAGGGAGGGGTGGAGAGAGGTACAGGTTAAAGAGGTGAGTCTTCAATCTGCGCTTGAAGGCGGTCAGACTTTCTGTTGTTCTGACCTCCACGGGGAGCTCATTCCACCACCGTGGGGCCAGGACAGACAGACGTCGAGACCGGGTGCTAGTATGAAGTGGGGGGGGGTACCAGTCGTCCTGAGGAGGCGGAACGCAGGGATCTGGTAGGTGTGTAGGGTCTGATGAGCTTTTGGAGGTATGGAGGGGCTGATCCCCGGACTGCCTGGAAGGCGAGCACCAATGTTTTGAATTTGATGCGAGCCATCACAGGTAGCCAGTGGAGGTCAATGAGCAGGGGGGTGACATGGGAGTGTCGGGGGAGGTTGAAGACCAGGCGCGCTGCTGCGTTCTGGATAAGCTGAAGGGGTCTGATGGCCAATGCTGGCAGGCCAGCCAGGAGAGAGTTGCAGTAGTCTAGGCGGGACAGCACCATCGCTTGGACCAGGAGCTGGGTTGAGTGGGCGGTGAGGAAAGGGCGGATTCTCCTGATGTTGTACAGGAAGAACCTGCACGCCCGGGTTACCACTGCGATGTTCTCGGAGAGGGACAGCCTGTTGTCCATCACCACTCCGAGGTTCCTGGCACAGGGTGTTGGGGTCAGTGGAGTGTCCCCTAGGGAAATGGAGAGATTGAGAGGGGGAGAGGTTAGAGCAGGAATGTAGATGAGCTCAGTCTTGCCTGGATTGAGCTTCAGATGGTGGTTGTCCATCCAGCTCTGGATGTCTCTCAGGCAAGCGGAGATGCGGGCTGACACCTGAGTGTCAGAGGGTGAGAAGGAGAGAAAGAGTTGGGTATCGTCAGCATAGCAGTGGTAAGAAAAACCATGAGCAGTGATAACAGGGCCAAGGGATTTGGTGTAGGTGGAGAAAAGGAGGGGACCAAGGACTGAGCCCTGGGGGACTCCTGTGGTAAGGGGACGGGGTGCCGATACTTTACCAGCCCAGGCAACCTGGGAGGAGCGCTCCGAGAGGTAGGACTCAATCCAGGCCAGGGCCGAGCCGCCGATCCCCGCTGCAGACAGGGACGACAGGAGGATGGAGTGATCAACGGTGTCGAAGGCGGCAGAGAGGTCTAGTAGTATAAGCACAGAGGAGAGGGAGGCTGTCCGAGCTGCGTGAAGCATCTCGCTGACGGAGAGGAGTGCGGTCTCCGTTGAGTGGCCAGGTCTGAAGCCGGACTGGTGGGGGTCTAGTAGGTTGTTCTGGGTAAGGAAAGAAGACAGTTGGTTAGAAACAGCACGTTCAATAGTTTTGGAAAGAAAAGGAAGAAGAGATACCGGTCTGTAGTTTTGGATGTTGGAGGGGTCCAGCGTGGGTTTTTTCAGGATCGGGGTGATGTGGGCTCTCTTGAAGGATGAGGGGAAGCAGCCAGAGGTCAGGGAGGAGTTCACCAGAGAGGTCACAAACGGGAGGATATCTGGGGTGATTGCCTGGAGGAGAGATGAAGGGATAGGATCGAGGGCACAGGTAGTGGGGCGATGGGAGAGTAGGAGGTGGGATACATCGGTATCAGACAGGGGAGAAAAGGTGGAGAAGCAGGGGGGGGACACAGAAGGGGTAGAGAGAGGAGGAGAGTGGATAACAGTGTCCGTGAGGGGAGGGGGAGTGGGGAAACGGGGGCGGGGGGGGCATAGAGAGGGGCTGAGGGGCTGAAGGAACTGCGGATGTCTGCGATCTTCTCATCAAAGAAATCTGCGAAGTCGTCTGCAGTGAACGAGGATTGAGGAGCAGGAGGGGATTTGCTGAGGAGGGAGGAGAAGATGGAGAACAATTGACGGGGGTTAGAACTGTGTTTGTGAATTTTAGTGTGATAGTAAGTTACCTTAGCAGCGGTGACTGCTGTAGAGAATGCTGCTAGGAGAGACTGGTAGGAGGAGAGGTCTGATGCGTCTCTGGATTTCCTCCACATCCTCTCTGCTGCGCGAAGACCGGCCCTGGAGGTGCGCAGGGCATCGGACATCCACGGGCAGGGAGGAGATGGCCGTGTGGGCCTAGAGACAAGAGGGCAGAGAGAGTTAAGTGATGTGGAGAGAGCTGTGAGCAGGGTGTCGGATGCAGAGTCGATGGGGAGTTGAGAGAAGGATTTGAGAGGGGGGAGGGAAGCAGTGACACAGGGAGCAAGAGAGGAGGGTGAGAGGGAGCAGAGGTTACGGCGGACAGAGACAGTGGGGGTGGGGGGGAGGGGGGGGGGGCGGTGTGGAACAAGAGGAAGAGAGAAAGAAATGAAGTGGTGATCAGAGGTATGGAGAGGGGTAACAGTGAGATCAGAGCAGGGGCTGTTCCTCTGGAAGACCAGGTCTAGGAGGTTGCCAGCCTTGTGGGTTGGGGGGGAGGGTTGGAGGGTGAGGTCAAAGGAGCGGAGAAGTGGTAGGAAGGCTGCAGACTGGGAGGCATCTAGATGGATGTTGAAGTCTCCCAGGAGGATCAGCGGGGTGCCGTCCTCTGGGAAGGAGCTGAGCAGGGTGTCGAGCTCATCGAGGAAGCACCCCAGGGGACCTGGAGGGCGATAAACAACTATAATGTACAGGTTAACAGTATGTAAACTTCCGACTTCAACTGTATATAACTTAAATATAACTTGTACATTGCACAATGCACTTTAACTTACGCTGTACTAGGCCTTATACTGGTCACTTTAATGTCACGCACTTGAATCTGTTTACTATTTTTATTTATTTATTCTTGTTGGCCAACTGTGGGAGTGAGTAGATGGGACATGTATGCATATTTCTTATACGTTGGCTAAGACGAAGAAAAACAGTAGCTAACGGTGTTCCATGTAAAACTTTTGACATTCCTGGTTCACAGTTTTATGTAGTTAAAAAAAGTTAATAAATAATTTAGTTTTATGTACTTTACGCATCAGCCACATTCGTGTATGAATTAATGTATTAATACCGTTTTCTTGTCATGTTCGCTTGTTTGAAGAAAAAAGAGTTCGCTTTTTTGAATTTTGTGAAGTTTGCGAATATGACCCCAGTGGCATCCGTAGTTTACGGTGCCACCATGAAGAAATGGGGATGTTAAAATAAAATAGCTTCATGTCGTAACTGCCCCGAAGCGTATTACGCAGATATTGTTCAAAACATTTAGTGTACATCTAAATTAGTAAACTGACTTTATGTTCCTCATAAACAGTTCTTTTAATTTAACACATTATACATGTTTTTTTGTTTTCTGTTACCCCCTCCAGCTGGTGTAATGGTATTACCTATGAGGTCGGGTATGGAGAGGTGTAGGTGAGGTGAAGGATTGTGACAGCAGTTAAACTTTAGTTTTTTCTCCAAAAACAGTATATTCTCTGACACTGGCCAGAGGTAATTAACTGTCTTTCAAGTTTCCCCGCTAGTGCATGCGTACATTTTTCATTTCACTAAAGATTTTGCGCCGCGGGGGGTTATAAATGATGGGAAGTAGGTAACGTTCATGTAGCAGGGTAACGTTAGTTAGCAAGTCGGCGAAATGCTATGTTCATATCGGCAGCTAGTTAGCTGGGAAGCTACCGCTAGCTAACGTTAGATATGTATGAAGAGCTCAACAGCAGCTTCTCAAAGCGAAGTCATTCACTTTTATTTTTGCTTTTGTCACAATATCATGGTTACTCAACCGTTGTCGACAAATATATATGTAAGGTTAGCAAAGCTCATACATTTTTAAATATAGCTACAGTTAGCTACGGATTTTTGCTAACTTACCCAACCACCTCTCTGTGCGAGTTACTTTGTTTAACGTTATAGCTAATGTGTTTGCCATGAGAAATGCAGTGGCTCCGTTAGCTAACAACATGGGGCCTTGCTTTATACATTGAAGTTGGGCGAGCAGGCTAACGCTACCTAGCAAGCTGCCACTGCTTTTCATAGTTTCGGTTTGCTGTTTGTTATTGGAAAATGCTCATGACCCAAAACGTTGTTGATACAGCTACCAAATGATGCCCAGTACAATATTGTCTTTAACGCTGAGACTAGGGTATAGTTACTTATCCATCTACTAACACAATAATATAATGTAGTGTCTGGTTCACTTGCTCGATAGCGTGCTACTTAAATTGGTTGTAAACCTTAAACAATGTAATAACCTGAGTCATCATCTCTACCCTTGCTATAATGATGATGTTGGCTTAAAATAGATAATTTTCTTTCATATTTGTTGCCACGTCCATGGTAACACTTGTACATATTATTGTTGCTTATTTTCAGGCGAGCTATATTGTGTTAAGATAATATCTCAGATTGTTCATGAGCTTATCATCGCACGTGCATTGTCTTTATAAAACTGATAGTGTCACGTCATAAAAAGTCTGTTGCAGTGTAGCAGGAAGAAAAAGCAATGAAGGGATTTGAAATTGTGACTAAGAATTGTTCTGTTTCTTGAAATAAATCTCAAATACATTAATCTTGATGCACTTTTGGGTCTCAGTCATTGTGTTACTGCCACACATTCTGCAAAATCAAGAAAATGTATCAGGGATATGTACTAATCCCAATGTGATCCATACTAATCCCAACCATACTGATATATGCGTATGAAGTAATAACAATTTGGATGCTAATTTCCGAAATATTCATCATACGATTTGCATTTCTGTTGTTGTCATTGCTGTACCAAGGTCATGATCGTTTGAGCCAACTATGTATGTGCAACATGTCTTCTTATACTGCTTGAATGTGCACTTAATATGGATCTGTATTTTGCAGTTAATATGTGATCTAATATGGATCTGTATTTTCAGAGCATCACCAGTGTCAGTTATTCAGTAATTTCAGACTAAACTGACATGATTGACCCCCCCCTTCATTAAAATAGTTGTGTGATATTTGTTCCCCTTACGTTCCCAGTGTCCCCTGTTCTAGAAGCTGCTTGTGTGCCTATCTTTCTGCAGTGAACTCAATAAGCCGCACGATGTCCCTGAAGCCAAGGGTGGTGGATTTTGATGAAACATGGAACAAGCTCCTGACGACAGTCAAGGCCGTGGTGATGCTCGACCACGTGGAGAGAGCCACGTGGAACGACCGTTTTTCGTATCCTGTATTCTGGGGGACTCAGCTCTGGCCAGTCCTCTTATTTCTGCCCTTTTGTCTTTACACATATTTGTCTCAAGCAGGGGATCTCCATCCCTGGTCCTGGAGAGCCACAGGGTCTTGTATACGTTGTTCTTACTGAGGTCTTAACCGATTGCTTGATTGACACAGTTAACTCACCTCAGAGTTTCTAGGGTCTGGATTGTTTGCTGGTTTTAAAGATGAAATCCTGCTGATCTTCAGGGCCAAGTCTGGTGAACTAGCGTCAGTGTTTATGCTACTTAATCACTATTTCCTTAACTAACATATCAGTGACATTTATGCCTTGTGTGTAGCTTACCCAGAACCACTGGGAGAACGATTATACACAGAGACTAAAATATTCCTGGAAAATCATGTCCAACTGTTGTACAAGGTATGTGTTTTTATCATTAATTTGAGTGTTTGAAAACATTTTGTTAATTTCCTTTTAACTGAAAAATAGCCAAATAACTATTGTGGGAGAAAAAAAAATCTATATGTGAAGTTGATTCGTGGATGCTAAAAGGAGCATGTTTTGTGTTTGCAGAAAGTGCTGGAGTCAGAGGAGAAGGTTCTAGTGAAGTACCAAAGCTACTGGGAGGAGTACAGCCAGGGAGCGGACTACATGGACTGTTTATACAGGTACTGTAACAGTCAGGTAAACTACATGGACTGTTTATACAGGTACTGTAACAGTCAGGTAAACTACATGGACTGTTTATACAGGTAGTGTAACAGTCAGGTAAACTACATGGACTGTTTATACAGGTAGTGTAACAGTCAGGTAAACTACATGGACTGTTTATACAGGTAGTGTAACAGTCAGGTAAACTACATGGACTGTTTATACAGGTACTGTAACAGTCAGGTAAACTACATGGACTGTTTATACAGGTAGTGTAACAGTCAGGTAAACTACATGGACTGTTTATACAGGTAGTGTAACAGTCAGGTAAACTACATGGACTGTTTATACAGGTACTGTAACAGTCAGGTAAACTACATGGACTGTTTATACAGGTACTGTAACAGTCAGGTAAACTACATGGACTGTTTATACAGATAGTGTAACAGTCAGGTAAACTACATGGACTGTTTATACAGGTAACAGTCAGGTAAACTACATGGATTGTTTATACAGGTACTGTAACAGGAAAACTACATGGACTGTTTATACAGGTACTGTAACAGTCAGGTAAACTACATGGACTGTTCATACAGGTAACAGTCAGGTAAACTACATGGACTGTTCATACAGGTAACAGTAAGGTAAACTACATGGACTGTTTATACAGGTACTGTGGTAGTCAGGTTTATACAGGTACTGTGGTAGTCAGGGTTATACAGGTACTGTGGTAGTCAGGTTTATACAGGTACTGTGGTAGTCAGGGTTATACAGGTACTGTGGTAGTCAGGTTTATACAGGTACTGTGGTAGTCAGGTTTATACAGGTACTGTGGTAGTCAGGGTTATACAGGTACTGTGGTAGTCAGGGTTATACAGGTACTGTGGTAGTCAGGGTTATACAGGTACTGTGGTAGTCAGGTTTATACAGGTACTGTGGTAGTCAGGGTTATACAGGTACTGTGGTAGTCAGGGTTATACAGGTACTGTGGTAGTCAGGGTTATACAGGTACTGTGGTAGTCAGGTTTATACAGGTACTGTGGTAGTCAGGGTTATACAGGTACTGTGGTAGTCAGGGTAATGTGGTAGTCAGGGTAATTTGGTAGTCAGGGTTATACAGGTACTGTGGTAGTCAGGGTTATACAGGTACTGTGGTAGTCAGGTTTATACAGGTACTGTGGTAGTCAGGGTTATACAGGTACTGTGGTAGTCAGGGTTATACAGGTACTGTGGTAGTCAGGGTTATACAGGTACTGTGGTAGTCAGGTTTATACAGGTACTGTGGTAGTCAGGGTTATACAGGTACTGTGGTAGTCAGGGTTATACAGGTACTGTGGTAGTCAGGTTTATACAGGTACTGTGGTAGTCAGGGTACTGTGGTAGTCAGGGTTATACAGGTACTGTGGTAGTCAGGGTACTGTGGTAGTCAGGGTACTGTGGTAGTCAGGGTACTGTGGTAGTCAGGGTAATGTGGTAGTCAGGGTAATGTGGTAGTCAGGGTACTGTGGTAGTCAGGGTACTGTGGTAGTCAGGGTACTGTGGTAGTCAGGGTACTGTGGTAGTCAGGGTACTGTGGTAGTCAGGGTAATGTGGTAGTCAGGGTACTGTGGTAGTCAGGGTAATGTGGTAGTCAGGGTAATGTGGTAGTCAGGGTACTGTGGTAGTCAGGGTACTGTGGTAGTCAGGGTACTGTGGTAGTCAGGGTAATGTGGTAGTCAGGGTAATGTGGTAGTCAGGGTACTGTGGTAGTCAGGGTACTGTGGTAGTCAGGGTACTGTGGTAGTCAGGGTACTGTGGTAGTCAGGGTAATGTGGTAGTCAGGGTACTGTGGTAGTCAGGGTAATCAGGACTCTAAACATTGCCCCACCCCAGAGAGTGTCCTCATGTTGGTTTTTGTGCATTCATTATTATTATTACTATTATTAATACAAATGATTGTCATAAAACTAATACTAAATGTGTTTTTGTTGTTAATATGATAACAAAATGCTAATATTAATCATAATAATAATAATAATAATTTACATCTTTGTTCATTGTTCATAAATGGCACAGACATATGATATCTGTTATTACAAATGAAGACCAACACAAGCTGGAACAGGTGACCCTTGAAATGGAGGCGTAGAATGCAGGCGGTTATTAAACGTGAAATATGTGCCTTAGAGAAACTCCTCCAGCAATGTTTCCCCCTGGGCTGGGGAGGTGTGTGAGCGCGTCAGAGTGCGTTATCTTCAGCCTACTGTGAGCGCGTCAGAGTGCGTTATCTTCAGCCTACTGTGAGCGCGTCAGAGTGCGTTATCTTCAGCCTACTGTGAGCGCGTCAGAGTGCGTTATCTTCAGCCTACTGTGAGCGCGTCAGAGTGCGTTATCTTCAGCCTACTGTGAGCGCGTCAGAGTGCGTTATCTTCAGCCTACTGTGAGCGCGTCAGAGTGCGTTATCTTCAGCCTACTGTGAGCGCGTCAGAGTGCGTTATCTTCAGCCTACTGTGAGCGCGTCAGAGTGCGTTATCTTCAGCCTACTGTGAGCGCGTCAGAGTGCGTTATCTTCAGCCTACTGTGAGCGCGTCAGAGTGCGTTATCTTCAGCCTACTGTGAGCGCGTCAGAGTGCGTTATCTTCAGCCTACTGTGAGCGCGTCAGAGTGCGTTATCTTCAGCCTACTGTGAGCGCGTCAGAGTGCGTTATCTTCAGCCTACTGCTTTTTTAAAACCGCTCTGGATTAGCCGGGGTTTTCTCTTGATTTGGGATGTGTGGTCATATTCGTGGGCCACATCTGCTACCAGCAGCCACTAACTTATCTGTCCCGTGCAGCAGCTGAAATGTATTTTACATTGTGTCTTTCTTATACATTCCAGTGTCAGCTGCCCTGTGTGCCTTTTTTAAGTTTTTATGAATTGTGTGCCGTGTCATGTGGTCAGTCGGCTGATGACATAGCTGAAGCTCGAACCTGTTACTGAGCTGAGCCAGTATTTCCCCTATGGCAGTTGTCATGACCATATATGATGTCAGTGTCTTAATTATGACATCAGATTAGAAGTTCGTATTTTATGCCATCAGAAGCAGATTTGATGTGCTGGTTCTCAGTAGCTTGTGCTGTGCGTCTCTTCAGTTGTCTTCCCATCTTAAATCAGCTCTGTGAAGGTAGCGCATTGTTTTAAAGCAGACTCCTCCCCTTCTCATGTGGAGTTTCACTCTTGGCTCCGTAAACAGGAAGTAGGTGCGCACCTTGCTGCAGCCTGCAGCCGTCGATGCTTGGAATTCCAGCGCTGTGATTGACAGCATCCTCCTGCTGCTCACCTCATATCTGCCTCTCGTGGCAAAAACATTAATCACACCAAGTGGTGCCCGGAGGCTCGTAGGCATTGGATTCAATTTAGATTAAAATCGATCACCCAAGAATTTAATTTTTTCAGTGTGAACTACCGAGTTTTCGAATGTCTGTTGAGAACTGTTCTTTTTTCCCCAGATTCAACATGGATCCTCTCATCCAGCCCATAGCTTGTTATTATGGAAGCAGTCATTTAATTTGTAAACTGTGGTTTTGTGGAGTACTGTGTAGTCTTAAGTCAGTGGCGTTCGGATGTTTTTATGCTTCATACTGTATCTCTGGAACTTCACTGAGATACAGAGCAATGATTGACAGCTACATAAGTAGCTCTGGGAAAGAGTTGAAATGTTGATGATATGTTTTGCACACCTTTCTTAATGTTTGTTGAATGCAGGTACCTGAACACCCAGTTCATAAAGAAGAACAAGCTGACGGAGGCGGACCTGCAGTACGGCTACGGCGGAGTCGACCTGAACGAACCGCTCATGGAGATCGGAGAGGTGAGAGAGCCAGCTTCGGACACTCAGCCTGTCTCAGCTGCGATGATTCTGCTCGACCGTTATGTAATTATTCCCTTGTAAAGCTTCAGCTTATATTCATATTATTTTGTCTGGCAGCAAAGTTAATCTCTTTTTGTTTAAGATGTGCAGGGGGGTCTGTATCAGTGTGTATTAAGGCTGTGTTTAGTTATTTAAACAAGTGAATGTCCATTTTAAAAAATAATTTGTATTGTCCAACCATTTTGAGAGGTACTTTTCCCTCGAGCCCAGAAGTTTTCCAGCGTATAAAGGAAAATCGTCCAAAAATGTGTCAAAAACAAAATCGCCATGTATTCAATATACATATATATATACATATACATATAAATATACATATACATATATACATATACATATACATATACATATACAGTCAAGCCGGAAAGTCTCCCCACCCCTTTCACCTTCTCCACGTTTTATTACGTTACAGACATATTCCAAAATTGATTAAATTCATTTTTTCCCTCAAAATTCTACACACAACACCCCATAATGACAATGTGAAAAAAGTTTTTTTTAGATTTTTGCAAATTTATTAAAAATAAAAAACTAAAATTTCTCATTTACATAAGTATTCATACCCTTTGCTTTAACGTATTTTTAAAGTATCATATTTCATATTTGGTCGCATATCCTTTACATGCTGTTACTTCCTGAAGTCTGTGACCATCAACATAAAAAAACTGTCGATATCTTATTTTCAGGTACTGTTACAAGCGATACTATAACCTCTCTGCATTTGAATGGATCTCTATGGAAATTGGGGGGTGAGACTAGATTCAGCTGTAAATTACACTGGTACATTATGGAACACATGGCTGGCTAAATGGCTGTAAGTTATCAAGGGTCTGAGCTATCAAACAAGCCCCAAACCATCACTCTGTTGCCAGATATGGAGTAGATGTGGATGGATCACTTTAAGGGTTGTTTCTCCTGACTTTTTTCCCCATAGAGTTCTATAGGAAAATGAGTCCGGAGAAATAACCCTTGCAGTGATCCATCCACATCTACTCCATATCTGGCAACAGAGTGATGGTTTGGGGCTCGTTTGATAGCTCAGACCCTTGATAACTTACAGCCATTTAGCCAGCCATGTGTTCCATACTGTACCAGTGTAATTTACAGCTGAATCTAGTCTCACCCCCCAATTTCCATAGAGATCCATTCAAATGCAGAGAGGTTATAGTATCGCTTGTAACAGTACCTGAAAATAAGATATCGACAGTTTTTTGATGTTGATGGTCACAGACTTCAGGAAGTAACAGCATGTAAAGAATATGCGACCAAATATGAAATATGATACTTTAAAAATACGTTAAAGCAAAGGGTATGAATACTTATGTAAATGAGAAATTTTATTTTTTTATTTTTAATAAATTTGCTAAAATCTCAAAAAAACTTTTTTCACATTGTCATTATGGGGTGTTGTGTGTAGATTTTTGAGGCAAAAAATGAACTCAATCTATTGTAGTATAAGTCTGTAACGTAATAAAATGTGGAGAAGGTGAAAGGGTGGGGAGACTTTCCGGCTTGACTGTATATATCTCAATAAACGATCTCCTGTGTTGAGACTTGCAGTGGGAAAGGCGCTTATCTCATTATTGTGTGAAGATGGAGATGGAGCTGACAGGTGATTGAGTCACTCTCTGCAGCTGACAGGTGATTGAGTCACTCTCTGAGTGACTGCTGCAGACAGGTGAATGAGTCACTCTCTGCAGCAGACAGGTGATTGAGTCACTCTCTGCTGCAGACGGGTGATTGAGTCACTCTCTGAGTGACTGCTGCAGACAGGTGATTGAGTCACTCTCTGAGTGACTGCAGCAGACAGGCGATTGAGTCACTCTCTGAGTGACTGCTGCAGACAGGTGATTGAGTCACTCTCTGAGTGACTGCAGCAGACAGGTGATTGAGTCACTCTCTGAGTGACTGCTGCAGACGGGTGATTGAGTCACTCTCTGAGTGACTGCTGCAGACAGGTGATTGAGTCACTCTCTGAGTGACTGCAGCAGACAGGTGATTGAGTCACTCTCTGAGTGACTGCTGCAGACAGGTGATTGAGTCACTCTGAGTGACTGCTGCAGACAGGTGATTGAGTCACTCTCTGAGTGACTGCAGCAGACAGGTGATTGAGTCACTCTCTGCAGCTGACAGGTGATTGAGTCACTCTCTGAGTGACTGCAGCAGACAGGTGATTGATTCACTCTCTGAGTGACTGCAGCAGACAGGTGATTGAGTCACTCTCTGAGTGACTGCTGCAGACAGGTGATTGAGTCACTGTCTGAGTGACTGCAGCAGACAGGCGATTGAGTCACTCTCTGAGTGACTGCTGCAGACAGGTGATTGAGTCACTCTCTGAGTGACTGCTGCAGACAGGTGATTGAGTCACTCTCTGAGTGACTGCAGCAGACAGGTGATTGAGTCACTCTCTGAGTGACTGCTGCAGACGGGTGATTGAGTCACTCTCTGAGTGACTGCTGCAGACAGGTGATTGAGTCACTCTCTGAGTGACTGCAGCAGACAGGTGATTGAGTCACTCTCTGCAGCTGACAGGTGATTGAGTCACTCTCTGAGTGACTGCAGCAGACAGGTGATTGATTCACTCTCTGAGTGACTGCAGCAGACAGGTGATTGAGTCACTCTCTGAGTGACTGCTGCAGACGGGTGATTGAGTCACTCTCTGAGTGACTGCTGCAGACGGGTGATTGAGTCACTCTCTGAGTGACTGCTGCAGACAGGTGATTGAGTCACTCTCTGAGTGACTGCTGCAGACAGGTGATTAGTGGTGTAATGGAACGTAGTTGATCCGTGATCCGTACGGATCGCCCCCCACGGTTCGGCACGCATGTGAACCGCGGATTAATTGCAAAATTTAACCATCATAGTGAATTACAGTTTTACTGCCGCTGGTACTTTTAAAAGTATTATACCATGGCTTGGATAAATACTCGATTCTGATTGGCTGGAGGGTGGGCAATGAAGTAGCGCTGGCAACATTTTAATCACCGTTCTAAATTAATACGCCGTCTACGTTATCTGCTGCCAGCGCCATTAGAGTCGACCCTTATATGAATGGTATCCATAGCAACACCAACAGCTGATTAATAAAGCCGGCAAATAACGCTAAATCCACTGATTTGAAAAGTTTGTCTTCGCCAAATATCTTAGTTACAACAACTTTAATCTAGCAAAGACGTTTTGTGGTTAGAGGTGCAGTATTTATTCAGTTTGGAAATATGAACGTAACATAGTAGGGCTTTACCTAATGTAAGGTAACGCTGACGTGAGCAACGCTGGTTGCGAATGCGAACAAGTTACTTCACAAAGCACATTAATCTGTATATTAAAAAAAACATTTTATCCAGCGAAATGTCTTAGATATGACACGTTACATCTAACAGTAACAAACTCTGTATCTACAGTAGGCTATTTTTTTCAGATGTTCCCATCTCATGATGCAGATCGTGAAATGCAATTTCCTTAGCCTGGGCTGTTTAAAATAGGCTGCGTGACCAAAGCATTTTTAAAACGCAAGACGGAGAGAGATGGGTAAATTGAGTTGCGGTTTCATGCAATTTTCTTAAATAATCGAACTAATGACAAAAATAACCAAAATTGGTGCCAATTTTATGGTATAAAGTTGAGAAGGAACTATTTGCTTCCATATAGAATCAATTGTTTTCAGAACTACCAACGAGAGGTTTTTGCATAACTACGGACAAAATAGAACTAGTAACGAGAAATAGAATTGAATGTTGTTTTCATTTAAGACCATGGGCAAAAGTTCCTTGCTTTAAGTGTTTTACAGAATAAATGGAAAGCAAAGATATACTTGTCTCCCTTTTTTTTTTTTGCTGATCCGAAAAATGATCCGATCCGTGACTCAAAACCGTGATACGATCCGAACCGTGAGTTTTGTGATCCGTTGCACCCCTACAGGTGATTGAGTCACTCTCTGAGTGACTGCAGCAGACAGGTGATTGAGTCACTCTCTGTGTGACTGCTGCAGACAGGTGATTGAGTCACTCTCTGAGTGACTGCTGCAGACAGGTGATTGAGTCACTCTCTGAGTGACTGCAGCAGACAGGTGATTGAGTCACTCTCTGAGTGACTGCTGCAGACAGGTGATTGAGTCACTCTCTGAGTGACTGCTGCAGACGGGTGATTGAGTCACTCTGAGTGACTGCAGCAGACAGGTGATTGAGTCACTCTCTGAGTGACTGCAGCAGACAGGTGATTGAGTCACTCTCTGAGTGACTGCAGCAGACAGGTGATTGAGTCACTCTCTGAGTGACTGCAGCAGACAGGTGATTGAGTCACTCTCTGAGTGACTGCTGCAGACGGGTGATTGAGTCACTCTCTGAGTGACTGCAGCAGACAGGTGATTGAGTCACTCTGAGTGACTGCAGCAGACAGGTGATTGAGTCACTCTGAGTGACTGCTGCAGACAGGTGATTGAGTCACTCTGAGTGACTGCTGCAGACAGGTGATTGAGTCACTCTCTGAGTGACTGCTGCAGACAGGTGATTGAGTCACTCTGAGTGACTGCTGCAGACAGGTGATTGAGTCACTCTCTGAGTGACTGCTGCAGACGGGTGATTGAGTCACTCTCTGAGTGACTGCAGCAGACAGGTGATTGAGTCACTCTGAGTGACTGCAGCAGACAGGTGATTGAGTCACTCTCTGAGTGACTGCAGCAGACAGGTGATTGAGTCACTCTCTGAGTGACTGCAGCAGACAGGTGATTGAGTCACTCTCTGAGTGACTGACGGTGTTATTGTGCTGTTTCCTTTCAGCTGGCGCTGGACATTTGGAGGAAGTTGATGATCGAGCCGCTGCAGACCGTCCTCATTCGCATGCTGCAGAAAGAGATCAAAAAGTAAGTTCCAGCCTTAATTGTTGTGTTTGGGGCGGCAGTGTAGTATAATGGGCGGGGAACTGGGCTTGTAACCGAAAGGTTGCAGGTTTGATTCCCAGGCAGGACACTGCAGTTGTAACCTTGAGCAAAGTACTTAACCTGCATTGCTTCAGTATATATCCAGCTGTATAAATGGTTACTATGTAGAAATGGTTAATAAAAAAAGGTTATTTCTGCCTATAACAATTAAGGCAGAAATTTAACTTCATGACACACAGAAACACACACACACACACACACACACACACACACTCAGTATCCCTGAATGATACACCTGTAATTGTCATTCTTAACAGTTATTGTTGTGTGACCAGTGCAGGATTGTACAGGCTACAGTAACTCTGATAAATTACACCGTGTTGTGTTGTTAATGAACTACATGAAATGTTCATTCTCTTCTGAATAAGAGGAGGCTGAATTTGTGATTTAAAAAAATGCAGTTTGCAAGGTTGTCAAGATTATAAATTAATTGAAGACCAAACTGAGCTGCAGGTGTTCAAAAGCTTGTCGGCTAAATTAATTGTAACTTGTCATTGATATTTAACACGTACATCGAAAGAAACTGAGTACTGTGTATGAGGAATTGTAGTGTTTATTTGGACTTCTAGGCACATGCTTGGCAGTTATAAGGCTTGGTAGTTATAAGGCTTGGCAGTTATAAGGCTTGGTAGTTATAAGGCTTGGCAGTGAAAAGGCTTGGCAGTTATAATGCTTGGTCTCCCTGTATTATGCTACCTGTATCTCACACATACAACTCAGGTTTACCTGCATGTGCACACATCCCGCTTTACATTGTAAAGTAAGTATTCTCCCTGCCTGTCCTACTTAGCTGCTCTGTCAGGAGATTGAAGAGCACACTAATATATCTTATATTTAACATTTAACCTTTAACCTGTAGTGACCGTTGTGGTGAGGACCCAAATCAGAAAGTAATCCACGGGGTCATCAACTCCTTTGTTCACGTTGAACAGAACAAGAAAAAGTTTCCTCTTAAGGTGAGTGTGAAAGAACAGGCTGCCTATTGCCTTCAGCTGAACCCATTCAGCCATAATGGGTCATAACATTGAACACGTACAGGACAGCAGGACTTTATTAATTGACTTTTATAAGCAGTAGATGGATTTTAATTGTCCTAATGCTGAATTTTCCTCAGATTCTAATATGGATCTTGTTAATCTTATTTCCTCTAAGTCTCTTTGGTTAAAAACATATGCTAAATGCCTAAATTACACAATTTAAATGTGTCAGTTAACTGCCCGTGCAGACATTTTGTGAGGCTGAGTGCTCATTCATTTGTTTTTTCCTCTCCTATCCTGTCATTTTTTTATTCTCCGTCAGTTTTATCAGGAAATCTTTGAAGGGCCGTTTCTGACGAGGACAGGAGAGTACTATAAACAGGAAGCTTCCAATTTGCTGCAGGAGTCCAGCTGCTCACAGTACATGGAAAAGGCAAGGAAACGTTTCTGCTGCTAGAAGGTTCCGTCTCGCTGATTGACAGGCGTGTAATCTGTGTGTGTGAAATTTTAGTAAAACTGTAAGACACTGACCCACAGCATTACTCTCCTAGTAAAACTCCATAAGACACTGACCCACAGCATTACTCTCCTAGTAAAACTCCATAAGACACTGACCCAAAGCATTACTCTCCTAGTAAAACTCTGTAAGACACTGACCCAAAGCATTACTCTCCTAGTAAAACTCTGTAAGACACTGACCCACAGCATTACTCTCCTAGTAAAACTCCATAAGACACTGACCCACAGCATTACTCTCCTAGTAAAACTCCATAAGACACTGACCCAAAGCATTACTCTCCTAGTAAAACTCTGTAAGACACTGACCCACAGCATTACTCTCCTAGTAAAACTCCATAAGACACTGACCCACAGCATTACTCTCCTAGTAAAACTCCATAAGACACTGACCCAAAGCATTACTCTCCTAGTAAAACTCTGTAAGACACTGACCCAAAGCATTACTCTCCTAGTAAAACTCCATAAGACACTGACCCACAGCATTACTCTCCTAGTAAAACTCCATAAGACACTGACCCACAGCATTACTCTCCTAGTAAAACTCCATAAGACACTGACCCAAAGCATTACTCTCCTAGTAAAAC
>CM056394.1:7518560-7523560 GCA_029718625.1 Synaphobranchus kaupii | reverse complement strand
TTGTGTGGATGTGTACCATATGCGTGCGTGTTTGTGTGTGTGCATGTGCGTTTGTTTGTGTGGATGTGTACCACATGTGTGCGTGTTTGTGTTTGTTTGTGATTTTTTTTTTCTTTCCTCCTCAGATGCCGACCCAGTTTGTGGAGTCAGTGTTGGAGGTTCACTGTGACTACGTTCTGCTCATCAACACTGTACTGAACGGAGATCAGCACTTTATGAGCGCGCTTGACAAGGTAAACACGCCCATCTCAGGAAACGGCCAATCAGCACCTTTTCTATCCAATCAGGTTTATATCCAATCAGCACCTTTTTTTTTAACTGGACAAAAATCAGAAAATCATAAAAGTGGATCTGGTGGTTATGTCAGAGACGGGTGGCATGGAGACGGGTGTCTGTAAAATATTCTTTCAGCTCCAAATTCATAGGGTGACAGTGGCCAAGAGCATTAACATCTGCTAAATTCCTAAATGTATCTGTAGATATTTACATGTGACATTTTCATAGGCTTTGACCTCAGTGGTAAACTACAGAGAGCCCAAATCCCTGTGCAGGACCCCTGAACTGGTGAGTATATGAGTCACCAAAATACAAACAACTGAATCACAGAGAAATGATCTTTAAAAGTAGCCATTCTCCCTGCATTTCTGACGGTTGTGTTTTGATCCGGAACGTTCTCTGCCCGTGTTTCCGTAAGCTGGCAAAGTACTGTGACAATCTGCTGAAGAAGTCGGCGAAGGGGATGACTGAGAACGAGGTGGAGGACCGGCTCTCCAGCTTCATCACCGTCTTCAAGTACGTCGATGACAAGGACGTCTTCCAGAAGGTACCGCCGCGTCACTGCCCAACAGATGGAGCGGATTCTTTATGGCTTTACTGATGGAAAGTATTCAAAGGCTGAAATCAAATTATAATAGCCTATAATCAAATTATAGCCTTTTCAAGGCAAAGATCTGGGAAAACAATATTTAAAATGACAATAGACTGACAAATTTGGACAGAACTTAATAGAAGACATTTTTGGACACTAAAATAACAAAAAAATGAACATTAGTATAGTCACACAATGTGTAATGTCTTTATATTTGTCTTTGTACATTACATTACATTACATTACAGGCATTTAGCAGACGCTCTTATCCAGAGCAACTTATACAACTTTTTAGCATTTGTGATAATTAATTGGTGCATATGAGCTTATCTTTTAATATAATAAAATGTTTGTCTCTGTCTTTATTTCGTCTCTCAGTTTTATGCAAGGATGCTGGCAAAAAGACTGATACATGGGCTCTCGCTGTCCATGGACTCAGAGGAGGCGATGATAAACAAACTAAAGGTGAAGTAGCTACCTGTCACACAACTGAGGTAGATTTCACACAACTGGGGTAGATTTCACACAGCTGGGGTAGATTTCACACAACTGGGGTAGATTTCACAAAACTGAGGTATATTTTACACAACTGAGGTATATTTTACACAACTGAGGTAGATTTCACACAACTGAGGTATATTTCACACAACTGAGGTAGATTTCACACAACTGAGGTATATTTCACACAACTGAGGTAGATTTCACACAACTGGTATATTTGACACAACTGAGGTACATTTCACACAACTGAGGTATATTTTACACAACTGAGGTAGATTTCACACAACTGAGGTATATTTCACACAGCTCAGGTGCATTTTACACAGCTGAGATGTATTTTACACAGCTGAGGTATATTTTACATTGCTGAGGTATATTTTACACAGCTGAGGTATATTCTACACAGCTGAGGTATTTTTTACACAACTGAGGTATTTTGTACACAACTGAGGTATATTTTACACAACTGAGGTGGATTAAAAAGAATAATTAACAGATTAACAAGAATATGGAGTTTAGAATCTGGCGAGTCAATAGAGTCAACAGTACTGTGCCTAAAATGAAGTCACAATGAACATATGTCCCATAATGCTGTGCATGTCTCTGGAATGCTCTGCTCCCTCACAGCAAGCTTGCGGCTATGAATTCACCAGCAAGCTGCACCGAATGTACACAGACATGAGTGTCAGCGCCGACCTCAACAACAAATTCAACAACTTCATGAAAATGCAGGACCCGGGCGTCGACCTGGGGATCAGCTTCCAGATCTACGTACTACAGGTGCGGGGGGCGCAGGGTTACCAAACCGCTTCAGATAGACCAGATGCAGTCAAGATCTGGGATCGCACGCTACGATGACATTCATGATTACTGATGAACGAAACCTGCAGACTCATTTAGAACTGTATTAATACACAAGGAGAGTGGACGTCCTACATAATATGAAGTTCCTTCAGAGGAGTCCTTATTGACATTGGACGCATTGTGCTTCCATCTGCCTTTTGGTGGATAAGTAATTTCATTGGTCAGAATACACGTAACCAAGGTAACGTTCTCTCTCTCCGATTGGTGCTCTTCCTTTTTCAGGCGGGGGCGTGGCCTCTCACACATGTCCCCTCCTCCACCTTTGCTATCCCTCAGGAGCTGGAGAAGAGTGTGCAGATGGTGAGTCGCCAGGGCAACGTGGGGGCCACAGAGAGGGGGGGGGGGGTAAAGGTCTAATGGTAGACCCTCATTGATAGACAAGAGTTCAGGTGTCAAGTTCATGTCCTGCGTGTTTTTGTTGATGTCATATTAAAATGAACTTTGTTGACTTTGCATGGCTATAGCATTAGTAAACAGTCTACTGCAGTATTTTTCATACAGGTCCCTGGGCTCCTGTTTTTGGAGGGAAACCTGAGGCTGTAAAAAGCTGTTTATCGTGTAGATTTAGCACTCCAGCTCTGAGCAGTTTTATGAATATGGCCTCAGGTCTAATTCTAAAAAATAAAATAAAAAACTGTTTTCTCTTGGCAGTTTGAGTTATTTTACAACCAGCATTTCAGCGGGAGGAAGCTGACCTGGCTCCACTATCTCTGTACAGGTATGTGAGCGGCTGTTAGCTCCACGAATCACAGATCATGTTGCTAACCACCAACTTAGCAATGCTGATGTTGATTGGTGGATACTGTCTGGCTATGCGCTGTTGTTATTTTACCATTGTCTTTGAGACGTCCAGTTATGAGACGGTGATGCTTCATGAACTGCAAAATGGGCGGAGATATGTCGTGCCATGATTGGCCTACTTATTTTGTCCTACTTATTTCAGTCTTTTGATTGGTAGACAACGATTCCGTGATTGACCTGTTGTGTGGTTCATTGAGCCTCCCTCTCCCATCAATACCAGGGCAGCGTCCTCCTTTCCTTCACTGCCACCTCCTCTCCTCCTTTCCTTCACTGCCACCTCCTCTCCTCCTTTCCTTCACTGCCACCTCCTCTCCTCCTTTACTTCACTGCCACCTCCTCTCCTCCTTTCCTGCCACCTCCTCTCCTCCTTTCCTTCACTGCCACCTCCTCTCCTCCTTTCCTTCACTGCCACCTCCTCTCCTCCTTTCCTTCACTGCCACCTCCTCTCCTCCTTTACTTCACTGCCACCTCCTCTCCTCCTTTCCTTCACTGCCACCTCCTCTCCTCCTTTCCTTCACTGCCACCTCCTCTCCTCCGCGCCCCGGAAACAGATCTTTGTGTTTTTATCTAATGTTGCTGATGACATCTTGGGCGCGTTAAGTAACTGGGCGCTCACGGTGAGAATGCTAAGTGTGATCACTGAGCGGATTTTTGAATCACTTAACATTCTGCTCTACGTGAGCGCTGAGCAACTGTCAATCACTGCATGAGTTTGGAAAAATGGCGACGTACAAGATTCAAACATAACATACTTATTTTTGGTTGAATCTGGTAATTTCTTAGCTGTAACGTCAACTTAGCATTATCGCTAACTTATCGTTTCCTATAGCTAATATAAATAATATATATAAAAATAAATATATAAAACTAGGAGCATATGGTTTGTGCAGCAAACACAAGCACGTTTCGTTCCTGTAGACCGAAAATTTGGGTCCATTGCTAACAACGTACTTCCCCTCTGATCCACATCCAAAAGTGCTACCCGTTAAGTGCGTTCTTCGCTCTGAGCGAAGCCGAGCCGCTCAGTTACTTAACGCGCCCATTAATTACGCATTAATGGTTACACGTTAATGAATGTCTCAACGCACGTCGTATACTGCACATGCAACGTACAGGCTGTTTCGCATACTTCCGGGTAGGAGACGAGTGGAGGAAAGGAGGTGAGGAGTGAAGAATATTGGGACGCACCCAGGTGCTGAGGGATACCAGGACAGGAAGGAAACCTCGAGCCGGGTTTTTTAACAAACCTCTCCTGATTAGAGGGATTGATTTACTAGAGGAACATGGCTGGTTTCTGTTCCCCTGCTGGGTTCCTTTGAGGCCTGGGCTTTTCGGAGAGAGTAGAGCAAGACTACTGCTCTTGGATCAGTTTATTCTTTTAGGTTAGGATGTGACCATGGTACTCCTGACGCTCGATCAGCACTCTGATACCCAGTCCTCCCGCCCTGCAAGAGTTCTGTTTTCCCCCGACCGACTTTCTGTGGTAAAACCGTCACCATCAGCAACTGAGCTGCTTGTCTGCTGAGGTGCGGTTCGCACGGAACTGGTTTTCTTTGTGAGCGCTTGTGTGTGTTCCTGAGGTAATCGGATACACCTCCCGCCCTTCATTTTTATAGGATTAAGGCCCCACGAGCACAGAGCTAATGGCTGGGAGGTGCTGACCTTACGGCGCTACGGCGACCATGAGCTCCCGCCATCGCTCAGCAGAGACCAGTCAACTGACCTTTAGATCCATCTACCTGCTCTCACAGATTATTAGTATTATCACAGTAATAACTATTCTAACTTCTTATGTTTTACTATTATTATTATCATTAGTAGTAATAGTCAGAAGTACAATGCTGCAGTTAGTGTTAGTGAGTGAAGTTTGATGTCTCCCCGTCTGGTCTCCTAGGCGAGGTGAAGATGAACTACCTGTCCAAGCCCTACGTCGCCATAGTAACCACCTACCAGATGGCGGTGTTGC
>CM056394.1:7466060-7516060 GCA_029718625.1 Synaphobranchus kaupii | reverse complement strand
TCAGTAATGGCATGGAACTAATGCTTTATTAATCTTTATCTATTCCTAAAAAACATTTTCCTCATCACTCCCAATTCAATTGAGTTATGCTTACAGGTATGACTACATATAGCATTCTTGTTAAAGCATAACAATGAAAAAGCCTCTTTCTCTATTTGTCGTCATTTCTCATTGTGTAGTTTGCCTCTGTTTATAACAATACAGCCAAATAAATCTTTGTCCTCACAAGCCTTCTGTGGCGACAGATTACGTTGTGCTCCACGACAACAAACACAATCTCATTGGCCGATTGTTGTCCGTGGCAACAGTCCCATTGTGAAGTGGCATTACACCAGACCGATTCCGATTGGACGCTTGTGTTCTGTTGCAGGAAGTGGAGCAGACGAGGAGCGCGGTGGACGAGGACAGGAAGATGTACCTACAGGCCGCTATCGTGCGTATAATGAAGGCACGTAAAGTGCTGAGACACAATGCACTAATCCAAGAGGTAAGCCTCTCTCCACGCTAAGCCCTGTCCATAATGGTGGCCTATTATAGGTTGTTTGTGGGGGACGGGAGGGGGCGGGGTGACTGCATGGCACCCATTACCCAGCCATGATTTTCGGGGGGGTGGGGTTCTGAGCATTCTGTCTCCCTTAAAGACCACCAAAGGCTTGTGGTGTGATAACCCCCCACCATACACAGAACATGTCTCTATCCTCTCACTGAGACACTAAACCTTAGAGTTCTGTTTACTGTCAGCAAGAGAAACGGCCTTGATGCTTGTACTCTCACTCTTTTTATTATTTTTTAAGTTATTTATTTATTTTGTTTCGCTAAACGGGACAATGAACTGAATCAGCAAATCAGCCGATGTTATATGGGAGGGGGGGTTCAATAAGGAAAGGGCCATAGAGTCATATGCATCGGATGTTATAACACCACTAAGTTACTTTAGCCTGTCCTTATGCTTAGTTAAAGTAAGGCCTTTATTCAGGCTTGTGCAAGCGACCCCGCTGATGTGTGCAGTAGCTCACAGCCTGCACTCATAGGCCGGGTAGCTCACAGCCTGCACTCATAGGCCGGGTAGCTCACAGCCTGCACTCATAGGCCGGGTAGCTCACAGCCTGCACTCATAGGCCGGGTAGCTCACAGCCTGCACTCATAGGCCGGGTAGCTCACAGCCTGCACTCATAGGCCGGGTTTTAAAGGCATTCTATGCACAGAGCTAGCCGCTCTACCGGCTCCATTAAACAACAGCATGCTAATCTTCTTTCTCTCTCCTTCCCATTGGCAGGTCATCAACCAATCAAAAGCCAGATTCAGCCCCAGTATCGGCATGATAAAGAAGTGCATCGAGGTGCTGATGGACAAGCAGTACATCGAGCGGAGTCAGAGCACGGCGGACGAGTATAGCTACGTAGCGTGATGCGGCGGGGGGGCGGAGTTAGGGGGAGAGGGGGCGGTTCCCCAGGCTTAACCAGTAATGGAACGGGAGAGCGTTTATTTACCGCCGTCGCTGTCGTCCGGTTGGTTTCCCAGGCGACCAGGCAGAGCAGCGCCCCCTTTGGGGGGGGGGGGGGGGATACGCACAGCGACCTGATGCGCTTTTAAAATGCCGTTTACAACATCACCAGTGCCACGGCAACGCACGTTAACGAACGATGCCTCTAGCCCCTCCAGCGCAAGCTGATAACTGCGGCTTTAGTCTATGAACCGAAACAGGAAATAGGATGAGCTCGCAAACAGAACGAACAAATCAGAGACGAGCTCACTAAGAATGTGGGATACCTTCAACAAATCAGAGACGAGCTCACTAAGAATGTGGGATACCTTCAACAAATCAGAGACGAGCTCACTAAGAATGTGGGATACCTTCAAAAGGAAGCCATGCTTTCTCTTCTCACATTTGCAGTCCTGTTTTTAATTATTATTATTATTATTATCATTATTTTAAATGTGTAAATATAAATGCAAGACAAAATGTTGTAATAGAACAATATACCAATAACTGTATTTACTTTCAAATATAAAGAATAATAAACTGAGGTGACAAACATGATCCTGCTGCTTGTCAAATAAAAAAATATAGAAATAAACCCAGATTTTTTGGGGGGTAATTTTGTCCTGTTTATTAGAGGATCTGTGTGGAAAATGGGGTTCAGAGTCTGCACCCCTGACTTTTGATTGCGATAATGCACTTGAAGACGGGTCGGGGAGATGGTGTGGGGTTTAAATCAGCCAGGGGTTGCTCTAGTTACCTCAGCATTAATTCCTCCCACAGGTTACGAGTTATCTACAGTAATATACTCTCCTCCAGGTGGCAGGCAAGCTCTCCTGTAGTACTGTGGCACAAGCTCTCCTGTAGTACTGTGGCACAAGCTCTCCTGTAGTACTGTGGCACAAGCTCTCCTGTGGTACTGTGGCACAAGCTCTCCTGTGGTACTGTGGCACAAGCTCTCCTGTGGTACTGTGGCACAAGCTCTCCTGTAGTACTGTGGCACAAGCTCTCCTGTAGTACTGTGGCACAAGCTCTCCTGTAGTACTGTGGCACAAGCTCTCCTGTAGTACTGTGGCACAAGCTCTCCTGTAGTACTGTGGCACAAGCTCTCCTGTAGTACTGTGGCACAAGCTCTCCTGTAGTACTGTGGGTAAAAAATTGTCCATGGCTTGAGGAAGAGAGCATTGCAGGAGAGCTCACGCTTAACAAATGCTGCTCCTTGCATGGGTATCTAAAGAGGAATGTTGTGATTCCAATATGGGGAGGAAAAAGCAGTTTTACGTGGAGTTCTGTGGTGGTCATGACCACCCCTTTTCTGTGGTTGGAGCACACACCCTTGGTTTTTTGAGGGTTCAACCGTGGTCTTTCCTATTTTTCCTGTAAACCATCCTGTAAACCATCCTGTAAAAAGATGTTTTGGATTGATTGGGCCTCGAACTCGGGTCGAGTCGGGTCAGACTTTTTAATTTATTTTTATTTTTTTATCTCAACAGCCAAAATATTTTTTGGCACACATTCACGCGTTCAGGTGCAATCATGTCTGCGTGTGAGGAAAAGCTCTGATCATCTCAATGTTTGTTTTGAAGGAGACCAGTAACCAGGGAGAGACCAGTAACCAGGGAGAGACAGTAACTCACTGTGAGGAGAATATGCGCTTACGTTAAAGGCCATTCTGCAATGAAGCCTGTCCAAGAAAACAAGCCTCTTGTTGCTGTCGCATACAAAGTGTTGTTATGACTGCACCGACAACTGTCAGATGCAATGTCTTTTAAAAACCCACCTAAATGAAAACAAATACACAACGTGCGTCCGTGTGTGTGTGTGTGTGTGTGTGTGTGTGTGTGTGTGCTATTTCCCACTGCAACACAAGGTGGCGTGCTCATCGATCTGACAGACATTGTGAATGCTGTCAGGGGTGTTAATCACGGTGTTCATAATTCCATAATCAAACTTACATAAAAATTCTCATTCTTTATTGAAAATTGCAATATATTTTTCTTCAGACTGTGTTATAAATCCTGTCCAATATGAAACGATAAAGATATTAAGAGTTAAAGGTAAGTAATTTACATTTCATACAGTAGTCATCTATAATTAATAGGCTTAATATGACAAAACAAAGTGGTGTAAGGCTTGATTAATATGCACAAAGTGCAATGTTCTATTTGGCGAAATCTTCTGTTAACATAGTCTGCTGTGCACAGTGTCCAGTGCATGTTAACATAGTCTGCTGTGCACAGTGTGTCCAGTGCATGTTAACATAGTGTGCTGTGCACAGTGTCCAGTGCATGTTAACATAGTGTGCTGTGCACAGTGTCCAGTGCATGTTAACATAGTCTGCTGTGCACAGTGTGTCCAGTGCATGTTAACATAGTGTGCTGTGCACAGTGTCCAGTGCATGTTAACATAGTGTGCTGTGCACAGTGTCCAGTGCATGTTAACATAGTCTGCTGTGCACAGTGTGTCCAGTGCATGTTAACATAGTCTGCTGTGCACAGTGTCCAGTGCATGTTAACATAGTCTGCTGTGCACAGTGTCCAGTGCATGTTAACATAGTCTGCTGTGCACAGTGTCCAGTGCATGTTAACATAGTCTGCTGTGCACAGTGTCCAGTGCATGTTAACATAGTCTGCTGTGCACAGTGTCCAGTGCATGTTAACATAGTCTGCTGTGCACAGTGTGTCCAGTGCATGTTAACATAGTGTGCTGTGCACAGTGTCCAGTGCATGTTAACATAGTGTGCTGTGCACAGTGTCCAGTGCATGTTAACATAGTGTGCTGTGCACTGTGTGTCCAGTGCATGTTAACATAGTGTGCTGTGCACAGTGTCCAGTGCATGTTAACATAGTGTGCTGTGCACTGTGTGTCCAGTGCATGTTAACATAGTGTGCTGTGCACAGTGTCCAGTGCATGTTAACATAGTGTGCTGTGCACAGTGTCCAGTGCATGTTAACATAGTGTGCTGTGCACTGTGTGTCCAGTGCATGTTAACATAGTGTGCTGTGCACAGTGTCCAGTGCATGTTAACATAGTGTGCTGTGCACAGTGTCCAGTGCATGTTAACATAGTCTGCTGTGCACAGTGTCCAGTGCATGTTAACATAGTCTGCTGTGCACAGTGTGTCCAGTGCATGTGGCATTAATTCATTAATTACAATTAAGCACATACGAGGGAGGACGTAAACGCGAGCTGTCTCTTTCAGGCGGCTGTCCTTTTGTGGGACTTTATTGTCTCTCTCATGTTCAAAGGCACCCCATTATAGACATATAATGATATATGAACGCTTCCCCCCACCCACATTGATTGAATCGTAAGACTACATCGCTTTAAAATATGCATGCACTACAAAAAAAAAGAAGAAAAAAAAAGGTTTTTTTATTTGCTTTAAGGGGTCCTGCTTCTTCAGCCCAAAGCGGACACTGGAAGTCCACACTGTTTCTGCTTCAGTCTGCTCATTGCCCTGCAACAAATCTAACCACCATAATGTCAGCTAGTGCTGCCTGCTGCTCTGTTTCACTGGGTAGCATGTTGTGAATAAGGCTACATTTCATTGGCTGTTATTCTGTGTGCGTGCTCTTCTGGAGCTTATATGACCTTGATGGTATGACAGGGCGTGGATCTGTGCCTTCTGTTCTGACCAATCAGCAGAGGTGTTTTTATGCAGAATGCCATTGACTGTATTCTTACATTGTTTGGGTTCTTGGTTTAGCTTTAGCATTGTCCATGTCCAAGTCCAAATGTGATGCATGAAAACCACAGCACATTCAGCTCTGCATATCACATTCACAGCTCCAGAGCGTAGGGCCTATCCAATCACAACTCCAGAATATAGGGCTTATCCAATCACAGCCCCAGAGCGTAGGGCCTATCCAATCACAACTCCAGAGCATAGGGCTTATCCAATCACAGCTCCAGAACGTAGGGCTTATCCAATCACAGCCCCAGAGCGTAGGGCCTATCCAATCACAGCTCCAGAGCATAGGGCTTATCCAATCACAGCCCCAGAGCGTAGGGTCTATCCAATCACAACTCCAGAATGTAGGGCTTATCCAATCACAGCCCCAGAGCGTAGGGCCTATCCAATCACAACTCCAGAATGTAGGGCTTATCCAATCACAGCTCCAGAGCGTAGGGCCTATCCAATCACAGCTCCAGAGCGTAGGGCCTATCCAATCACAACTCCAGAATGTAGGGCTTATCCAATCACAGCCCCAGAGCGTAGGGCCTATCCAATCACAACTCCAGAATGTAGGGCTTATTCAATCACAGCTCCAGAGCGTAGGGCCTATCCAATCACAACTCCAGAATGTAGGGCTTATCCAATCACAACTCCAGAGCGTAGGGCCTATCCAATCACAGCTCCAGAGCATAGGGCTTATCCAATCACAGCTCCAGAACGTAGGGCTTATCCAATCACAGCCCCAGAGCGTAGGGCCTATCCAATCACAGCCCCAGAATGTAGAGCTTATCCAATCGCTGCCCCAGAGTGTAGGGTCTATCCAATCACAGCCACAGAATGTAGGGCTTATCCAGTCAAAGCCCCAGAACGTAGACCTTATCCAATCACAGCCCCAGATGTCACCGTGCTCTCTTCCAGCCCACATATGTCATCTGGCGCACAGTTCCCTGTGATTAAGGAGAATAAAGCACCGTATTTAAGCCGCTGATTCTGTTTCTGGTGGGAAGCCAACTTCCTGTTCAGAGCAGTGCCTCTGACGCTCCCCTCATACTTTTCAAAAGAAACTAAATATTTAGATTTTGTTTAAAGCACAGTCTGGGAAATAAGAGAGATTCCATTCTGTGTTTTTCAGCCTTGTTTAGTATTAAATTAAATAATTTAATAATAATAATAATAATAATAATAATAATAATAATAATAAAAATAATAATAATGTGCAGACCATTTGAAAATAGCTTTTATTTATTTTGTATGACTTTGTCATGTGCCTGACGGGCACATTTCAGGTAAAGAGTTTGTGAAGACAAATTCAGGTAAAAAGTTGGTGAATCATGGATGATTCTCGATATGCTGCTTTGTGAATTTGATTCGGCCATTTTGTGGAAATCCTAGAGTAGATTACACCTGGCTGGCTCTCCACTGTGAAGATGCCACATTAATGCAGATAGCGTTTTTACCTGTGTGTGTGTGTGTGTGTGTGTGTGTGTGTGTGTGTGTGTGTGTGTGTGTGTGTGTGTGTGTGTGTGTGTGACAGTGTCTGTGTGTCTCCGTTCTTCACACATATCAGACTCCACATGCAAGAGCACGTCTCAAAAAGCTTTCTTCATTTCCACGCTTCAGAGTCAGACAAACACTGGACTTGATTATTCAGCCGTGTAAAAAAAAACACCCTTTTCTCATTTTCAGTGAAAGAGGAATGAACATGGTGTATATCAACACTATTTTATTAACTCTCCTGTATTCTTTTCCCAAAATGATAGAGGTTTTGGGGTTTCCATGTTTATCATAAAGCTTAGCATTACAAAAAAGCGAAACAAAGTACATCAGGGGAGTACACTATGAAGCAGGATTACTTACTTAGCTGGATAATTGAGTAAAAACCGGAACAGCTCTCTTTACTCCAGTCCATGTTCCAGACTTGGGAGGGTTCCGGGTTTCATTGCAGTTATCCAGCTAACTCAGTAATCCTGCCTGTAGTACACCCTCCTGGCAAACTATGGAGTCTGTAGTCTGCTACACAAGGGCTCACAGAATAAGGATGACATCTATAATAAGCCCAAAGAAGAGAAATATAAAACCATAAATATATAACCTAAAACTATAAAATCACCGTAACCTGAAAGAGTGCAAAAGGTGGGACTTCTGTTGGTGCGCACGGTCTGCAGATGTGAGGTTTTTAGTCTGTCAGTACCTGACCGATGACACCACTGTCCTGACCACTGCGGGACGTTTGTTCCACC
The DNA here is from genome assembly GCA_029718625.1 of Synaphobranchus kaupii. NCBI lineage: Eukaryota > Metazoa > Chordata > Actinopteri > Anguilliformes > Synaphobranchidae > Synaphobranchus > Synaphobranchus kaupii. The sequence continues at coordinate 7,508,661 of CM056394.1, read as the reverse complement.
ACTAGGGGGCGCCAGTACAGACAGTCATCATTACTGGCAGAAGCCACAGGGAGAGAGGGGATAGCTAGAGCCTGTGGCCTTGTGACTGTGGAACAGAGAGATGTGACTGGCGTGTGAGGTGCTCCATTCGCTTCTCTACAGGCTGTGAGACTAAAAATATCCTTTCAGTCAGCAGCCAATTTAGGCCCTGGAAACGACGTGTCGATTCTCTATCCCAGAGGTAGCCAACCCTGGCCCTGGAGCGCCAGTGAAGTTTATGGGTTTTTGTTCCTTCCGAGTTTGATCACAAGAGTCTGAGCCTGAATATTCACAAGTCTGAATGGTGCAGTACTGAATGGCTCCATTAACGCTGGTAATTAATCAACTTATAGGTTTGGATGGAGCAAAAACCAGGGACGCCTCTGGTGCTCCAGGGCCAGTTGCCCATTCCTGCGTTAGCCAATCTGAGACTTGAACAAGGCTTCTGACTCAGCACTAGACTTGGCGACTCTCCAAGGAGCAATAATGACATAAATAGGAGTTAATCTTTAGGCTACTGTTAAACTGGTTTGTGGTCTCATCCAGTTTGCTATGGTGTAATCACAAAACCTTTTCTTTTAATTTTTACTTCTATGTCGTAGCATTGTCTTTTTTTGTGTCCTGTGTGACTCTTGTATTGTAATCTGTTAGATTAGAATTAAGGACAAATGTTGATTGGATACAGTCCCTTGTTTTCAAGGCCTAAGCTTGCTGCTGATTGAAACAACACCACAAAAGTCTGCAGAGACTGTTGCCCCCATTGTAGCATCCATGCAGGGATTTCTGCATCACTGACATTATGATTCACTACTATAGACTGTCTGTGGCTTCCCGTAACCTGGACCTGGCTGGGGGCTATAGGCTATGTCTATGCTGCTCTTAGCCTAAACCAGAGCTCTGCTCTGTAAGCTGACTAGACCAGTGATTAGTTTAATGTAGTTACTAACATTCAGGGTAGCGTATGATACTAATTATGAATGACAACGCTGTTCGCTGCTCGGGCATTCAGGAATTTGTAGCCTAGCTACTATTTCATTGGACTGCGACCAATAAGGACTTTTACACGGGCCTATGAATATACAAATAACGTCAATTAAGAAATCAATACAAAGATAGAACACTAAAACAATATGTGCCAATAAATGCGTCCGCACGAGTTAGCCTCAGCATTTTTAGCGCGGGACCCAGTTCAACTGTCATGTTCTCGAAGTGGGCGCGAGCCGTGAACCCCTGTCAGCACCTCGCGGCTGCTCGTGCCGCCGTGTGATCAGGTTACAAAGCAGAGCGATGACCGGGGGTGACAGTGGCACTGTGGCAGTAGTAGGCTACACAGTCACACCAAGGACAACAGGAGGACCGTCTCATACAGAAAGAAAAAGAATGTTTTTATGGCGGCACACTTTTGGGTAGGCTTTGAGCGTTTGAGGGATGAGAGGGTCCTATGACGTCTCTGCGGGACTTCAGGTCTGTTTTGCGACGTGCCCAATCCACAACGTCGCTGGAAGCTACTGCTCTCTGCCGATCAAATGAGATGGCCCTGATGCAGGCCGTGGAAAGAAAACGAGGAGATCGTTTTCTGGAGAAATTACCCCCCCCCCCCCCCCCCAAATAAAATAAAAAAAATATATATATATAAAATAATAATAATATTAAATAAATAAATAAAAATAACAAGCAAAACAAAACAAACACACAACTAGATAAATAAATACGTAAATAAAACAAACTAATGAACTAACTGTTTGGATATCACAAATACTGCTGTTTTTTTTTTAACCACTGGTGAATCGTGTTACCTTGCTCCTGGTTTATGGTAAACACCCCATCAATTTACACTATTCCATAACAGCCCGTAGCAAGTCTATGCTATGCTAATTAAAAATTATGTGAAAAAGCAGCTGGTAGCCTCAAACTGCATGGCTTTATAGTTAAAATTAGTCTGCCGGAGAATATTTTATAGGGTATTTGTTTATTTTTCTTTAAGTGATATGAAACTACATTTAAACATTTAAACTCCACAATATTCGGCAAATAATTTAATTTCATTGTTTCCGGTCGTGTTTATATGGTGGCTAGCAAATAATTATGTAGGCAAATTGTGTTAAAACTTTTAATTTACCCCCCATTCTCTGTCGAGCGAGTGAAGGTGCCACCTGGGGTCCGAAAACAAGGGAGTTACAATATGAGTCAATACCCGTGTTTATGAGTCAATACCCGCGGTGACCAGAGTGGGGAGACGCTCCCTCGAGTCAACGGATTGCTGGATTCGAACTAGTGTACACATCACACAACACGATCGCAGAAACATTAAACAGGTGGTCAGATACACACATCTTAAACCTTCCACTATGGAAAAAAGGTGAAGAATATCGCTAGCTTCTTTCTGGATGCAATCTGTACAACGCCAAGGAGAATTAATGTCGAGGCGAACGGGAAAAAGTAGCATCGCACCTTGACTTTTATTCTGGATCCGTGGGATATATCGGCAATAAAACTATGAAAGTGACGGTGTGTTTCGGGCGGACCAGGGTGGTGGTTCCATGTGGAAATGGAAATATTAAAGTCAATAGTTTGATTCAACAGGCTGTAATGAGGTACAAAAAAGCCATCGCCAAGGTGAGTTACGTTTGTTTCTCTTTGTGTTCGTGTTGCCATGAAAATATTTGGAAACAGTGTTTCAATCCGAGCACCGGTGCAGCTGTGTACCAACATGGCGCTTTCTTGGAGCGAGGAAGAGAAAGAACAGGAGGGAAATCCTTCAAGATCGTACTGATTAAATATATCAAACCGCTTTTAATGAGGTTGCTTAACACGGGAACACATGCATTTATGTAACCTTTTCGTGTTCATAAGTCTTCTCCATTTTGATGCTGTTACTGTGGTAGTAGCCTAGCCTGTAGCGAACCCGCAAAACTTCCAGAGGGACTGGATTTTTTTAATAGGAACTACCGCTGGTGAGTTTGGTAGTTATGGGAAGAAATTGACGAAACGAATTAATCAAATAATGTGCAAAAGCATATTATGCATATGCACTAAGCGACTGAAAGAAAACTTGAGCTGAAGTAGCCGTTTATGTTCGGCTATCGCATGGGAAAAGACTGCTTGCAACATCGGGCAACTGGGATCTTCTGTTATCTTGTTTGAAGTTTGAAAGTCTCGCGTTTCGAAAATAAAAAATTTGTAAAATTCTACTGGGACATTCACTTGATTTCCCTCTAACTACATTTTACAATATTTCAGCGTTTTTCATACGTTTATTTGTCCCTTTTTGCAGCTGAAAATTGGTCCATTGTCACAACTAGATGGGTAGGTCCACAGCCACTTTAAGCACGGCACGGAAAAGACAGATTGTGTTTTGACGTTTCATTTGTTTGTAAAGGCGCGGCGTCCTCGTAAATCAAAGGGGTCTGTGCAGTTCATTGTATCGTCTTGTGGTTTACACGTGTTTTAAGTTGTTAGTGGCGTGTGTCCTGCATAAATGTAGGAATAAGTATAAATTCAGCTTCAGGCCTCCAAGATACTCCAGGCCCTGGAGGAGAGGGTGGGAAACTACAGCAAAATGAGTTAACAATTCCACAGTCACGAAAAACTGGACATGGTTTTACGAACAAAGAATGAGATCAGATCACCACAGTTGCTGAACTTTGAGTCTCGGACTAAGCAGAATAAAACAACGCGAACGCCATTTTGACGGAATACAGTTTGAGATCACATATGGGGTGTTATAAAAAAGCATCTTTTTCGATGATGTGAGCAACCCTGGTACAAAAGCGCAAGCAATCTGGAGCATCGGCAATAAAATACGTTAAGGTGTGTTTGGGAGGATTTAAATTATAGTAATATGTGTAGAATAGTTTCTGGATCAACGGCAAAATCCTGATATATTTCCCAGGGTAGGCTATGTAGGCCCCAATTAAATTTTCCTTTTATTATTAGGCCATTCTTCCAGGTTAGATGGAGTTAGCACGACCGTACTGTAGTTACACGGTGTTAGGTTGTGTGACTGTTACTGTAGCTTCTGAAAGAGATTTTTTTTCTGCCCTCATACTTCACATTCAGCTCCATCTCCATGGGAGACGTTGATCTTTTCCAAGAAGGTCTTATGTTCTTTCCCAAATACCCCAAGTACAGCACTGGGAATTAGCCTACTGCTACTGTTAAACATGATTTTCATAGACTGCTGAATTTGTATTCTTAATGAATGAGTTTCTCATATGAACGGAGCACATTTCAAAGAGCACATCAGGGCGACGGCACGGTCCTGCAGGTTCCTCCTGTACAACATCAGGAGGATTCGACCGTACCTGACCACCTACTCCACCCAGCTTCTTGTCCAGACCATGGTCACCTCACGCCTGGACTACTGCAACTCCCTGCTCGCAAGCCTACCGGCCTGCGCCATTCTGCCTCTTCAACTGATCCAGAATGCAGGTGCCCGGCTTGTGTTCAACCTCCCGAAATTTTCCCATGTAACCCCCCTGCTGAGGTCACTCCACTGGCTGCCAGTTGCAGCCAGGATCAGGTTCAAAGTTCTGACCCTGGCCTACACTGCAGCCAATAGGACAGGCCCCTCCTACCTGCAGGACTTAATTCAGAACTATATTCCTGCTCGACCACTTCGCTCTTCTACAGCAGGGCGACTCGCACTTCCCCCCCCCTCCGTGTCAACGGCTCTCGCTCGTCCTGACTGCGGAGCTTTTCCACCTTAGCTCCTCAGTGGTGGAATGAACTTCCCATTCCCCTACGTTCTACTCCAACCCTGCCCGCATTCCGTCAAGGCCTGAAGACACACCTCTTCAGACTCCACCTTGACTGATGTTCTAACCTAGGAATATCAGTTCCCTGTGTTTACTAGTTCCCTGTGTTTTTCCTGTCTGTTTGTTATAGTTTATAATAGTATTTAGAATAGAAGTGTAGTATAGCTGATTTACCCACAGCTTACTGTGAACTACAGTCAACGTTCATTACTAGGGATAGCTGCTACATTATGGGAAGGATGTGCTTTGTCTTTTCTGTTCTGTAGTGATCTTGATGATGTCTCTATGCACTTATTGTACGTCGCTTTGGATAAAAGCGTCTGCTAAATGAATGTGATGTAATGTAATGTAACGGTGACGTGTGTTACTCATCAGCTGCAAGTCAACATCACCAAGCGTGTGAGACTGGTGTGAGCTTCCCTGTGGTCACTGTTTATAAAGAGAGTAACCGTCTGCGTATGTTTCTGGGAGGTACGTTGTCTCACACACAAAGGCAGCAGCAGTTCAGGACATTTTCCTTTTTTCAAAAAAAAGAAGAAAAAAAAAGCCAAAGTAGTAAAACAATATCATAGAAGGGGAGGATTAGGGTTTAAGTATGAGGATGAGGATGCTTGTATGGAGTGGGGCATATTAGCCACTGTTTAACACACCTATAAGTAATTAAAAAAGGACTGACATCCTCTTTCAGATGATCAAGGTGAAAATATACCGGTAAAACCTGTTTTGAAGGTCAATGAAGACGTGTCAGTAGCAGTAGTAATAATGCTGCAATAATTAAACACAGTTTAACTACATAAAATACAATTCTGTCAAAAACCAATTTACCCATCATTTCAACTCATTCTTACAGCTCATTTTACAAAGTGGTATGAATGTATTGGCCCATTTGTACAGGGTGGTTTTAGAGTCTAATTAAAGAATGACACCAGAAACGGCTCACGGAGGGGGATGCAGACAAGCTATTTTTCTGCAGGTTTAACTCCAGTCCTGGAGGGCCGCAGTGTCTGCAGGTTTAACTCCAGTCCTGGTGGGCCGCAGTGTCTGCAGGTTTAACTCCAGTCCTGGAGGGCCGCAGTGTCTGCAGGTTTAACTCCAGTCCTGGTGGGCCGCAGTGTCTGCAGGTTTAACTCCAGTCCTGGTGGGCCGCAGTGTCTGCAGGTTTAACTCCAGTCCTGGAGGGCCGCAGTGTCTGCAGGTTTAACTCCAGTCCTGGAGGGCCGCAGTGTCTGCAGGTTTAACTCCAGTCCTGGAGGGCTGCAGTGTCTGCAGGTTTAATGTGTGCTACAGTACTGTCACTAACAGACTAAAGTGTCGGGTATACCAGGCTTCCGAAATAGACTACTGATTTACAAACAGACACTGCAGATCTCACAAAACATCCCTGTCTTATAAGGTGGAGGATTGTTGTTTAGAAAATAATTTTCATGGTTTAAAAAGCGAGGGAGATGAATGGCTTCACCTTGAAAAATGACATTTTTAACACCAGTGTACGCTGCACTGATCAATTACCAGAGCAGGAGATGCAGAGTAGACCCATGGTATGGGCTGAATCTCCAGTGAATTGATGAATACATTTGCACAGGCCTAGTTTCTTGGCCTTGGACACCAGTTTTTATTTATTTATTTGCTGTTCCTGCAGAATTATGGGCGAGTCGATCCTCTATTGATTGTCTGGGTGTCAGGCCTGTTTGGGGAACCCTCAGTGCTGACTCAGAGCTGATTAGCCTCCTAATCTATGGAGCTTGTTACACCGCTGTGGGAAAATCAGCGTTTTATTGACAGCCATTATGAATGCAGCCCGGCTTGCTGGGGTTTCTTCAGGAGTTGATTTCTGTGTGTCTACAGCAGGGCTGGGCAATTCCATTCCTGGCGCACAGTTCCATTTCAGATTTTTATTTCCACCAGTTACCCCAGCTTAATCAACCCACGTCTGTGTCCACCAACACCAGTGCACCTGTAGATCAAACCACAGTGAAAATGTTTCATATTGAGAATTTATAATTGTTAATTCATGTGCACTTATCAATAAATTTAGGTAAAATGCCAGGTGGTGTAAATGATTGGGGGTTTAATTTAATAATTAAGAGCAGCAGTTGGCATGATATCCAGAAATGGATTCAGGCTGTGCGGATCAGTCTCACACAGTCTCTCTGGCTCTGTGGGGCACATTGCTTTGTAAGGCTGTGCTTCCCACTCCAGCTGTTTTAAAAAAAGAAAAGAAAAAAAAAAAAGTTTTTTAATGCTTTTTTCTGTTCTCCCCAATTTGGAATTCCCAACCGTGCCAATTCACTCCTGTAATATCGGACCGCAGTAAAACATTTATACCAAAGATACATCTGTAGTCTAAATCTCCAGCTCCAACCATTATCAGATATGTAAGCTCAAATGGGCATGGGCGATTTAATTGGTTAAATATAATTTATAGCAGAATTTGGCACGATATCCAGAAATGTATTGACCCTTGGTCCTCGACCCTCACAAGGAGCCAGTCACTGGCTATGTAGTGGTTCACATGTACACAGAAGATACACATGTACACAGCGTGCGAAATACATGTTGTAAACGGTGCCTTTTCATCTTACGGAAAGCTCAACACTTTCTTCCTTTGTCAGGTCTGTTTGACCTACAGCAGGGGTGTCAGACTACCGTCCTGTAGGGCCGCAGTATCAGCTGGTTTTCAGTGCATTTCAGCACTTAAGTGCTTCATTTAAGTCGGTGCTTGGCTAAGGAGCACATGTGCCTTTTTTCCAAGCCCTAAATTGGTTGTCGATTGTAAGAGAAGAAAGAAAAGCGGGCCCCTGGGCCTTTATTTTGGCATCCCTGGCGTTTAATAACAGCAGGGCTGAAGACTCAGGTGTCAGTGCTGTCTTCACCTCACAGGGGGGAAGGGGACGTACTCATGGCTGGTCTGATGCTGGATGCTTTTGTGGGCGGGGCTCGGCATAGTCCGGAGCTGTCACTCTTATCCCGGAGGGAGGGGTCTGCAGCATTTCCTCGTTTCCTTTTGGCTCTGCAGCCAATTCAGGCCTCGGAAACAAAGCAATGCGATGAGTGACTGATATCATTCCACTAAGTGCTGAAGCATCAAAAAAAAACAACCCCCAGCATGCACTGGGGTCTGTACCTCCTGGCCTGTAGTCTGCGTTCCTCCTGTGACAGTGAGACAGCAGTTGTGACCTCATAAATAACCGGAGCAGAACTCAAAACCGCTCTGTGGGGCTTCTAGCCAAACTCACATTTATTGTGTTGCTTTAATAAGCGGCTCGACTGCCTCCCTATCACTTGAGTATGAATGCAGTGGCATTAATAACCCTTTGAAGAGGAGGTTTTTATTTATTTATAAAAAAAGAATTTCAAAGTCAGTGTTCTAGAACTCCGTTGTTTTCAGTTACCAGTAGTGATTGTTACGTCAGCATTAGAATGTTCAGTTATCAGTAGTGATTGTTACATCAGCATTAGAATGTTCAGTTACCAGTAGTGATTGTTACGTCAGCATTAGAATGTTCAGTTAAGAACATTCCAATCACTTATTTATGATCTTGCTCCTTATAGGGTTAAGAATAATTTTTCGCTTGGGTTCTCCTCAGGCCAAGACATGTCTGTGGGTCCTACGAGCATTGCATTGTGGGCAGCATCTGTAAGGGACTAGGCCACTCGGATAATAGGCAATGGCTGGGACGGCTTTGCATTCGGAGGCAAATTAGGTTTTTTTAGTTTCTGACAAAGAAATAACTGGGATTGTAGGGGCTTACTTTGTAATGTTGGTTAGATGTTTTTAGCGTAGCTGTGCAAGCTACTTTGGAGTGCTTTCGCCCACAAACCCACAAATGCCTGCTGCCAGCCATTGCAAAGCTGGAAACGTCTGTCAGAAACGACTGCAAGTATCTAAAAACTTTGTGGATCTTCCTGTTCTCCTAAAGTGCCCCAGTCCTGTGACTCAATGCCAGAAAACCCAACACAAATTATATTATATACAAAACAAATGGATATTGGGGCCAGAAAACCACCGCTGTCTGGCGTAGACAAACCGCTTCTCCAAACTGTCACCAAAATATCGGTACAGCAATTTTAAAAACAAAGACCTACAGCCTGGAGCCCCAAGCATAAGCCCGTCTTTCCAAAAAGAAAATGGCCCTCTTCTCTTACTCCCCCGTCCCACTCAAGATTTAAATCTCTCTCTTCTTCTAAACCCCGGGGAAATGGTCATTGGACATGCGTCATGTGCCAAAACAAAGAAAAATGTATATGTTCCTAATACCTGTTCCTGACACCCCACACAATACTCTGTATACAAAGTTGATCCAAGACATTTGAAAACAGCGTTATGTTTATTGCATGTGTATGGTTTAATTCCACCAAATTAGGAAAAAAATGTAAGGTTGACTGGTTTTTAAGAGCCGTTAAACGCTGAATGGGGTTAAATTGACCCCAAACATGAATAGGAGAGTTAATTGTTCCACTTTACTGTTCATGAACATCCCCTCCCCCTTTGATGATTAAAAACAAAACAAAATGAATGACCAGAGACAGACTTCTCACCCGGATGTTAACAGCCCAATAATTTTACATGAGAAATTTTACATCTCTCCACTTATTTTTTTAGTAGTTTTGGTGTAGTGAGGTACATCTTATTCCTAATTTTGTTCTCTGAGGTACATTATATTCCTAATTGTGCACTCTGCCTGACCTGTGCTTTGTTTACACACTTTTCTTGTGGTGTGTGAGTGTGTTTGCCGAACTCCGGTAAGGCATTCTGAGTCCGTGATCACAGTTTGCGGTCAACCACAAAACCACGTTTAATTGGCGGGAGTTTTTTTTTTCCTTTCTTCTTCCTCTTGATGGTCGTGGGGTGGAGGGCGGACATTTTGGGAGCAGAACCTGGCCCAGTGACCCACTTCCTCCGTCACTGCAGTGGAGGGGAAAGAGAAGAGCACCAGACTTAACACACATCACAACTCTAAATCATAACTCTGAATCATAACTCTAAATCATAACTCTGAATCATAACTCTGAATCATAACTCTGAATCACAACTCTAAATCACAACTCTAAATCACAACTCTAAATCACAACTCTAAATCACAACTCTAAATCACAACTCTAAATCATAACTCTAAATCACAACTCTAAATCATAACCCTGAATCACAACTCTAAATCATAACTCTGAATCATAACTCTAAATCATAACTCTGAATCACAACTCTAAATCACAACTCTAAATCATAACTCTAAATCACAACTCTAAATCATAACTCTAAATCATAACTCTAAATCACAACTCTAAATCATAACTCTAAATCATAACTCTGGAATTAGAGACGGGCTGTGGTGGTAAAATCAGACAGGGGAGAGGGGAGGGGGTGTATATATCTGTTTGATGTGGAAATGTAATAGCTGTACAAGGTTGTTTTTCTTCTCCTTGTCCCAGTTAAGATTTTGCTGTTAGTGCTGAGTATTTCTCCCAGGCAGCCTGCATGGTAGCTGATAACTTGGCATTGACTGTGGAGTGCCAGAGTTACTATCAGTCCCATCTATAAGCAGTAGGTAAGGGCAACGTGTGCATATGTGTGTGCGTGTGCGTGTGCTTGTGGGTGTGCGTGTGGGTGCGTTTGGAACGGCTTCATTTGTTCAACATTTCTCTCAAACGCTGTTCTACAAGTTAATGGAAGCAGAAAATAGAGAGGAATGAAATATAAATGGAATATAAATGACTTCATTACTCTCCCTGGGGGGATGTTGATTGCTGCCGTTGTAGCCGCCATGGAGACCCTTGTGCACTTGATCTCACTGATGATATGAAGGAATATTAAATAGCCGGGGAAAGCTGAACCTGTCCATGATATTTTTTTGCAAAAATAAAAACCTCTTTCCTATGGGATATCACGTGATGCGTGATGCGCACATTTATAAAAAATATATAATGGTAATTGGTCATGTAATTTACTTGGTAATTAGCACGATTAAAATGGCTTAAGATTATTGCTGAGCTAATGAGCCTAATCATGGGGGTCTTGTTCTGCATTTTAAGATGATGAATCGCTTACATTATATTAGAATGTTTTGGCTCGGGGACATGGCCTGATTGGCTGAGCGAAAACAGCCGCTGGTCCAGTTATGTAGCAGTGGGGGAGAGAGGGGAAATGGGCGGAGCTATAACCAGCTGTCAATCACCGATGCATTTGATCCATTGAAAATGATTTTCTCTAAAAATAAAGCAGAGTAACCAGATGATGGCTCCTCCCATTTTAGGTCATGTGACATCTTGGTCTCATGTCTCAGGTAGTTTTGGAGTTCTTTTTTCAGCCAATATTCAAGCTTTCTGGAACACCTAGAACACCCCCCCCCCCCCCCCAGAAGCAGAGAAAGTCCCTGAAGCTCCGCCCCAATCATGCGATTGGCCAGCCGGAAAGGCTCTACGCACGGACCTGTTCTAATGGGGTTCGCTTCCGTTCTAATGGGGTTCTAATGGGGTTCTCTTCCGTTCTAATGGGACTTTTCTTATTATTCCATTAATATGCAAATGGTGGATGAGGGACTCAGCCGAATCTGAGCGAAGAAGGCTCGCGTGCCCCAGAGGGGCGTGTGTGCCACCCCCTCAGAGACCGTGGGCAAGTCCTTTCATGCCCGCCTCCAGGAACTGGCACACACAGCCGCTGCTGAGTTTATATGAGGGGTTTAATCCTTTAATTATGGGCCGTTTGCTCAGCAGATGTCCACATTCAGGCTGTCTTGTACAGATTATCACTTACATATGATTTTTAATGCACCTGGGGAAATGGACTAGAGCGTTTAGGGGGGTCCTCTCTCTAAGACCAAGTGAATACAGTTTGAGTTACAACATGTTCTGGTGTGTTTATGATGAAGCCAGAAAATTTTTTTAAAATAAATTTTTATTTCTATTTTTTCTATAAAGTGCTTTGAGTTCACTGTATGAAAAGCTCAGGAAAATAGTTTTCTAGCCATGCCCCTCTCATGTTGGCCACACCCATCTCTCCTGGGGGGGCGGAGCCACAGTTGCTGCAGTGACGGTGTTTGTTCTCTGTGGCTCATGAGTGACAGGAGGGCGGGTTGGGGGTTGGCAGAGATCTGCATCATGTGACTCCGCCACGCCCAGTTACCGCCCCCATCAGGGCTGCTCTACCACATAGGGAAATTCAGCAGCTGTGACCTCTGAACGTTAGGTGCATTTAAAGCATGGGGTCATGTTCAGGTTGCGTGTGTGTGTGTGTGTGTGTGTGTGTATTTAGGTAAAGTTGGTGTTTGTGGAGGGACTGTAGTCTCGCTCGGATCACACACAGCGGTAAAAGAGAACGGCGGGATAATTACAATCACTGTCTGCTGCTTTGTGGTGTGTATCAGCACGCAAAGCACTGAGGCTGGTGCAGTTTGTTCATACCCACACTTACATACACTGTAAGTGTTTAGACAAATATGCTCAACTAAAGCAAATATTAGTTTTAAGCGTCAAATATTGGTCCCCAAATAACAATTATTAGTTGCAAAACCAATATAATTTAAATTATTTTAAATATAACGTTTTAAAGTTGAAATTTAGAAATATAAATATTTTGAGTGTTTACAGGCAGTTTAATTAGTGCATTTGTATCATAATTATTGCCAAGGAAATACTGAAATACTTTAACCCTACAGCCAGATCAATTACAACACCACAGAAGCGCTTGTGTAAATCTGAGGAGCGAGTGACCAGTAGCCATCTTGCATTCTAATTTGTGATATGAGATATTAATGGCTTGTTAAAAGAGGAAGACGATGTCAGGCCTCATCATAATGTTGTTGCGTATGGTTTCAGGATTTATGCTCTCATTAAGGTCAGCTTTTCTCATTAAAATGGAAGAACAGACACACTCTCCTGAGTGATGGAAAGCATGGGCTCGACTGCCTGGTGAAAATGGCGTGCAGCTACACGGCCTTCCTTCTCCCTTAAGGAAAATAAACGCGCCGTGCGTCTCGTTTGCGCGTCTGTAGCAGATGCCTCTGCTGTCTTAATGAAGGCGGGCCTCGTGATTTGTAGACGTGGGAGCCGCCGTGGGGTGGTTAGAACGGAGCCGCCGCTGTTAACTCAGCCGCCGTTCCCAAACAGGCCCCCGTCTCTGCCACGCACCCTCCCCCCCCCCTCCCTTACTTTACGGATAACTTACGCCCACCTTCCTCTTTTCCTCTTCCTCTTCCTCATCATTATTTCACTGCTCTGGAGTGACTGCTCACAGGTGGATCTTATGAACTGGCAGGACAGGAAACTGTCTGGGGCCCCGAGCAGCTGTTTTAGGAGTTTTGGGGTGACATGATGACAGTGGGTGTTGATCAGAAGGGCCCCCGGTCTGTAGAATCGCCCCTGTGACTCACTGACGAGGTCAAGGGTCGGCCATGTTGCTTTAATCTGCTCTGTAAGTCAGGTGAAAGAAGGAAGCGACTTTAGACTTTTCTGATGCGGCAGATTTTCAGGCTCTACTGAACCTAGCTGGCCTGTGGCTGAAGGGTAACTTCCTGTCGCTACGGAAGCCTGGAAGGACAGTTAACTTTTTTGGACTTTTGTTGCTGCTGTAATGTTAAAATTGCTACCTTTTTGTTATAATTATTATCTTCTGCATTCTCCACTTTTCTATTAATGAGCCGCTGGCCATTCTGGGCTTATATCATTTGGCCTACAGTCCAACCCCGGCCTTGGAGTGTCGACATATTTTCTGTGTTTCAGCACTGAAGTGCTTTAAGTAAGTAATTTATTGGGCAAGTTCATCCCAGCACCTTCACAGAGCCTGCGTAAGGCTAGCTGTGTGGAAGTGTGGAAGGTCACGCATGTTTTTATTTTTCTTTCATTTAGCGTACAATTTCTGAAATGTACTTTCAGCTTTTATTTATATGAAGTAGGCCTTTGCAGAAGGTCAGCCATTGTGTTGCTTGAACAGAACGGTTTGTACACACATCCGAACCAATTACAGGTACAAGGCCATGACGCAGTTACAGGTACAAGGCCATGACGCAGTTACAGGTACAAGGCCATGACGCAGTTACAGGTACAAGGCCATGACGCAGTTACAGGTACAAGGCCATGACGCAGTTACAGTTACAGGTACAAGGCCATGACGCAGTTACAATTACAGGTACAAGGCCATGACGCAGTTACAGTTACAGGTACAAGGCCATGACGCAGTTACAATTACAGGTACAAGGCCATGACGCAGTTACAGTTACAGGTACAAGGCCATGACGCAGTTACAGTTACAGGTACAAGGCCATGACGCAGTTACAGTTACAGGTACAAGGCCATGACGCAGTTACAGGTACAGGTACAAGGCCATGACGCAGTTACAGGTACAGGTACAAGGCCATGACGCAGTTACAGGTACAGGTACAAGGCCATGACGCAGTTACAGGTACAGGTACAAGGCCATGACGCAGTTACAGGTACAGGTACAAGGCCATGACGCAGTTACAGTTACAGGTACAAGGCCATGACGCAGTTACAGTTACAGGTACAAGGCCATGACGCAGTTACAGTTACAGGTGCAAGGCCATGACGCAGTTACAGTTACAGGTACAAGGCCATGACGCAGTTACAGTTACAGGTACAAGGCCATGACGCAGTTACAGGTACAAGGCCATGACGCATGTACAGGTACAAGGCCATGACGCAGTTACAGTTACAGGTACAAGGCCATGACGCAGTTACAGTTACAGGTACAAGGCCATGACGCAGTTACAGTTACAGGTACAAGGCCATGACGCAGTTACAGTTACAGGTACAAGGCCATGACGCAGTTACAGTTACAGGTACAAGGCCATGACGCAGTTACAGTTACAGGTACAAGGCCATGATGCAGTTACAGTTACAGGTACAAGGCCATGACGCAGTTACAGGTACAGGTACAAGGCCATGACGCAGTTACAGTTACAGGTACAAGGCCATGACGCAGTTACAGTTACAGGTACAAGGCCATGACGCAGTTACAGTTACAGGTACAAGGCCATGACGCAGTTACAGTTACAGGTACAAGGCCATGACGCAGTTACAGTTACAGGTACAAGGCCATGACGCAGTTACAGTTACAGGTACAAGGCCATGACGCAGTTACAGTTACAGGTACAAGGCCATGACGCAGTTACAGTTACAGGTACAAGGCCATGACGCAGTTACAGTTACAGGTACAAGGCCATGACGCAGTTACAGTTACAGGTACAAGGCCATGACGCAGTTACAGTTACAGGTACAAGGCCATGACGCAGTTACAGTAACAGGTACAAGGCCATGACGCAGTTACAGTTACAGGTACAAGGCCATGACGCAGTTACAGTTACAGGTACAAGGCCATGACGCAGTTACAGGTACAGGTACAAGGCCATGACGCAGTTACAGTTACAGGTACAAGGCCATGACGCAGTTACAGTTACAGGTACAAGGCCATGACGCAGTTACAGTTACAGGTACAAGGCCATGACGCAGTTACAGTTACAGGTACAAGGCCATGACGCAGTTACAGTTACAGGTACAAGGCCATGACGCAGTTACAGTTACAGGTACAAGGCCATGACGCAGTTACAGTTACAGGTACAAGGCCATGACGCAGTTACAGTTACAGGTACAAGGCCATGACGCAGTTACAGTTACAGGTACAAGGCCATGACGCAGTTACAGTTACAGGTACAAGGCCATGACGCAGTTACAGTTACAGGTACAAGGCCATGACGCAGTTACAGTTACAGGTACAAGGCCATGACGCAGTTACAGTTACAGGTACAAGGCCATGACGCAGTTACAGTTACAGGTACAAGGCCATGACGCAGTTACAGTTACAGGTACAAGGCCATGACGCAGTTACAGTTACAGGTACAAGGCCATGACGCAGTTACTGATGAATGTGCTGTCACACTGGTGTGTTATGTGATATTTTAAAGCACAGTTGAGAGTGATTGTTACGATTAAACGAGTGGGTGTGAGAAACGGCAGTGTGGGAGCGGGAGGCATTGTTCCTCCTCTCTGTTGGGCCGTCTCGTCTTTTCCGTGGCTCGGCGACGGCAGCGTGTACACACACCAGGAGCTCCCGAAATTGCAGAGAGGGGTGAGGCAGGTGGCAGTTCCACAGATGCCGAGTGTGCAGGCTGTGTGCCGGCTGTGTGCCGGCTAACGCCAGGTCAGATCGAAACACCTTTCAGCCGCGGGAGTTTCAGTGGTTTATAGGAACGGAATGTAAACGGATTACATGGTGGCTTTGGCAGGGGTCCACTTGGCTCAGGCCAGCAGTGGGAGAGCCTTGGTTATGAGATCCAGGCACAATAACGTATTGTTCCTCCTCGCGCCCTGCTCTTCCCTTTTGCAAAGGGAATCGGAAACTAAAAGTCTGAATGTGGCGTTTGTTCACGCGCTCGCTTCAGTCTCTGCGCCTGTGGAGCAGGTGCTTCACGTTGTAAAGCTGCCGTGAGGCTGACGTCTCTGCCAGTCTTAGAGAATATTCCGGAAGGCGCAGCAGAGCCTTTTTCCAAAATGACTGGACAGCTCTGTCTCCCTCTCGAGGTTTTTCCATAAACACAGGAAGTGCCTAAATGTAAACCAGTACTAAGATGAAAAAGACGCTTATTTTTATTTAAAAATTTTTTTTATGGCATCATTCCTGTTGGATTTGGGTTTGAAGAGTCACCTCTTGATCCCAGCTGCTCTCTCCCTCCAGCCCTGGTGCTCGTGTGAGGGGGAAAGTCTAAACGCGTAACACGGGATGCGCTTCTCAAACGTAAGCTGGGCCTCATCGCTGGAAAATTCGTAAAAGATTCAAATCTCAGAGGTGTTAGTGCGCTAATCCGCTGCGCCTTCCTGAAAACTTTGCAAGCGGTCCGTCTCTGGGAGTCAGACCGTGAAACTTTCGAGCAGAAAGGTTCATTTTCCTGATTACAATCTGCTTGCTTAATGTCACACGTTAAAAAACACGCGTTTTACGGCCTTCACCGTTGGCACCGTTTAGTGTCAAACTGAGGCCTGCTTGTAATCACCCTCTGGGCTGTGTGGCTTTGTAAAAATAAGCATAACTGAGTCATTAACATATGCTGAGCTGTAAGCTGGCACTGGTTATGATTGTGCAGCTGCGGTTTACAGTCATGTCTTAAGTTTGACAATGTCATTAGTTTATCTTTTTTAAATGTATAGTTTTAAAATATGCTTCCCCGCCCTTTTCTCTCCACATTTAGGAATGCCCAATCGCATGTATGTCAACCGTGCTACTTATGACACTTATGACACTGCAGGTCAGAGGTTAGGCGAGGAAGACTCTTCCCGTGTGCACTTTTGATCGACCAGCAAGGGCCACATCCGCCACTGGCATGCTCCGGATTCAATACCAGACCATAGAGCCCTTCCATGCACTAGAACAGTGCCTTAACAGATACCAGACCATAGAGCCCATCCATGCACTAGAGCAGTGCCTTAACAGATACCAGACTGTTGGGCCCTTCCATGCACTAGAACAGAGCCTTAACAGATACCAGACCATAGAGCCCATCCATGCACTAGAACAGTCACTTAACTGATACCAGACCATAGAGCCCATCCATGCACTAGAGCAGTGCCTTAACAGATACCAGACTGTAGGGCCCTTCCATGCACTAGAACAGTACCATAACAGATACCAGACTATAGAGCCCATCCATGCACTAGAACAGTCACTTAACAGATACCAGAGCATAGAGCCCATCCATGCACTAGAACAGTCACTTAACTGATACCAGACCATAGAGCCCATCCATGCACTAGAACAGTCCCATAACAGGATGCACACACCAGCAGCCGCTCCCTATTTGCTCTCATTTGTGCAAATCCCACTTGAACGGCCTGTGTTTGAATCCCAGTCTGAAACGGCAGCGGTGCAGACTCTGATCTGCAGTAAATGTTGCGCAGCTGTTGCGCTTTTGGCAGCTGACATCCCCCTTCCCTCCCAAAATCACTCATCCCTCCTGCTCCCCTTCTCTCTCCGAAAGCCTCAGTTCAAGCATCACGGCATCACCCTGTAGCACCGTATGTATCATCCACAGAGGTGCTACAGTTCTGTTCCTGTCAATAACAATGTTAGTTTCACCTTGGTGCTGATGTGATGTTTGAATCCCTTAAACTGGCTTGCTTTGGTATTTTAATAAAGTTTGTGATATGTGCCAGACTGAAGTTTGGACTGAAACTTGTCTAGATTAGTTCTAAAGCTTGTGAGAAGAAAGAAACCATCACCATAACCATTAGCAATATTTTTACTCATCATTCTGTGTTTATGCTGAAACTCGCCAGTGCTAATTGACAAGTATAAAAATGTATATTTAACTGCTGATGTTCTGGCTTTTTGCCCGGCTTGTATTGATTATTTAACATTTGAAGTGGACTGTTACTGGGCCAGGGCTAGTGTTGCAGGCAGTTTCTCTCTGGTGTGTGTCGTGCTCTGCTCATTACTATTTGGACATGTAGAAGTCCAAACGATGACGTTTAATTGCAACGTTTGCTCCTTTTCTCAAGTGTAATTACAGGCGAACAGATCCTTTACGTGTAATGTTCTGATGCTTCAGGGCGTTATCTGAAGGGTGTGAATATGATGAAAATGTTTGGGCAGAGACGAAGTATGTTTCAACACGCCGAGCAGGGCGTTTTGCTCTTTCTGTTACCGTTCTCTCTTTATTTGGGGCAGAGGGAATTGTAATCACTCTTTGGGCTGTGTGGCTTTGTAAAAATGAGAATAACTGAGTCATTAACATATGCTGGGCTGTAAGCTGGTATTTCTAAGTAGGTGCTGTGTTTTTCTATGTTTTTGGATGGAACAGTTCTACTTTTTGGAAACGGTTTTGATTTTTGTCTGAACATTTCTCGCAATCTTTCATGACAGACTCTCCCCTTCCTGTTCATTGGGAATTATTCATGAAGCTTAAAAAAGGTTACACAGTTTTGGGAGTTTTTAATATTTTTTATTAATTTTGAGACACAGGGTAATGGTTGAATAGTGAATGGTGTCCCTCGGAGTATCTGACCAGTGTTTAAGCTGTCTCAGGCATGCCGATCACTGCTACAGTAAGGGCTGTTCCCAGGAAGTAAAGCGAGATCTCTTGAGATCTCATCATCTGGTTTCCGAGGTTACTCCCATGGTGAATTTGCCCAATCATGTGTCACCTTCTGACACTCTCGGACACCATTGGCTCTGGCATGGTCTGGGTGACACCCTGTGGAAATGTACTTTTTAAGCACAACAGTTGGACACCTTCAGTTCATTTTCCACATTCAGAAAAAAAAAAAAACTTGTATATAACTTTAAATATTATTGCTGTCCCCACTGAATTTGCACCATAAAATTACTTTTGTTACCTGCTATAAATATACTTGCTAAAATAGACTGTTGAATCTGCACATTGTATTTTTAAACACTTGACACTATTCCAGGCTTTTTTGCAAACAAAGGGAAAATATAATTCAGTAGTACTGCCTCAGTACTGTGTAAACACACTGTCTACACGAGTGAAGAGAAAGCTGCTCTTTGTTTTCCCGCCAGAACCTGTGGGTTGAGTTTTCACTTTAGGAAGAAAGATAAAAGCAACAGTACGCTGCTATTGCTCACCGGCGCTCCATGGACTGAATTACGACGAAGTAATGAACCCTCCTGAGAGATGTGAAACAGACTGCAAAATCACTTTCTCCATTTTTATTTACAGTGGGCCGTGTGGTTTCAGGACTAATGGAACAGCTGTGCTTGTAAGCTATCGGCTGTTCTCCCTTAGCACGTTCACTTCTGCTTGTTCGTTTTTTTTTTGTCATTTTGTCGGTGCCTACCGCTTTCAAGTTTTCCTCACGCCAAAAGATTTAACGCCGCAAATCCGTTGCCGTTTCGACACGCCGCACTTTCTCAGATGTTATTTTTCGCTCGTGGGAAGGTAGTTTCTCTCCGCTGTTCGACCGGTTTCTGTTTTTAGCATGATACGTTAATTAATTATCGCGTTGGCTAATTAATCTACTGGAATTGATTTCCCCTACCCGTGTGTAGCTTTGTCAGCCATAAATAGCAATCATTTTCCTCTTTCAGAGAAATATGAATATTGGCCATGTAGCAGAAGCTCACGGGACATGAGTAACGGCCTATGACTGAGACCACAGAGAGAAATTTATGGTTAAAAGCCGTCTGGATATCTACTACATTTGGCTGACTGCATTCTCTTATATGTTGGCCTACTGAATTGCTGTGGATTTTTATAGTGTTGAATAAGGCCTTAAGCATTTAAGAACAATATAAAAGCTACCAGTGCTTGAAAAATACAGGATAAATTGCTTGTAAGAGGAACAGTAATGCACATTTTATACATAGTATCTATTTAATACAGCTGCATGTATACTTAACCAGGCTAAGTACATTGTTCAAGGTACAACAGCTATGGCCCCTCTTTTGGAATTGAACCTTAACCTAACTAAGCCCAGTTCACTAACCATGACACTGCCTCCTAGAAGCAGTTAGGCACGGATATCAAACTCAAATCAGGGAGGGCTGTAGCATGTGATCCTGTAGATCCTGCAGACGCAGCGCCCCCTCCAGGACTGGAGTTAAACCTGCAGACACTGCGGCCCTCCTGGACTGGAGTTAAACCTGCAGACACTGTGGCCCTCCAGGACTGGAGTTAGACCAGCAGACACTGCGGCCCTCCAGGACTGGAGTTAAACCAGCAGACACTGCGGCCCTCCAGGACTGGAGTTAAACCTGCAGACACTGCGGCCCTCCAGGCCTGGAGTTAAACCTGCAGACACTGCGGCCCTCCAGGCCTGGAGTTAAACCTGCAGACACTGCAGCCCTCCAGGACTGGAGTTAAACCTGCAGACACTGCGGCCCTCCAGGACTGGAGTTAAACCTGCAGCCACTGCGGCCCTCCAGGACTGGAGTTAAACCTGCAGGCACTGCGGCCCTCCAGGACTGGAGTTAAACCTGCAGCCACTGCGGCCCTCCAGGACTGGAGTTAAACCTGCAGGCACTGCGGCCCTCCAGGACTGGAGTTAAACCTGCAGACACTGCGGCCCTCCAGGACTGGAGTTAAACCTGCAGACACTGCGGCCCTCCAGGACTGGAGTTAAACCTGCAGACACTGCGGCCCTCCAGGACTGGAGTTAAACCTGCAGACACTGCGGCCCACCAGGACTGGAGTTAAACCTGCAGACACTGCGGCCCTCCAGGACTGGAGTTAAACCTGCAGACACTGCGGCCCACCAGGACTGGAGTTAAACCTGCAGACACTGCGGCCCTCCAGGACTGGAGTTAAACCTGCAGAAAAATAGCTTGTCTGCATCCCCCTCCGTGAGCCGTTTCTGGTGTCATTCTTTAATTAGACTTTAATAAGAAATTAAACAGAAAGAAAAAAACATGTTTGAAAGAAGGGAAGATGATTTATTGTGACACGTGGTGAGTTTTTATGTAAATCATCAGAGACTCAGGCCAAAAAACAACAGCAGCAAAACCTCAGTAACAATTAAAATAAACTACAAGCTTGTAAAGGTTTGTTTTCATTGTCACAACCTGAGATGATACGACATGCACAAATACAGCTTCAGTTTCTAGGTGGCTCAATGCCAGCACTGCTGTGGAAATTGGATTCTGTCTAGTGACAGGTGAGCATTAAGCAGAACCATCACTTTTACCCTAACCCTCGGATTTAAAAAAATGTGCGATAGGCTTTTATGCAGGCATTTCTGTATGTGATAAGCCACCTATCGGTGCATGTTTTAGATGTCAGGGTCTGTGTCTGAGCCTATCAAATCACTCCATGGTGAAGGGCTTGTGCTTTTTGCTTGCATGTGCCGCTTGACTTTTGGCAAGGTTGTGACCTCTTTGCTGTGGGTGTAGACGTGAGGATGTTAAGGGGATTCCTGGTAGGGTTATGTTTGCAGGGTGTTAGATGGCAGGTTTAGTACAGACATATTCTAAAGTGTAAATATGTGAAATGTGATTGTGTGCCCCTCCAACCTACCCCACCCACCAGCTGCTCTGGCTGTTCCCCTGGCAACCTGAAACATCTTGTGGTTTGCAGTCTTCATGATTGTGTTCCTCCCATGTTTTTATTAAAAATGTTTGGCTGCAGAAGACATTTTTTACAGATAAAATACCGTCTCTCTGTCCTGACACCTCCTGGAATCTTATTATTGTTATTAAGATGCACATCTGAAAAGAAGGCCGTCGGTTATCAGTGTTTGGGCTCTGAGACAATGAAACGTCTCCAGAAGAAGGTCTGTCTGTCTGTCTGCTCGTTAGAATGCTGGGAATCTTCCCCAATCGCAGACGAGGAGGCGGGGAATGACAGCTGTGAAATTGGAGGCGTGTCCTCAGTTGTGTGAAACCCGACCCCCTGTCTGTAATTCCAGGCTCTGCTGTCAGAAGCAGCCTGCATAACGACCTTGTGTGTGTGTGTGTGTGTGTGTGTGTGTGTGTGTGTGTCTGTGTGGGTGTGGGTGTGTGGGATGTGTAGTTATGTGTATACGCATTGGAATCTAAGGTGAATGTTGGCAATCAAATTAGAATTAAAAATTTTTGCCCAACATATGTTTTTAATTTTCTGACCAATCGTGATCTTGCATGGGTTTATGTTTAGAGGTGGCGGAAAACCAGAAAATTCTATGGTGGTGCGTCGGTGAACTGACCAACCAACTGGCTGGCCGCAGCTGGCTAGAACCAATCAGACGGCATGATTTTTATCACAAACCCAATCTCACAAACTCTAACTTCCCTTTCTTCTGCTCTCTATGTATCCCTCAACATTTATCATAAAATCACAAACTGCAGCTACATACTGATGTGTGTTTTTACAGAGGATTGTACAAGCTTGGGGTGTTGGAAATTAAGCCAGAATATTTGGTTGGAACAAAAGTGAGCGCACACAGACACACACAGGCACGCATGCGCACACGCACGCACACAGGCACACGCACACACACATAGGCGCACACACACGCACACACACACAGGCCCTACCGGAATTGAAGTGTGCATCACTGTGGTAAACATCTTGTTTTTTTGCGCAAGAGAACAATAACCAGTGACGTGTTAAGGTGGAGATGTTGAGTGTTTGGGATGTAATTCCATTAGACGTTAAGTGGCGTTGCGTTGAAGCGTTTGGGTGCATGCTAATGAAATGGGCTCCATGTTCTGTTTGATCAGTATTGTTCTGCTGAGTCACTAACTGTCTGTTCAGTGTGCAGTGAGCTGGTGCAGCTGATCGGTGCTTCATTATTAGTGGAAAGGGCAGCATTGTGGAAGCTATTAGCCTTGTTTAGCAGCCCTGTGTCAGGACTACTCTCATTACACAGGGCTCACACACCACCAGGGCAATCTGTTGCATATATTCACATTAACCCACCCTTTAGAAAACAATTTTAACCGTTTCCTGCCCTGTCACGCCCAGTTATGATCTTCATCATCATCTTCATTAATAAAAGGCAAAAGGAGCCTGCAGTCATCAATTTTCTTTTTCAAATTCCACACAGAAAATAGTTTTTAATCCCCAGCAGGCTCGTGTTGAGTAATGGACCGAGGGTTATAAAGTTGTTAATTGTATAATTTTTGTTTGAAGTCTTTATAATGAATTGATATTCCCTCTCCCCACCTCCACCCTTGGGGACAGTGTTTTTGTTCTAATCTTCCGTCATCCATCTTTGTTTTTGGAACACAATGAGCCCATCATCCAAAGAGGTGAATTCATCCAGCTGCGGCTCCCACAGATGGGCGTGCGTGCGTGCGTGCGTGCGTGCGTGCGTGTTTAGGCGATGTATGTGATCATCTCTTCTGGAGTCTGTTCGGTCATCTCATGAAGTCACCATTACTCTGACGGTCAGCTCAGGGCCTTTTTACCACATCTCTCAAATCTCTTTCCTCTGCCATGTAAAACAGTTCTGATCTATGCTGTGTGTGTGTGTGTGTGTGTGTGTGTGTGTGTGTGTGCGCACCTGTGCATGCATGTATTTGTGTGTGTGCGCACGTGTGTGTCTGTGTGAGTGTGTGAGTGTATGTGAGTGTGTGTCTGTGTGAGTGTGTGTATATGTATGGATTTACTTGTGCGTGCGTGTATGTAAGTGTACACAACGGTGTATGCCTGTGTTTGCGTGTATGTGTGTTTGTGCATATGGCTGTATTGGGGTTCTGCCGGCCCGTGGCTGTATTGGGGTTCTGCCGGGCCGTGGCTGTATTGGGGTTCTGCTGGCCCGTGGCTGTATTGGGGTTTTGCCGGCCCGTGGCTGTATTGGGGTTCTGCCGGGCCGTGGCTGTATTGGGGTTCTGCTGGCCCGTGGCTGTATTGGGGTTCTGCCGGCCCGTGGCTGTATTGGGGTTCTGCCGGCCCGTGGCTGTATTGGGGTTCTGCCGGCCCGTGGCTGTATTGGGGTTCTGCCGGCCCGTGGCTGTATTGGGGTTCTGCTGGCCCGTGGCTGTATTGGGGTTCTGCTGGCCCGTGGCTGTATTGGGGTTCTGCCGGCCCGTGGCTGTATTGGGGTTCTGCTGGCCCATGGCTGTATTGGGGTTCTGCCGGCCCGTGGCTGTATTGGGGTTCTGCCGGCCCGTGGCTGTATTGGGGTTCTGCCGGGCCGTGGCTGTATTGGGGTTCTGCTGGCCCGTGGCTGTATTGGGGTTCTGCCGGCCCGTGGCTGTATTGGGGTTCTGCTGGCCCGTGGGTACAGATAAACCCTCTTCATTTCGCCTCATTATACGCAACCCACAGTACCTCACACTAATAAATGTGAAAACATCTAAACAAATTTATTAAATGCCTTAAAGTGCTTTTCCCACACAAACCCTCCTCTCCTCCCACACAAACCCTCCTCTCCTCCCACACAAACCCTCCTCTCTATGGGTGTGAGATCATTTCTGGACTCAGTGATGATTTGATAATCATTGCAGTGAAGAAGGAGTGATGAGCAGTACAGAGCTGCACCCTCCAGCTTTACTGCGTGAGAAAGACGTCGTGGATCACGCCCATGGAGCGCTAACGGTGCAGATGGTGGTAGGCCCGGGTCTGCGCTCTACGGTCGGGCCTCTTATTGGCCGAGCGCGGAGTTGCGGACGGCACGGGGCAGATTCCCTGCTCCACACGCTGCTCACCGTGAGACACGGCCACGCTCAACGGGATTCATGGATTTCTATCATTCTCTTTTCATCTGTTTTTTCTTTTTCCGAGCAGCTGGCGGTTGATTCCGAGCCGCTGGCGTCTGATTCGTTGTTTGCTTTTTTTTGTCACTTAATCTGTCAATCCTCAAGGACGTATCGAGGGGGGAAAAAAAACGACGTTGTGGATGTTTTCATTCCGTTTCCTTCAATGTGGACGTGTAGCTCTGGATTTGATAATGTTGTCTTTCATGGCTTTGTACCGCTAACGGGATTCAGCTTCCTGGCTGAAGTGCTTCTGTTTCCGTTGGCTTCAAATTTTGCTGCTCCGCAGTTAGGCCGCAGAATTTAAAGCACAGAATGGTGTTCTTTCCCTTGCTTGCCATTTGGTCTTTTTTTAAGTACATGACGCAGATGTAATTTCCTGCCCCGGCCCCCCTTGGTTCAATGGCTTTCCAACTCAAACTCACTAAATTTGTGGAGAAAGCCTAATTTCGGCACAATTTGTATTTTAAGCGTAGTCTTTCCATATGGGATAGTTCGGGGTCCTTTTATTGTCTAATAATGTGGGTACCCAGCGGGTTCATCCTTAATGCTTGTCGCCAACTCTCGCCGAACGTGGAGAAAGAGGAAGTGAGGTCAAGAGGCCTTTGTCTGGGGTCTGCTTAAACTCTCCCCACTTTCAAAGCCTTTCCTTATTCCAGGATTCTAATCACCTTCCCAGAGGCCCCTTGGGAAGCAAACCGTCCAGTCATGAGCTCGTTCACCGGTCATGAGCGAGCTTGTTCACCGGTCATGAGCTCGTTCACCGGTCATGAGCTCGTTCACCGGTCATGAGCTCGTTCACCGGTCATGAGCTCGTTCACCGGTCATGAGCTCGTTCACAGGTCATGAGCTCGTTCACCGGTCATGAGCTCGTTCACAGGTCATGAGCTCGTTCACAGGTCATGAGCTCGTTCACCGGTCATGAGCTCGTTCACCGGTCATGAGCTCGTTCACCGGTCATGAGCTCGCTCACAGGTGAAACCCCTTCACAATTAGCGCTTAGTTTCTTTAGAACAAAAAAAAAAAGAACAAATAAATCCAGTCGTTAAAGTAAATCATCTTCTTTACTTGACATTTTTATGTTGACTCTGGAACAGCTGAATAAATGGTGTAAGGGCTGTATGTGGCTCGTGTGCAGAACGTATCAGTGGTGTGATTGTTCAGTGAGAAATGTCCAAATTGTGGAGCCATTTACATATTCAGGCAGGTGGTACAAAACTCCTTTCTCCTGAGAATATGGAATCTTTACTTATCATAAATGTCCATTTAAATTTTTTTTATCTAATTGCTATTTGAGAAATGAAAAATAATTATTATTTTTGCGGCTACCTTATTCTTCAGCTTGTTCAGTTGTTGTTCAATTCAGGCAAGCAGCTACTAAATCTTACATTTGCGTTATAATTTTTACAATAAGATGGAATCGAGTGTTTCCGGTTAAGATCACAGCACCGATTCAACGTGCTTCTCCGGTTAAGATCACAGCACCGATTCAACGTGCTTCTCCGGTTAAGATCACAGCACCGATTCAACGTGCTTCTCCGGTTAAGATCACAGCACCGACTCAACGTGCTTCTCCGGTTAAGATCACAGCACCGACTCAACGTGCTTCTCCGGTTAAGATCACAGCACCGATTCAACGTGCTTCTCCGGTTAAGATCACAGCACCGATTCAACGTGCTTCTCCGGTTAAGATCACAGCACCGATTCAACGTGCTTCTCCGGTTAAGATCACAGCACCGATTCAACGTGCTTCTCCGGTTAAGATCACAGCACCGATTCAACGTGCTTCTCCGGTTAAGATCACAGCACCGATTCAACGTGCTTCTCCGGTTAAGATCACAGCACCGACTCAACGTGCTTCTCTGGTTAAGATCACAGCACCGACTCAACGTGCTTCTCCGGTTAAGATCACAGCACCGACTCAACGTGCTTCTCTGGTTAAGATCACAGCACCGACTCAACGTGCTTCTCCGGTTAAGATCACAGCACCGACTCAACGTGCTTCTCTGGTTAAGATCACAGCACCGACTCAACGTGCTTCTCTGGTTAAGATCACAGCACCGATTCAACGTGCTTCTCCGGTTAAGATCACAGCACCGACTCAACGTGCCTCTCTGGTTAAGATCACAGCACCGATTCAACGTGCTTCTCCGGTTAAGATCACAGCACCGACTCAACGTGCTTCTCTGGTTAAGATCACAGCACCGACTCAACGTGCTTCTCTGGTTAAGATCACAGCACCGATTCAACGTGCTTCTCCGGTTAAGATCACAGCACCGACTCAACGTGCTTCTCTGGTTAAGATCACAGCACCGATTCAACGTGCTTCTCCGGTTAAGATCACAGCACCGACTCAACGTGCTTCTCCGGTTAAGATCACAGCACCGATTCAACGTGCTTCTCCGGTTAAGATCACAGCACCGACTCAACGTGCTTCTCCGGTTAAGATCACAGCACCGACTCAACGTGCTTCTCCGGTTAAGATCACAGCACCGATTCAACGTGCTTCTCCAATCTCCTTCATTTCTTTATCCTTCATTTATTTAATTTTCATGCATTCACTGCAATATGATCCTCAAGCAAAACAGTCACCGTTTCAACAACTCTTACAGAGAGCAACAGCGATAATATACAGAGAGAAGCCTCTTCGCTATATTTCCACTGCCTTTTAATCAATCGAGAATGGAGAAAAGGCTATCTGAGCCCCACTGTGGAACGATGAATGGAGAAAAGGCTATCTGAGCCCCACTGTGGAACGATGAATGGAGAAAAGGCTATCTGAGCCCCACTGTGGAACGATGAATGGAGAATGCAAGATAGAACACGGATTAAGCTGAACCTCATCCTTGCCAAATCTGAAAATGAATATATAGACAACTAACCACGCTGCTATCTTACACTGTTGATATGTAATGGCTCTGAAACCTCAATCATGGCTCCCGCTATCACATGACCAGATTCACTCAGTAAGATTGTTCTTGGGTAACGTCCAGTCGCTGTGTGGTGATATATAGAGGACTTTATCTTCCCTTATGAAAAATGAAATACACTGCAATATATTGTACATACGGGGATGTTATTGAAAATATGATGGCTATATTACACAGCTATGCATTTTTAAAATGTATTGCCGTATCTGAAAGCAGCCATAACTTGTACATTTGCCAATATTGTGAAGTGTAGAAGTGTCTTGATAATAAATTATTATTTATTTAAAGGTATTTTCAGGATATTCCATATTTCATAAGTTGGTTGAGTAATATTTGCACTCTTTTGTGTGCATTTTACAGGCGGGATTGAGAGATGTGGAGTATTCTGTCGAATTCAGAAGCGATAAACATGCATTCTTTTCTTGGCTGTGTAGATGTTTCATTACTGTTAAGATTATTAAGGTTATTTCATCTGCTTATATAATACTTGCGTAGTTGATTAAAAATGAGCATTAAATGTGGTGCATGTCTGTAATGAAGTTAGATATGGAGCCTGCTGACATCATCAGAAACCCTGTTTAAGTACAGACATGTTCGATGGCTAGTTAATGAGCTAGTACTATAATAAAATAATGAACATTGGACTGCTGGGACTTCTATGAATATGAAATTGCATTGCGGCTGTGTTGCGTTATCTTTTGCGTAATAACGGTCGCATGTTGAATAAGGCCGATGACTTTGATCTTACTCTGCTACCATGGGAAAACAGTGTTAATATTATAATCAGTGTAATGTCCCCCGGATCTGACTGTGAGGGTTTGGGGAATAAGTGTTAGGTTACGCTTGTGGAGTTTTGTTAGGTTTGTCGTTTCCCCCCAAAGACACGGTGTCCTCCTGGTCGTACAGCATTGAGACTGCCTCTTTTCTTCCTGTTCAGTCACCTGTGTTCAGAGTTCTTCTCTGACACCGGAACAGAGATCTTAGTCCTTCAGGTACCAATGGAAGAGTGAGTCTTCGTGAATTCCGTACTGGGCTGAGCTAATGCACTGTCAATCACTCATTTTTATTTATTTATTTTCGGTAAGACTGGGCTCTCAACTCAACCAATCACAACTGATGTTGACCAAGGAGACTGTAGTGCTGGAGGGCTACAGCTTCTGCTGGTTTCTGGTGTTTTTATTTGAAGCCGTTGATTGGCTGTGTGAGTCCACACACCTTGTTTCTCAGGCCTTACTTGATTTCTGACTGAAAAGAAATCACACTGCAGCACGTTCAGCCCTCCAGGACTTTGACACCCCAGATACTGATGCAGCAGCAGCAGCTGTTCTGGGGTTCACGGCAGGGTTTGGGGAGTCATTTGAGGTTTATGGCAGTGAGGGTGAGCGAGAGAGGAGAGTGGGTGTGCACACTAAAACCGCCAATGTGTCCGTGGGGTCAGAGGTGAGGACATGTGCACGTGGGGTCAGAGGTGAGGACATGTGCACGTGAATCATGGGTGAGGTCATCATTCTCAGCATTAAAGTGGGGGGGCGGTGGTTCACTTGTTTTTTCGAGCTCCACAAAATCCCCCCTCACCCCCCGCCCTTCGCTGACAGATTCTCAGTTATTACAGTTTAATAACTGACATCATCTGCAGTGTGTTTCCAAGGCCTCCGGATCCCTCCTGGGGAAGGGATGTAGAACATTCAGCGTCTTCGGCATGGAAGGAGGGGCTTAATAACAGCTCATCACACGGGGGACTCTCTGCAAGAATCTCCCCCGTATGTGTTTGGATTCACACAGGGACAGGAGATGCATTACACACGGTCTCCAGTGAGAAACTGGTGTGGAAACAGAACCAGGAGGATTCTATAAATTGCCTGCGTGCGTGCGTTATTTACCTACAGACTACAGCGCATCAGCCCTGGACTGGGATCTGTGCCTCCAGCTGTTCTGTTCAACCCAGGACACGTCGTGTGAGTGTCAAAGAAAAGACACTCATAATACAACACTCATAATACCACACTCAGAATGCAACTCTCATAATAAAACACTCATTGTCACAAGGGGAGAGGGCATTCAAATAAAAACAATGACTTCACTGATCCAGCTCTCTTCATGCAACCAAAAGCAGGTCAAGGTCACTAATGAAACAGAAACTACGGTGATAAAAAGGCAATACACAAGAATATAAAGCCAAAATGTAATCATTTCATGTAAAGTAAAAGCCTTGCAAAGCAAGTAGTTAAATGTAGCCTTTCTATTGCAGGATTACATTATGCTTTAATTATTTTGGTTCTATAAGCAAGACTATGGGCCTTCTGCTGCTCATGGTGAGTGGCTGCCAGGTTACTTAGTTACCTGGTTACCTAGTTACCTGTGCTTTGATCATTAAGTACACTCCGTAGATGGGAGTGATTGTTTCTTTTATTTATTTATTTGTTTTTCTAACTAGTTATGTAACCTTCTGCAGTTGCAGGCAAATTGCTTTTTCAGTCGCACCAAGATGCTTTACATCTGTGTGGTTATGTTATGGAAGCAATTTGGACCTCATGGTACTAGTTCCCTGTGTTTTCCTGTCTGTTTGTTATAGTTTATAATATTTAGAATAGAAGTGTAGTATAGCTGATTTACCCACAGCTTACTGTGAACTACATTCAACGTTCATTACTAGGGATAGCTGCTACATTATGGGAAGGATGTGCTTTGTCTTGTCTGTTCTGTAGTGATCTTGATGATGTCTCTGTATGCACTTATTGTATGTCGCTTTGGATAAAAGCGTCTGCTAAATTAATGTTATGTTATAAAAATTAGAGGGAAAATATATTTGAAAATGTGTTTGTTTTATTGGTGAGGGGGGGACTGTGAACAAGCGGGAGATTGGCCCAGTATCCTTATTTTCAGGCGAAAATGGTCATGGCCACAGTTTGTATTTTCAGCTCTTGCCTATCCCAGCATACATTGCGGTGCTTTTTCATTCCAGTGTGACACTGGTTCCCAAACCGTGGGTCTGTGCGCACGCTTGGCCGTGAGAGAGGTCGATTGTGGGTCGTGAGATGCAAGATAAAATTTACTGTGATGTTCGGTGCATTTATTTTGTGCATAAATGTGCAATTAGACCAATCAAATCAAAGGGTACGTCTTGTTATTTTTGTTGATTTATATCCTTTCTGCATCCCTCCATGAAGGCTAAATATTAATTATTAATAATATCTAGACTTTGCTTCATATAATGCAGATGCTCTGGCATACAAACTGTTTGATCAAGTGGTGGCGAATTTTGTGGATTTTTCAAATAATGGACTAATTTAAAAGTTTTTATTCGGTAGTTTTGTAGGCTTTGAAGGTTTAAGTAAACAGTTCAGTGGTCCCTTAATCTTAAGGCTTAAGATTTTTTGCAAAGATGATGTACATGGTTAATCAACCCACTAAAAAGTCTTCGGTTTGCTTACAGTTCATCCAGGACTTGAGTGAATTTATGTGGCCCATACGTTGGTCTGGTGAGTGTTTTAATACTGGAGAGGTTTCTGTTTTTAAATCATGGCAGAGTAATCTGATACAGGGTAAGATTTATACCCACAGTGTTTGTCATTGTGCCATGGCGAATGCATGGCCTACAATTACCACAATCCTATTTCTGTTTTTAAGGATGAGGATGAGGGGGGTGGGGGCGGGGGGGGGGGGTCTGTGAGAGCCCGACTGAGCTCAAGAATAACATTGTTGATTATGGAATATCGTGCATGTGTGTGCGCGTGTGCGTGTGCATGTGCGCGCGTGTGTGCGCATGTGCATGTGTGTGCAGCTTTATTTGCTCATTTGTTTACGTGTGTGTTCATACGCATGCGTGTGTGTGCTCGTATGTTTGTGCGATGCGTTTACACGCGTGTGCCTGATTGTGTGACATTCTGAAGGATTCAGAAGCCTTGTGTCTTACGTTTGGCTCCAGGGAGGAAACTAAGCTTTTACCATCAACATTTTCGCACCACATTTTTCTGATGGTTGGATTTTTTTTTTGGGGCCCTGGACAGTGAGCAGAACATGTTTAAGGAGACAGGAAGTGTCACAGCCAGGATGCAGCGCTCTGTTACTTTATGACCTCACTGCAAAAGCCAAACGGATTGAATCGCATTACCATGGCGACGGGAGGGAACGAGCTGTGGATGGGAATGTCCATTTGGCCGCTAAGTTTAATGTGCCATCCTGTGCGTTTTTACAGCCAATCAAAACCCAGTGTCCTCATGCAGTGAAGGTCATATCGTATCGGCGGGTACTGCAGGAGACATTGTACAGTCAAATTACCTGTGTGACAGTTAGATTACCTGTGTGGGAGTCAAATTACCTGTGCGACAGTAGATTACCTTTGTGACAGATCACCTGTGTGACAGTTCACTTGTGTGACAGTCGGGGGGGGGGGGGGGGGGGGGTGCACACACTATGCATATGCACACACTCTATATATACACACACACAGACACTACACACACACACACACACACACACACTATACACACAGGGACACACAGTCAGACACACACTGGACCAAATCCCTCTTTTTGGCAGAAGACCATTGTCTGTTGTGGATTATGTTTGGCAGGAGGCGTGGGGGGCGGCTATTGGGGGAAATACAGATCTGATTGCACTGGAATGGTCTGCCAGTGACCCCATAAATGCATTTCAGTGAGGATCAGATTCTACTCAAACCTGTGGAGGCTACATGTCCACCTCAGTTTAAACACTGGGAAACAAATGCCTTGGTTTATGTCAGTGTGGTTTAAGTCCTAAATCAGAGGTTCTGATTTCTACTCTTGGGCAGAGATCATGACGCCTTGTGAGATTGATTGTCAGGTTTTGGCTGTGCGAGAAACTCTATAGCACTGAGAGATTAATGTGTGATTCAGCCTGTGGGTAGTTGTGAATGCATGCAGTAATTACACTAAGCTCTTTCTGTAAAGAATTACTGTGAGGGGGGGGGGGGGGGGGCTGGTTTCTTGTTTTACCTGTGGAATGTTCTGGTCTTCAGGAATATCCGCTCACCCCTGTTTTGACTGCTGGTTTGTACTTTCCAAGTGAAAATCCTCAAACCAATTCAGACTCCAGGAACCAGATGAGGTGACTTAGTTGTGTAATCCGCTGCTTTAACTGAATCAGAACTGAGTACAATCGGGAAAACCCTTCTGTAGCATTTTAGTGTGTACACGTGTGTGCGTGCGTATATGGGTGTGCATGTGTGTGTGTATATGTGTGTGTGTGCATGCATATTTGCGTGCATACATGGGTGTGCGTGCGTGTGTACATGCGTGTGCATGGGTGTGCGTGCGTGCGTACATGTGTGTGCGTGCGTGTGTACCTGTGTGTGCGTGCGTGTGTGCGCATGTGTGTGTGCGCATGTGTGTGCTTGTGTGTGAGAAAGTCCTCTCTTAAACTTGGGCTTATGCTGTGGTTGCCAGTTTCCTCTTAATATTGCAGCTGTTTCCATCATCAATGTGTAAACAGCAGTCCTGGGAGGGCCGCAGTGTCTGCAGGTTTAACTCCAGTCCTGGAGGGCCACAGTGTCTGCAGGTTTAACTCCAGTCCTGGAGGGCCACAGTGCCTGCAGGTTTAACTCCAGTCCTGGTGGGCCGCAGTGTCTGCAGGTTTAACTCCAGTCCTGGAGGGCCACAGTGTCTGCAGGTTTAACTCCGGTCCTGGGAGGGCCACAGTGCCTGCAGGTTTAACTCCAGTCCTGGGAGGGCCACAGTGTCTGCAGGTTTAACTCCAGTCCTGGGAGGGCCACAGTGTCTGCAGGTTTAACTCCAGTCCTGGGAGGGCCACAGTGTCTGCAGGTTTAACTCCAGTCCTGGGAGGGCCACAGTGTATGCAGGTTTAACTCCAGTCCTGGGAGGGCCACAGTGTCTGCAGGTTTAACTCCAGTCCTGGGAGGGCCACAGTGTCTGCAGGTTTAACTCCAGTCCTGGGAGGGCCACAGTGTCTGCAGGGTTTAACTCCAGTCCTGGGAGGGCCACAGTGTATGCAGGTTTTTGTGATTTCCTTTCAATCAGCAGCCCATTTAGGCCCATGGAAATAAGGTGTTACTGGACCTTTGAGGTAGTCAGTGACTTAAATGATGTGCTTAAGTGCTTAAATGCACCGTAAACCAGCAGACTCTGTAGCCCTCGGGACTGGAGTTAGAGCTGGTTTTACTCTCCTCTTAGTCTGGCTCCATCCTGATTCTGCTGCTCTGTGGTAGAGGTGGTGCTTTGGGTGGAGCAGCATCCCATCCGTGGTGCACTATGAGTGTATACTATGTGTGCTGTATATACTATCGCACTATGAGTACATACTATGTGTGCTGTATATACTATCGCACTATGAGTACATACTATGTGTGCTGTATATACTATCGCACTATGAGTACATACTATGTGTGCTGTATATACTATCGCACTATGAGTGTATACTATGTGTGCTGTATATACTATCGCACTATGAGTGTATACTATGTGTGCTGTATATACTATCGCACTATGAGTACATACTATGTGTGCTGTATATACTATCGCACTATGAGTGTATACTATGTGTGCTGTATATACTATCGCACTATGAGTATATACTATGTGTGCTGTATATACTATCGCACTATGAGTGTATACTATGTGTGCTGTATATACTATCGCACTATGAGTATATACTATGTGTGCTGTATATACTATCGCACTATGAGTGTATACTATGTGTGCTGTATATACTATCGCACTATGAGTATATACTATGTGTGCTGTATATACTATCGCACTATGAGTATATACTATGTCTGCTGTATGTTGCAGATGATTGATTGGTATTGTTTCCTGCGTAACTAACAGTACCTCCCACAGGGACGTCCTGCTGAAGGAGGATCCTTTCTGTGCTGTGCCAAGGCCTATTACTCTCACACATTTAGAGTCGAGCTTACCGGAGTGTTGCAGTTTAATCGATATTGGCTCAACTGCTGTGCAGGGACGTCGGTTAAAGAGGCATAACATTTCTGTGGACTTTGTCATGTGGGATATGTAATTTTAGGGTTTGTTTAATGAATGTGCATAACCTTGTATGTTATTTGTGTGTGCCATGTGTGTGATGGCCCTGTAAGTTTCTCTAAGTATAAGTATCTGCCAGTTTTATAAATAATAATGAGTAATAACGTAAGTAATAAGTTGTACTGGCATTATATTTTGGTAAATGTTCCTGTTCGGAAGGTGAATGCCTCTGGTTGTTTTGTGTCACTTTAAGTGGGATGCATTGTGGGATGCATTGTCACTGGTTGTTTTCATGTTGAACTCTAATTGAACTGGCCTCTCGTTGGGGGGGCTGGGCGATTTCCCTCGCACGCCACCTCAGGCCGCGACACGTTCCCCCACTTATGGTTTCCGTCGGATACCCGCAGCCTACCAACGGAGACTGTAGACTGTACTAGACGCATACCGTAAGCTTAATCCACATCATACAGGGACATACGAGACTTCCTGCTAAAGGAAGAAATAATATTTGTCCGGTGGTTGTAGCGGATTAGCTTTCCTTTTGTGTGCGCTTTGCTTTGCCCCTTTCTCTTTAAATAAAGCTGATTTTGCTCTTTGTGGAAACCCCTTATCTGAGAACCAGCTACCGGACCTCTCCTTTGGGCTCTCTGATGCTCAGGGTACTGAATAGCTACCGGACCTCTCCTTTGGGCTCTCAGATGCTCAGGGTACTGAATAGCTACCGGACCTCTCCTTTGGGCTCTCAGATGCTCAGGGTACTGAATAGCTACCGGACCTCTCCTTTGGGCTCTCTGATGCTCAGGGTACTGAATCCAGGACTTGTGCCCTGTTCTGTTCTCTCCTCCCCTCTCTCTTTCTCGCTCTCCCTCTCTCTCTTTCTCCCTCTCCCTCTCTCTCTTTCTCCCTCTCCCTCTCTCTCTTTCTCCCTCTCCCCTCTCTCTCTTTCTCCCTCTCCCTCTCCCTCTCTCTCTTTCTCCCTCTCCCTCTTTCTCCCTCTCCCTCTCTCTCTCTGTCTGTCTCTCTCCCTCTCTCTCTCTCTGTCTGTCTCTCTCCCTCTCCCTTTCTCTTTCTCTCTCTTTCTGTTTCTGTCTGTCCTCTCCCTCTTTCTCTCTCTCTCTCTCCCTCTTTCTCTCCCCTCTCTCTTTCTCTCTCTCTCCCTCTCTCTCTCTCTACCTCTCTCTCTCCCTCTCTCTCTCTCTCTCTCTCTCTCTCCCTCTTTCTCTCTCTCCCTCTCTCTCTCTCTCTTTCTGTTTCTGTCTTTGTCTCTCTCTCTCTCTCTTTCTGTTTCTGTCTTTGTCTCTCTCTCTCTTTCTGTTTCTGTCTTTCTCTCTCTCTCTCCCTCTTTCTCTCTGTCTCCTTGTCTCTCGCAAGCACTCACACTGTCTCTCTCGCTTTCTCTGTCTCTGTCTCTTTCTCTCACTATCTCTGTTTCTCTCTCTCTTTCTCTGTCTGACCCCCCCCCCCCCCCCCCCCCCCCCCCCTCTCTATCCCTCTCTGCCAATGTAAAGAAACCGGTCGGGCAGGAATGGCGCTTTGACATGCTGAGGTAATTTAAGAATGCAGCCAGAAGCGTGTCTCCAATTTGCACAAGCTGACCTCCACAGAACATTTTTACTCTTCCCTAAT
Source organism: Synaphobranchus kaupii (assembly GCA_029718625.1). Classification (NCBI taxonomy): domain Eukaryota; kingdom Metazoa; phylum Chordata; class Actinopteri; order Anguilliformes; family Synaphobranchidae; genus Synaphobranchus; species Synaphobranchus kaupii. The sequence goes on along the minus strand of CM056394.1, from coordinate 7,472,216 downwards.
TGCTCCTTTTCATCTGTCTCTTGGACAAAGCTTTTTCATTCCTGCCGTTGAATTGATCCGATTGGACGCCAGTATCTTCCGTGTATTGCAGCCAAGGTACATTCAGACGGTCTCCTAAGAATGACGTTCCCTCAGTTTATATTGACTCGGACAAACGTGGAAAATAAATAAATCAATAATATGACTAGCCGAGCTCTTTCCCGCCAAAACTAGCCGAGCTCTTTTCCTCCAAAACTAGCCGAGCTCTTTCCCTCAAAAACTAGCCGAGCTCTTTCCCTCAAAAACTAGCCGAGCTCTTTCCCTCAAAAACTAGCCGAGCTCTTTCCCGCCAAAACACATTTTGAGCAGGGGGTGTCCAGGCTTATCCAATAAGGACCAGTGTGGGTGCAGGTTTTTGTTTCGAGCACAGCACGAAGACGCGTGATTTTATTGATTAAACACTTGATTATAGACTGATTAGTTGATGTGTTGATTCAGGTCTCGTATTATTGTGCTAAAATGAAAACCGGCACCCATGCCAGCTCTTTACGGATGAGACGGGGCTTAAACCAGCACCCATGCCAGCTCTTTACGGATGAGACGGGGCTTAAAACCGGCACCCATTCCAGCTCTTTACGGATGAGACGGGGCTTCTCTGGTTTAGACGGAGTAAGTGCAGACAAGGGGAATTCACCTTTGTATTAAGGACACCAGTTCAGGTGACTATATTATTAAATGCTTCCTGTGGTAAATTTGAGTGGGTTTAATGGATTGAAAGGTCAGGGATTTGTCAGACAGTGGAGACTTATTCAGCAAACATTAGTGTGATTAAATTCCATCATTTGCAATATTTCTCAAATTACAGCACTTGCCTTCTAAAAGTAGATCCCTCCAGCAGAAATATTTCATCTTTTAAATCGTCCCAGTGCTTTCATATGGTTGGGGTTGCATTAAGTAAATTCATTTTCTGTGATGGTTTCTTCATAATTCATTCTCCGATATTGCGAGGCTGTGCATGTTGATATACCCCAACTCGCTGTCACTCTCTCTCTCACACACTCTCACACTCAGTCATTCTCTCTGTCTCTCTCTCTCACACACTCTTACACTCAGTCATTCTCTCTGTCTCTCTCTCTCACACACACACACTCTCACACTCAGTCGTTCTCTCTGTCTCTCTCTCTCACACACTCTCACACTCAGTCATTCTCTCTCTCACACAGTCACTATTGTGCTGTCCCTCAACATACTTCCATCAATGTATAGCAGTAGTTTTTGTACAATGTATAGCAGTAGTTTTTGTGCACATCCTCAGCACTGGACAGACACTGACTCATTCAGGCTGCTTTTCCCGGTCATATGTTAGCCGGACTGCTGTTAACGGATAAACGCGTGAGCTTGTTCTGTTTGAGGAGGTGGCCCCTGGTAAATAAACGATGGTGGCTGTGGGGTGTGTCCCTCAGGGCATGTGTTACCCAGACGTGGGGTTTTGGAAGAATGGGGGGGTCTGTGTGGCCGAGGTCAGGGGGGTACAGTTTAGAGTGAGTCTTGGCAATGCTGTCTGCAGCCTGCCTGCGGCCCCACGTCAATCTGTCTGTCAATCTGTCCGTCTGCCATCGGTGTGACCCCCCAGTCACTTTGTGTGGAAAAGGAAAGAATACCTGATTTTGCTTTTTTTTTTTTGTGTAAAGATAGAGATCGGCGTGCATAATGATTTTACAAGACTTGTCAGCTCTTGTGTTTCTGTGGAGAGAGTTTAACTGGTATTTGTGTTCATCGCAGGCCCACGTTACAGATTCGTCTTGGAGCACATGGCCCGTATTGTCCGGAGGGACGAGTATGTGAGTCTGGCCTTGTGGTTGGGAGGTCTGGGATGGATGGATTGGGGGGGGCGGGGCTGACCCTGATGTGACCCTGTACACACCAATCGAATAGTGAGGCGAGTTTGGCAGGTTCTTCACCAGGGTGGCAAACGGCGGTTTTCATTTCTCGCTCACCTGCTTTGTTTTGGGTCATAATAAATAATAATGTGGGTCATAATAATTGATCAATGGCAGGTAAGATTTGTAAGACGTGGGGAAATGATCCAAGATGGGAATTCCATATGCGAATAAGGGTTTATATGCGAGTAAGGGTTTATATGCGAGTAAGGGTTTATATGCGAGTAAGGGTTTATATGCGAGTAAGGGTTTATATGCGAGTAAGGGTTTATATGCGAGTAAGGGTTTATATGTGAGTAAGGGTTTATATGCGAGTAAGGGTTTATATGCGAGTAAGGGTTTATATGCGAGTAAGGGTTTATATGTGAGTAAGGGTTTATATGCGAGTAAGGGTTTATATGTGAGTAAGGGTTTATATGCGAGTAAGGGTTTATATGTGAGTAAGGGTTTATATGTGAGTAAGGGTTTATATGCGAGTAAGGGTTTATATGCGAGTAAGGGTTTATATGCGAGTAAGGGGAAAGGGTTTGCGAATATGGGACTGTTAGTGTCCCAGTGGTGGATGACCCCCCGACCCCCGACCCCGACCCCCATGCCTTTAGCCAACTGGGAGGAGTGCAAACGGTTATTTCCCCACCTCCACACACACACACACACACACACACATTTACATGCACACACACACACACACACACACACACACACACCCACGCACCACATTTACATGCACACACACACAGACACACACACACACACACATGCACACACCTTAGTTGCCCTGGGATTGTGGGATGTGAGAAAAGCTTTTACCAGCTTTTTCAAAATCGCCAAAAAAAGAGAGAAAAGGTGTGACCCTCCAGGGTTCTGAAAACAGGAACATTTAGATTTTATTCATGTTACAGGGAGTCAGGTCTAACCCTCTACGGTTCATTCATGGATTTTATTCATGTTACAGGGAGTCAGGTCTAACCCTCTGCCATTCATGCATGATTTTATTCATGTTACAGGGAGTCAGGTCTAACCCTCTGCCATTCATGCATGATTTTATTCATGTTACAGGGAGTCAGGTCTAACCCTCTACGGTTCATTCATGGATTGGAAAACAGCCATTTTCCTTTTCCTGCGGTCTCCTGCTTACAGGAATGCGTTGCACGTTACTGTAACAGTCAGGCGGTTAGGAGTGCAGCTCAGCTGTTCCAGTGTAAGATTGACTGACAGCCTTCTTATGTAAAACCAGGCAGCACTAAGGCTCAGATGCACTTCAGTAAAACAAAAATATGACAAAAATTGAAAGAATTTTATCTTTCTTGTAAATATTCAAGAAGGACTGATCTGAAGGACTCTTTGCCTACAAGTCTACATGTGCAAGTGAATGGAGAGTCATTATAATACACAGCGTGGAGTTCCGTTTATATATATATATATATAGCCTATATATTTATTTATTCATTCTTTATTTACTCTGGAAATCCCACAGAGAAAGAAACCTCTTTCTCCAGGGAGCCCAGGACTTATGTAGCATAAACGACCACAGAACAGAATACAATAAAACAGTACAATAGAAAACAACAGCCATATTTTTATTGAAAAAGTGAATGTTCTCAATGAAATGCCTGCTTCTACAAAGGTTAAAGAAAAGCCTGATTGAATTTTTGTTGAAAATAAACATGGACCGCAGTGCATATAGTAATATTGTTATTATTGTATATGGTGATTCACATCCTGTAGTGTGGAAGCAGGTTATTACCCATCACATTCCCATCACATTCCCATCACATTCCCATCACATTCCCATCACATTATCCAACACTCAGGGATCTCATTAATCAGGAAATACTACTGATTTCTTTCTTTCTTTTTCTCCTCCAGACTCTGAATATGTGCAGGCTAGTATTTAGCTTTTATTTATTTCTTTAATATTCCCTCAGAGGGTAAGAGCTCTTTATGTGCAAGTGACTGCCGAAGTCCTGCCTCTGATTGAGATATTTAGGGTCTGAAAATGTGTCTTTTTTTTAATCAAGAAAGATCCGGAACGATCATATCGCCTGATCTCTGCCCACTCCCTCTCTGCCGGCCGTTTCCCGGGCGACGGCAGCCTCGGCGGCATTGCTAACGGCAGCTGCGTATGACAGGGGCCATGGTCTGTGAGGCTTGGTTAACATCCTCGCCCATGCACGGCTTTCCCTCACCTCCGCCCTGCCTTAGCCAGTCCTCCAGGGCTTTCCCTCACCTCCGCCCTGCCTTAACCAGTCCTCCAGGGCTTTCCCTCACCTCCGCCCTGCCTTAGCCAGTCCTCAGGGCTTTCCCTTACCTCCGCCCTGCCTTAGCCAGTCCTCCAGGGCTTTCCCTCACCTCCGCCCTGCCTTAGCCAGTCCTCCAGGGCTTTCCCTCACCTCCGCCCTGCCTTAACCAGTCCTCCAGGGCTTTCCCTCACCTCCGCCCTGCCTTAGCCAGTCCTCCAGGGCTTTCCCTTACCTCCGCCCTGCCTTAGCCAGTCCTCCAGGGCTTTCCCTTACCTCCGCCCTGCCTTAGCCAGTCCTCCAGGGCTTTCCCTCACCTCCGCCCTGCCTTAGCCAGTCCTCCAGGGCTTTCCCTTACCTCCGCCCTGCCTTAGCCAGTCCTCCAGGGCTTTCCCTCACCTCCGCCCTGCCTTAACCAGTCCTCCAGGGCTTTCCCTCACCTCCGCCCTGCCTTAGCCAGTCCTCCAGGGCTTTCCCTCACCTCCGCCCTGCCTTAGCCAGTCCTCCAGGGCTTTCCCTTACCTCCGCCCTGCCTTAGCCAGTCCTCCAGGGCTTTCCCTCACCTCCGCCCTGCCTTAGCCAGTCCTCCAGGGCTTTCCCTTACCTCCGCCCCTGCCTTAGCCAGTCCTCCAGGGCTTTCCCTCACCTCCGCCCTGCCTTAGCCAGTCCTCCAGGGCTTTCCCTTACCTCCGCCCTGCCTTAGCCAGTCCTCCAGGGCTTTCCCCACTCCTTCTCTAGGGAGATCACCACTGTGCCGTGGTTGCCGGTTGGCATAGTTACCTACATTAGCGCTTTTGCGATATTGCGCGTACGCCCTCCTTTGGTCCGGAAGTTTCCTTAGCCTGGTGTGTATCTCCATCCTGGCACCAGTGTCTCCAGAATGCCGTCTAATTTATCCCCTAAAATGGTTACTCAAAATCTTCAGCTCACTCTTGTTTCAAAATAGGCCGACTACAGTACATTACTCTCATGTCTCCATTTACAACCCCCCATCTACCATGGACTCATATTAGTTTTAAAAGTGAGAAAATTAAAAATTTTTTCCCACACCCTAAATTCTGGCGGGGGGGTGAGGGGTGGTGGATAGTACGCAGTATACAGATAATACGCAGTATGCAGATAATACGCAGTATGCAGATAGTACGCAGTATGCAGTTAATACGCAGAATGCAGATAATACGCAGAATGCAGATAGTACGCAGTATGCAGATAGTATGCAGTATGCAGTACGCAGATAGTATGCAGATAGTATGCAGTATGCCGATAGTATGCAGTATGCCGATAGTATGCAGTATGCCGATAGTATGCAGTATGCCGATAGTACGCAGTATGCCGATAGTACGCAGTATGCAGTTAATACGCAGAATGCAGATAGTACGCAGTATGCAGATAGTATGCAGTACGCAGATAGTACGCAGTATGCAGATAGTATGCAGTATGCCGATACTATGCAGTATACCGATAGTACGCAGTATGCCGATAGTACGCATTACACAACTAACAACACGTTAAAACCTTTGTTTATAAAATTCTAAAACACTTTCCTAACAGTCCCCCTCTTGCACGGACTGTGGTTGTCCTTTTGGTTATACTGATTATATTGGTGACCGGCATGCAAATTTCTCCCAGACTAATGGTCTGGCCAGGTTTGGTGCACACAGCCTGTGTCTCATCATGTGTGGGTTTTACTGGCAATTTACTGCCCGGCCGATTGAGCAGATGTAGCTGCCCGGCCGATTGAGCAGATGTAGCTGCCCGGCCGATTGAGCATATGTAGCTGATTGAGCAGACGTAGCTGACGTAGCCGATTGAGCAGATGTAGCTGCCCGGCCGATTGAGCAGATGGAGCTGCCCGGCCGATTGAGCAGACGTAGCTGCCCGGCCGATTGAGCAGATGTAGCTGCCCGGCCGATTGAGCAGATGTAGCTGCCCGGCCGATTGAGCAGACGTAGCTGCCCGGCCGATTGAGCAGATGTAGCTGCCCGGCCGATTGAGCA
>CM056394.1:7391429-7461429 GCA_029718625.1 Synaphobranchus kaupii | reverse complement strand
GTAAACTGCTTTGGTCGCCATGTGCTGATAAAGATGTTGGGAATGTTCTGGATTGTTTGTGAGACGGCTTGAGCAGAGTGTGCTTGTTCTGTGCGTCCCGTTTATCCCGTTTGCCACTGTGACAGGGATGATCATTCCCAGTATTCCTGTTGAGCTGGGACGGCTTTTAAACATCAAATACCCTCCCTCCCCCCATCAAAATTACACCCAAGGCCAGAAATTACCTGCCATTCTGCCATTGTCTGTCTTACAAATGTGTGAGTCAATAAAGCAGCAGCAATCAAGCTGTGTTTCTGTCACGCCCACTAAATGCACATCTCCACTGCTCCTCAGTCTACACTCTTTTCTGTTGAAGCTGTGTGTATTGTTGGATTTTGCGATGTTGATCCTGTGTCCGTGAGTACGCGTGACGTGTGTGTCACTTATGTATGTCGCTTTGATAAAAGCGTCTGCTAAATGATTGTAATGTAATTTAACGTGTGTGAGTGTCTCTGTGTGTGTGCATGTGTGCATGTGTGCATGTGTGCATTGAAAACATTGATAATTCATTGGAGAAATGCTTTGTTGCCATGGTCACTGCAGTGAACTAGAACCCGCTGTGTCAGGCCAGATAAGAGGCATCCTGTTTGCACAGATGTTTCTCTTTTATTCTGGGGAGAAATGATTGGGTTCTAAGGACTCTGCACCTGAATCAGGGCTGAAGGGTGTTGGATCGTGTCCCACCCCCCCCCCCGTGTTCCAACGGAAGCAGCTGGCCGTTAGGGGGTTTGGTTTGGTCCTTGTTCACACCTGTAATGGAGGCATTGTTCACACCTGTAATGGAGGCATTGTTCCGCTGCTGTTTGGGGAAATACCTGCACATCATTGCTTCCCTTGGCTAAACACAGGGGAGGCTGTGCTGTGTGTGTGTTACAAGTATAAACACAGGGAGAGGCTGTGCCGTATGTGTGTTACAGGTATAAAACACAGGGGAGAGGGCTGTGCTGTATGTGTGTTACAGGTATAAACACAGGGAGAGGCTGTGCTGTGTGTGTGTTACAGGTATAAACACAGGGAGAGGCTGTGCTGTATGTGTGTTACAGGTATAAACACAGGGGGAGGCTGTGCTGTATGTGTGTTACAGGTATAAACACAGGGAGAGGCTGTGCTGTATGTGTGTTACAGGTATAAACACAGGGAGAGGCTGTGCTGTATGTGTGTTACAGTATAAACACAGGGAGAGGCTGTGCTGTGTGTGTGTTACAGGTATAAACACAGGGAGAGGCTGTGCTGTATGTGTGTTACAGGTATAAACACAGGGGGAGGCTGTGCTGTATGTGTGTTACAGGGTATAAACACAGGGAGAGGCTGTGCTGTATGTGTGTTACAGGTATAAACACAGGGAGAGGCTGTGCTGTATGTGTGTTACAGGTATAAACACAGGGAGAGGCTGTGCTGTGTGTGTGTTACAGGTATAAACACAGGGAGAGGCTGTGCTGTGTGTGTGTTACAGGGTATAAACACAGGGAGAGGCTGTGCTGTATGTGTGTTACAGGTATAAACACAGGGGAGAGGCTGTGCTGTATGTGTGTTACATGTATAAACACAGGGAGAGGCTGTGCTGTATGTGTGTTACAGGTATAAACACAGGGAGAGGCTGTGCTGTATGTGTGTTACAGGTATAAACACAGGGAGAGCTGTGCTGTATGTGTGTTACAGGTATAAACACAGGGAGAGGCTGTGCTGTATGTGTGTTACAGGTATAAAACACAGGGAGAGGCTGTGCTGTATGTGTGTTACAGGTATAAACACAGGGAGAGGCTGTGCTGTATGTGTGTTACAGGTATAAACACAGGGAGAGGCTGTGCTGTATGTGTGTTACAGGTATAAACACAGGGGGAGGCTGTGCTGTGTGTGTTACAGGTATAAACACAGGGAGAGGCTGTGCTGTATGTGTGTTACAGGTATAAACACAGGGAGAGGCTGTGCTGTATGTGTGTTACAGGTATAAACACAGGGGGGGAGGCTGTGCTGTGTGTGTGTGTTACAGGTATAAACACAGGACACCTCATCTGTGCTGTGTGTGTTACAGAGGAAATATGAGATGATGTCATGTTTGTGAGCAGGGATCTCAAACCAAACTCCAATCCTGGAGCGCTGCAGCGTATGCAGGGTTTTTTTTTGTCTCCTTTCCAAGTTCAACAGCCAGTGTAGGCCTTGGAAACAAGGTCTGTGGGACTCTTTAACCAACCTGAGACTTAATTAAACATGCGCTAGAAGTATAATCGGAAAGTAAGCTCCAGTCACTGTCAGCATTGTTTGATTGGTTGTTGCCAAAGTAATCCACCCGATTGGTGGAGCTCCTCTTTGTTGTCGACCAGCACTGTCTTTTCCAAATTTATTATCGCCCGACAAAGACTTGAACAAGCAGGTTTATATATACAATCAAATGACCCTCCTTACAGATATCCGGATCAATAGTTTAAATGAAGGTGTTTCAACAGAACATCTCCCAAAGTCCAGTCATCTGCTGAAGTAGCAAGAGCAGGAGCGCAGTCCCATTCACAAGCCAAATGATAGAAACACAGAGAGGCTGTGCTGTGTGTGTTACAGGTATAAACACAGAGAGAGGCTGTGCTGTGTGTGTTACAGGTATAACACAGAGAGGCTGTGCTGTGTGTGTTACAGGTATAAACACAGAGAGGCTGTGCTGTGTGTGTTACAGGTATAAACACAGAGAGGCTGTGCTGTGTGTGTTACAGGTATAGGACTGAGGAAGACCACACCTGTAGTTTAGACGGAGGAAGACCACACCTGTAGTTTAGATGGAGAAGATCACACCTGTAGTTTAGACGGAGGAAGACCACACCTGTAGTTTAGACGGAGAAGATCACACCTGTAGTTTAGATGGAGGAAGATCACACCTGTAGTTTAGATGGAGGAAGATCACACCTGTAGTTTTGACGGAGGAAGATCACACCTGTAGTTTTAGATGGAGGAAGACCACACCTGTAGTTTAGACGGAGGAAGATCACACCTGTAGTTTAGACGGAGGAAGACCACACCTGTAGTTTAGACGAGGAAGATCACAGCGTTAATCTTGCTGGAGGCGGATCCATCCAGACGTGTTTTTCCAGATTTTTTCTCCTCCTCCTCCTCCCCTCTTGGAAAATATATCATTATGTGGAAAATGTTTATGTGTTTAGCAGATTAGTTTGGATAATGAGCACTTTGGTAAGCCTTTAAAAAGATCCTCTGGCCAAGATCCTTAAGCGATAAAGAAAAAAAACCTGCCAGCAAAGACTTAAAACCTCATGAGTAAAAATGTGGGTGTCAGACAGGCTTTCTTTAAAGTCTTAGCTCCTTACCTGGAGGAACAGGTGAGATGTTTAACTTTTTTACCACCCCCCCCAGCCCCCCCTCCGAGCAGTGATCGGTGAAAGCAGTGTGATGTTCAGTCAGAGTATGTGCGCGTGTGTGTGTGTGTGTGTGATTAGTAGCACTACTTTTCCTGCCATTTCAACACACTTGTTCATCACCGAGACACAAAGGACATGGGAAGTGTCTGCTTCTCGTTCTTCCTGTGCAGGAGGATATGAGCAGGAAGTGAGAGGAATATGAGCAGGAAGTGATGAGGCTGGCTGTAAAATGGCTGCTGCTGTTACTTTGTTTAAGAGCCTCATTTATAAGTTGCTCGGCTGCACAATAAATGACAAATTTTTCAGGGACAGTAAAGAATTTTGAATTGATTGTGTGTTCTGCATAAACTGGTTCTACAAGTGTGTGGGTTAGGGGTAGAAGGTTAGGGTTAGCGGTTAAGGGTAGAGGGTTTGGGTTTTGACTGGGTTATGGTGAGGGGTAGAGGGGTTAGGGTTAGCGTTATGTTAGCGTTACGGTTAGGGGTAGGATCACTGTGCTGAAACATGCTCTGGCTGTTGGTACTCAAACACACACAGTTGGTTATCGTGCCTCTTGCAGCTTCCATATGTCAGTCATGAATGTTGTGGGAACTGGGTCAGTATGTGGTAGTATGCAAAAACTCTGTGACACACAAGCCTACATAAAGCTGAAATGCAAAGCAGCCTGGTGGTGTATTGGGTTACGCACAAACAACCTGGAGCAGGTAACCATGAGCAAATACCACCCACTCCTTCAACCAATCAGATCCTGGAGCGGTAAACCTGAGCAAATACCACTCACTCCCTTCAACCAATCAGATTGCAGTATTCACAGGATACTACATTCTCTTGCTCAGAAAATGTATTAATGTTATATTACATAACAATATGTGGCTCTGGTCCAGCCTGACGACATGGTGCACGAGTACACTCTAGTTTCTCATATACACTATGTATGCTCATTAGTAAGTACTCATATACACTATGTATGCTCATTAGTAAGTACTCATATACACTATGTCTGCTCATCAGTAAGTACATTTCTTTTTGCATGTGAAGCAAAATGTCTCTGAAGAACTTCACCTCTCTTTCACTTGCACGTCAGTGTTTGTGCTTTTGTGTTTTGCTCTGAGAGTTTTTACCACACCCCTTGCCCTGTGAGGCCTTGCTCTGGCTTGGTTGCGTAGATAATCTTCCGTGCTTGTGGTCGGCAGCCGTTTCCCTGGGTCCTGTTTTGGGGTCCGCTGTGGTTTGGGAGCATCTTCCAGGAGCTGCAAGCCTGCGGTCGGAACGCCGTCCCCCCGTCTCCCCGCCGCCCCCCCCCCCCCCCCCTCCCCCGTTCATCGACTTGTTGGTCTGCAGACGATTCAACCCTTGTGTGTGTGTTTTTTTTTTTAGGTTCTTCTGAGTATTATTCCAAAGTATTATTAATAAAATAAATATGCAGTGCGCACATTGCATTGCTCACTGTTTCTGTTTTCTGTAGTTGGTGTAAATCTGCACAGTTGCATCCATACACTCAGAGATTTATATACTATAGATATAATATATATATATATATATAGATGTGCTGGAGGAGTTCTCAAAACACAGATTTTATGTTTCTCAAAAGCAAGAGTAAGACTTCATGTTCAGCTTTGGTTTGTCTGGACATGGTTTCATGATGAATCCCTGTGTGGTAGAAGTAGGAATAAATTTTTTCCCTGTTGTGAATCAGTAAATGTAAGACTTTTGGAAGGGGGTGTGGTGTTTATCCTGCCTGCAGGGTGGACAGGGAGGTCAACTGTAGAGACCCCCGCACCACAGGGAGGAAAATGGGCCAATATCCCTCAGGTGATACCGGGCGGAAAATGAGTATGGTTGTAACTATGAGGTGACACCCAGACCATATTCCCTTATTCACACATCAACATGGGAAAGATGAGAGAACACACAAATCAAATGAGGGAAAAGTGTGTTGAGCTTCAAAAGTCAGGAAATGGCTATAAAAAAAATAGCTACTCACCTGGAAATGCCCATATCTACAGTGAGGGCAATACTTAAAAAGTTCAACACAACTGGAACTGTTACAAACTTGCCTGGAAGAGGACCCAAGTTTATTTTGCCCTCATGCACAGTGAGGAGGATGGTAAGAGAGGCAAAAAAAATCCCCAAGGATCACTGTTGAGAATTATAGAGGAAGTAGCATCTTGGGGTCATCAAGTCTCCAAAACTACCGTTAGACGTCACCTCCATGCCAACAAATTATTTGGAAGGCATGCCAGAAAAAAGCCCTTCCTGTCATTTCACCACAAACGTAAGCGCCTGGAGTTTGCTAAACGCGACTGGAACTTTGACTGGAACTGTGTACTATGGTCAGATGAAATGAAAATTGAGCTTTTCGGCAACCAACACTCAAGGTGGTTTGGCGTAAAAAAGAAGGATGGCTATACCGAAAATAACCTGTTTCCCCACTGTTAAGTATGGTGGAGGTTCCGTGATGTTGTGGGGCTGTTTTTCCTCTAAAGGCCCTGGGAACCTTGTTAGGGTACATGGCATCATGAACTCCATGAAGTACCAGGAAATGTTTTATCTGAATCTGGCTGCCTCTGCCAGGAAACTAAAACTGGGTCGTCGTTGGATCTTCCAGCAGGACAATAATCCAAAACATACGTCCAAATCAACTCAAAAATGGTTAACTGAGCACAAAATCAAGCTTCTGTCATGGCCATCTCAGTCCCCTGACCTAAACCCCATCGAAAACCTGTGGGCTGAGCTGAAGAGGAGAGTGCACAAGAGAGGACCTTATTGGCAAAGGGAGGTTGTACAGGGTGAAGAGCATCCATAACAGCTTTGGCTCAAACCCCCCTGATTGCGCTGGTTGTGTCACTAGCGTTTTTGTGTGAATTACGCTCGCGATCAAACAAAGGAAAATAATGATTTGAGTTCTGATTGGCTGTGACAGCTGACATCTGTGAAGCGGGGGGAATCCATTTCCCAACATGCTGCCGGTAATCATACCCCATTGGTCCAAAGTGCTGCCGGTAATCATACCCCATTGGTTCTTGGTCCCTTGGTCACAGGGGAAGAGACGGAACAAAATGAATCTCCAGACAGGTCAGAGGAGAGCACCCTGTGAGGGAGTGGGGTTACCGTGGGACAGTCGCCATGGGCTCCGTGGGTTGAGGGTGTTGGATGACATGCTGCCTCCACATTAATGGCCGTTTCTTTTTCACCCTTGTTGTCTAGCCATTTTTTCCTTGTTTTTATTATTTTTTTAAACCAACTTTGTTGTTCAGTTGAGGCATTGCAGTGCTATACTCACGATACGGGCTGAGAAACCTCCGATGTGTGTAAAATTAAGAAAACACTGGGTCATCAAATGTTCTGTTAATTAAAATGTTTTCATATGCTTTTGAACATTTTGTCAGTTGGCAGGGATATAATTAAATAGTGCTAGTAATGACATTGGCTTCTCCAAATGACTCAAACAGCTGTTGCTCTTCTCCTGATTTCTCATGTTTTCAGCAGATATGATTAAAAAAATGGGTTAGGGTTAGGGTCATTCAGATCACCTTCAAAACTATGAGAATTATACTGAAGTTCCAACGGGAAAATAAAAGTTATTCTATTCTATACAATGTGTCACATCTCAGAAGTTCTACTGTATTGTGACTCGTATCTCAGAAGTTCTACTGTATTGTGACTCGTATCTCAGAAGTTCTACTGTATTGTGACTCGTATCTCAGAAGTTCTACTGTATTGTGACTCGTATCTCAGAAGTTCTACTGTATTGTGACTCGTATATCAGAAGTTCTACTGTATTGTGACTCGTATCTCAGAAGTTCTACTGTATTGTGACTCGTATCTCAGAAGTTCTACTGTATTGTGATTCGTATATCAGACGTTCGACTGTATTGTGACATGTATCAGAAGTTATACTGTATTGTGTATTTCAGAAGCTGCTGTATTCCTGTTTCGGTGTGTTTTTAAGGCGTGTGTTTTTAAGGGTGTGTTTTTAAGGCGGGTGTTTTTAAGGGTGTGTTTTTAAGGCGGGTGTTTTTAAGGCGTGTGTTTTTAAGGGTGTGTTTTTAAGGCGGGTGTTTTTAAGGGTGTGTTTTTAAGGGTGTGTTTTTAATCTGGGCGTCTCATTGCAGGACCCTGGTTACTGGCTCCAGGTGCACCGTTTGGAACACGGCGATGGCGGTATCCTGGACGTGGACGATGTACTGTGCGATGTCGCTGATGACAAAGACCGGGTGAGTCATACTGAGGGGGCGGGGTTTCTAAAAGACAAACCCACCACATAACCTGTGTGTCCTCTGACTGAATGTGGTCTGTATACATACTACACGTAGCATTGCACATACATACATGCTCCACGCAGCGACGTGCATATATACATGCTACACGTATGTGAATACCCCCAGTACTTAGCATCCTGAGGCTTGAGTGACGCGTATCCAGAGTGTCACGCGGCCTGACGCGAATGTTAATAATTAACCGGTCTTTTCCTCATACGATGGTCACAGTTATCTTTTACTGATGATGTCACCACACACAAGCTTTGCTGTTGAAACACGACGGAAATGAGTCCTCTTCCTTTCTTACATGTATCTTCATGTCTGACTTTTTAATGAACCGATCACCCTGATTATAAGCCCTCTGAGTGCCGTGTGGTTTCGCCAGGTTGCCAGGTTGCCAGGTTGTATTGCAGCATGGGCCAGTTCTGCCTGCCTTGCCTGTTAGCTGTTGTACCTTTATTGGTATCGGGACTGCAAGCAGATATCTATACTTCGGCAAAATTAAGTCTAAATTATAATTTGGTTCTTGAAGACACTTCAACCAATATCTTTTAGTTTAAAAAAAGAAATGGTGTAAAATACCCACTGAAAGCCTTCATGCGACTTTGTTTTCCGTCTGTGGTCGGCTTCCCTTTAAAGGACCCCAGTGGGGAAGCATAGCTGTCTTTTATTGTGCCCGTAAATAGCAGGACCGTGCGCTGGCTCCCGTCCAACCAGGCCTACGGGAGGCGTTGTGTAACCGCGTGATGGAGCGTCCCTCTCCACCTAATGAGGAAGGAGATCCCACTGAGAGAGAGAGAGGGAGAGAAAGAGAGAGGGAGAGGGAAGAGAGAGAGGGAGAGAGAGAGGGAGAGAGAGAGAGAGAGAGAAGTGGGGAGAGCTGGGAAATAATTACCCATGGTGCCGCTCTTCACAGTCTGCGATCAAAACCCACGACTTTGTTATCTTTGGCCTCTGAGCAGCATCATGTCGCCACGGTGATGCTGGAACTAATTAGGCTAATTAGCATTGTTGTTGTTTTTTTTATTCTTATTTATAATTGGGATCATTAACTCTCTTTTTGTTTCCTTTGGGTTTAATTTCCCATCTGAAATAGTATAATAGTATAGTATAATAGTATAATAGTATAGCATAGTATAATAGTATAATAGTATAGTATAATAGTATAATAGTATAGTATAATAGTATAATAGTATAGTATAATAGTATAATAGTACAGTATAATAGTATAATAGTATAGTATAATAGTATAATAGTATAGTATAATAGTATAGTATAATAGTATAGTATAATACTATAATAATATAATGGTATAATAGTATAGTATAATTGTATAATAGTATAGTATAATAGTATAATAGTATAGTATAATAGTATAGTATAATAGTATAATAGTATACTATTATAGTATAATAGTATAGTATAATAGTATAATAGTATAGTATAATAGTGCTTATTGTTGTTTGTGCAACGAGACTTTGTGTCAGCACAACCTAAGAACAGCTCACATTTTGGCATGTTCGGCCTCCATACAAGTACATTAAGTCCGTTTACTTGTGGAAAATAAGACTGTAGTTCTTTCCAGATTAAATAAGCTGGTTTTTGTAGCACTGTGTCTGCAGGAGGAGGGTTTGGTCATATTTGATTCATGGCGGCTTGTGGAGAAGTTGGCCCTCCTTCATGGACGTGGTAATGCTAGCTCCCGGAACACTGAATACATTAAGCATGTAGGCTAACACACGACTGATACTGTGGCTCTGCTTGTCGCTAACGCACGACTGATACTGTGGCTCTGCTAGTCGCTAACGCACGACTGATACTGTGGCTCTGCTAGTCGCTAACGCACGACTGATACTGTGGCTCTGCTAGTCGCTAACGCACGACTGATACTGTGGCTCTGCTAGTCGCTAACGCATGACTGATACTGTGGCTCTGCTAGTCGCTAGCGCACGACTGATACTGTGGCTCTGCTAGTCGCTAACGCATGACTGATACTGTGGCTCTGCTAGTCGCTAACACACGACTGATACTGTGGCTCTGCTAGTCGCTAACGCACGACTGATACTGTGGCTCTGCTAGTCGCTAACGCACGACTGATACTGTGGCTCTGCTAGTCGCTAACGCATGACTGATACTGTGGCTCTGCTAGTCGCTAACGCATGACTGATACTGTGGCTCTGCTAGTCGCTAACGCATGACTGATACTGTGGCTCTGCTAGTCGCTAACGCATGACTGATACTGTGGCTCTGCTAGTCGCTAACGCATGACTGATACTGTGGCTCTGCTTGTCACGGATGGCTGCAGTGTTTTCCTGCATTTTTAAAAACCACTTTAACAGTCACTTTGCCACTATGACGTTTAACACTGAGAGCATGTTACAGGAAGCTTAAAACCATTTACAGTACCAGTCAAAAGTTTGGACACATCTAATCGTAGAAAGTTATTTTTTTTGTTGTTTTTACTGTTTTCCACATTTTAGAATAGTAAAGACATCAAAACTATGAGATAACACAAATGGAATTATGCAAAGACCCAAAAAAAAGTGTGAAACAAATAAAAAAGGTCTTATATTTTAGATTCTTCAAAGTAGCCTGCCTTGAAAACAGCTTTGCACATTCTACCTGGAAATAAGGTATCGAGTCTTTTGATACGCTTTTATACAGAGTTATGATAGCATCACCTGTAGAATACCTGTTTACCACAGAAGTTGGTTGAGAGAATGGCAAGAATGTGCAATGCCGTTATCAAGGCAAAGGGTGGCTACTTTGAAGAATCTAAAATATAAGACTTTTTTTGATTGGTTTGCATAAGTTAATTTGTGTTATCTCATAGTTTTGATGTCTTTAACTTTCTAAATGTGGAAAACAGTAAACTTAAAAAAACCTTCTATGAGTAGGTGTGTCCAAACTTTTGACTGGTACTGTATATTGAGCCTTTAAAGTACAGTCTACCTGCAGTTGTTTTAGCAGTTTCACACTTTCTTTAAGTGAGTTCCCTTTCATATAAGAGCAGAGTCGGTTCAGTAATGAGCCACTTTCTGTACCCGTTGCTCTGATATGAATCCCATGTTCTGTCAAGGCGTGATCAGATGTGTCGCTCGATGTCCATTTCTAACCTATAATAAGCTTGATTTGTTCAGATGTTCGGATGTTCGGAGTTTCATCTGTTTTTAGGTGCTTTGCCTGTCAGTCAATGCCGTCCCTCTGTGGAACGAGTGTAGAAGGGGGTACAGCTAATTAGGGGTAATCCTGCACCCTCCAGGACCATCAAAGAGGCGTTGGGGGACTACCGTCCGTCCCCGTGGGAGATCACGGCCTCGTAATCCAAACAGGAAGTGGAGAGAGAGGCTTTGGGTCTTGGTGTTGATTAGATTATCGGGTGGGATTAAGCTCTTAATTCGGGGAGCAGGCCAGCGCTGTGGGCCTCTGTGCATGTGACAGATGGGGTCCTTCACGCCTGTTGGCGGAACTCATCCGAGAGCAGAAAGAGAGCAAGCTTGAATAAACCCAAGTGGCCAGCGCCAACGTGTCATCCGTACGAGCGAGCGAACAGCGCTAACGTGTCATCCCTACGAGCAAGCGAACAGCGCTAACGTGTTATCCGTATGAGCGAGCGAACAGCGCTAACGTGTCAACCCTACGAGCGACGGCGAACAGCGCTAACGTGTCATCCCTACGAGCGAGCGAACAGCGCTAACGTGTCATCCCTACGAGCGAGCGAACAGCGCCAACGTGTCAACCCTACGAGCGAGCGAACAGCGCTAGCGTGTCATCCCTACGAGCAAGCGAACAGCGCTAACGTGTCATCCCTACGAGCGAGCGAACAGCGCTAACGTGCCATCCGTGCGAGCGAACAGCGCTAATGTGCCATCCCTACGAGCGAGCGAACAGCGCCAACGTGTCATCCGTACGAGCGAGCGAACAGCGCTAACGTGTCATCCGGGACGAGCGAGCGAACAGCGCTAACGTGTCATCCGGACGAGCGAGCGAACAGCGCCAACGTGCCATTTGTACGAGCGAGCGACCTGATCCATCTGTACAGAGCGGCCAGCTCCTCTCTCCTCTGTGAGGTCAGCAGCCCTCGATTTATACGCTTCTCCTGCAAGAGAAACAAACCTTTTTCGTTTTGTTACCGGTAATCTCCACACCTTTAACCATCTCAGATCCTTAAAAGGATAGTTCAGAATTTTGGACATAATGTCTCAATTACGACTTACCCATGATGTAGTTGATTGATGGAAACCATTTTCAGATAATTCCATGCTGTCCCTTCTTTTGGACATATACACATTGCTAATGCTAGCGCAACTCATAGGAAACTAGTAGCATCCACTACCAAACGCACTTAAACACTCCACAGTGCACCCAAAGCAAATAAAATACGACGACAGTCTATCGGGGTTATTTTCAGTGATTATACCATCATTTTTCAAGTCAAACTATCATTGAATCCTTTACTTTGTGCTCACCTAAATTCTCAGTGGAAGTACGGCGGCGGAGCTAGCTGTAGATTAGCCAGGGTATCTGCCTGTAGGCTATCTGCTGTACTCCACAGTTGCCGACACAATCCGTTTTGCCGTAAAGTTACATATTTGGTAGACAACAAGTCAGCTAAACACAAACATGCTACAGAATAACACAGCATATACAAGCAAGCACACTGGCTACCAATTTGCAGGAAAAGTTTGACCACTTCCATGACTTCCCAATCGTGGCAACTAGCTAGCTAGCTGAATAGATAGATCACGCATGCAATCATTTATTAGTTACCTGCTCGTCAGTTGTTTTCGGTGCATGAAGAAAAACAGGTGATGGCACAGCAATCTCCTTCAGTAGAGGGTGTCCCGCCCGTCCTTTTTTGATTTTCACATAGTCATCCTCCGTGAAATGGTCACTACAAACTTTTTTAGAGTCTCAATTGGTGACATCCATGCGAGCAGCAAGAAGCCACAGCTGTTTTCTTTGTTGATCTTCCACTGGAAATCGGTGAAAACTTTGTGGTGCCCATTTTTTTTGCATGATTTGAACAACCTTGAAATACACACCGAAATACCATCTTACCTGAACTTTAGCTAACAATACTACGAGTCTGAGTCTTCCACACGTGCGATATTGTTTTTGACCGGCAGAGCCATAGGCTACTTTACGTTACCTACTAAACTAACGCCGTACTTCCACGGAGAATTAGGTGAGCACAAAGTAAAGGATTCAACGATAGTTTGACTTGAAAAATGATGGTATAAAAACTGAAAAAAACCCAGATAGTCTGTCGTCGTATTTTATTTGCTTTGGGTGCACCTTGGAGTGTTTAAGTGCATTTGGTAGTGGATGCTACTAGTTTCCTACGAGTTGCGCTAGCATTAGCAATGTGTGTATGTCCAAAAGAAGGGACAGCATGGAATTATCTGAAAATGGTTTCCATCAATCAACTACATCATGGGTAAGTCGTAATTGAGACATTATGTCCAAATTTCCGAACTATCCCTTTAAAGGAAGTGCTGGGCTTTTTAATGTGGAGCAGGTTTAATTCAGAAATGCTTAAAGGAAGTATGGGGCTCTTTCATTGGGAGCAGGTTTAATTCCCAGATCCTTAAAGGAAGTGCTGGGCTTTTTAAAGTGGAGCAGGTTTAATTCCCAGGTCAGGTGATGCCCTGCTGTAAATACCCTAGAACGGTAGGTCGGTATTTAACCTGAATTGCTTAAATAAATGATCCAGCTTTATAAATGCATTGTACGTTAAAAAAACGGGGTGTGGTGAGGATGTTAGGGGGTGGGGTTGTTAGGGGGGGGCGGGGGGGCTGCTTTGAGCTGATGCGGGGTCAGTTTACCTGGTCCCCTAAATCCTAAATCCCAGTTTTCATGTGAGCAAAGAGGAAACGGATCCAGGATCAGGGCTTTATTGGGGGAACAGGACTGTCCGCCAGTGGGACGGTCAGCATCGTTGGAAACCGTAGTACTTTATGCTTGACACTGAGGTCAGGTGACAAAATGCCATGGCGATGGGCGTCACCTGATCTGAGCTCTTAACCACAGAGAATGCCAGCTGCACGTTCCTGCGCAGAGGAGACAGCTGAGGGGCGGGGCGGGGCGGGCGGGGGGGGGGGGGGGGGGAAGTACTTCGCCTGGGGCTGTTCTGTCAGTTTTGGGCAGGGCACCCGCCTCTGCCTGTGCCCTTTACCGTCTCTGTGTGTGGCTGTACATCAGACCTGCCTATCAGCTGATCCATATTAATACCCAGCACTCTATATTTATAAAAATGACAGCTAAAATGATCAGTGACATGAACTGGTAATGCGATTTATATCCATTACTCTGAAAAGTGGGCGTGGTCACATACCTGAGCATGACCGTAGGGGGGGGGGGGGGGGGGGGCGTGGTCACATAACCGGGCATGACCTGAGGTGGGAAGGTGGGCGTGGTCACATACCCGGGCATGGCTTAAGGTGGGAAGGTGGGTGTGGTCAGATTTCTGACCCTCAGGTGTGGAATACCCAAGTTTGCCGTGTGGTTCTGTTCCTGGGCGGGACTCTGCCGTGGTCCATAAACCCGACCCGCTCCAGTGAGCACCCTGCTGTTTAAACGCTCGCCCTAGATATGCTGAACTCATCAATTATTCAAGCAATATGATGTAACAGCTTTGTTCTTTAGATGTACACATTGTTGTCTGCTGTGTGCTAGCAGACCTCTCTCTCTCTCCCCCTCCCCCTCCCCCCCTCTCTCTCTCTCTACCTCTCCCTTTTGCACCCTCTCTCTCTCTCTCTCTCTCTCTCTCTCTCTGTAGAGAATGTGCGATGACTTCATTTGTTCCGCGTATCTCAGCCCCACTCCCTGCTGTAATGGGAACAGTCTGTCTGTCTGTCTGTCTGTCTCTAACAGTATGGCAGGGGGCTGGACCTCAGAGACTGTCTGTCTGTCTGTCTGCCTGTCTGTCTGCCTGCATGTGTGTCTGTCTGTCTCTCTCTAACAGTATGGCAGGGGGCTGGACCTCAGAGACTGTCTGTCTGTCTGTCTGTCTGCCTGCCTGCCTGCCTGCATGTGTGTCTGTCTGTCTTTTTCTCTAACAGTATGGCAGGGGGCTGGACCACAGAGTCTGTCTGTCTGTCCGCCTCTCTGTCTGTCTGTATGTATGTCTGTGCTATACAGTCACCTCAGACAAAGCGCAGAGAGGCAGTCCCTGAGAGGATGTTGATTGTGCTGCTTGTCCCTTAATTGGCTGAATTGAAAGCTGAAAGCTGAAACGCTTTGTTTGGGAGAGCGGCGTAATACACTGCGTGGTTTGTTCCATGCAGGGTAAGTCCTTTACATCCTCTACTACAATAAACGGGTTGATCGCCTGAAATTACACTGGAATGTTTTGCAGCACAAGTAAAGTGTCACTTTGTCTGTCTCGAGGGAGTGGGTGAGACGGTTTCTCTCCCATCCTTGTGAAATTGCATGCGGGGGGGGTTGGTGTGGGTGGGGGCAGTAACTGAGCTGCTTGTTGTTAGGGGATGAAATGTATGAAAGGGGGAAACTGTTGCCTGTGAATGCTGATTAGACCCTCTTGCGTCGTGCGGTCGTGACTGTGATTTCTAACGCCTTGCACAGATCGCTCTGTCAGGGTCCAATGAAAAGAGCCGTTATAGGCGCTTGCACAGATCGCTCTGTCAGGGTCCAATGAAAGGAGCCGTTATAGGCGCTTGCACAGATCACTCTGTCAGGGTCCAATGAAAGGAGCCGTTATAGGCGCTCGCTCTCTGGCACTGCTTTTCTTTTTTTGGTGACTGAATTCCTATTTGGCCTCTCTCCTCCGTCTCCATGGGAACCGAGGGAAGCACAAAGCGCCGTGCTATTGGCTTCCTCCGGCTGCTGTGGGCGGAGCATCTGAATTAGTGCCGCCTGCACTCGAGGCCAAACAAACGATGTGGAGAATCTGAGAGAGCGTTATGTCAGTTATGCCTGGCCGGCGAGGGTGTGTGTGAGTATATAGTGTGGTCATCTAAATTTAGACCACCCGTCCCATCCCATCCCCACCCCACCCCACCCCCCCACCCCATCCCCCCACCCCATCCCCCACCCCACCCCACCCCACCACACACCCCCCCCCCACCCCATCCCCCACCCCACCCCCCTGGCAACCCTTTCCCTCTCTCATCAATCTGGCGAGCGTTATTGCTCGTGTGTGTGAGTGTGAGTGTGAGTGTGAGTGTGAGTGTGAGTGTGAGTGTGAGTGTGTGTGTGTGTGTGTGTGTGTGTGTGAGTGTGTCTGCAGCTGTGCCTTATGCTGTGGGCAGAGACCCAGTTTCCACACTCTGTGTCCCGCTCTTTTCATGATCGTCCTCCAGGGATCAACTGGATCACTTCAGATCCTCACGTTTGTGCCCAAAACGATGCTTCATTCTTCAGGGAAGAGGTTTGTGCTCTGACTGCAGGTTTGAGTCCTTATAGGACTCACAGAGGGGTGAGGAACGCGATTCCTGGAGGGTGGTGTCAGGTTCCTGTTCCCACTAATGAACTCTGGCTCAATTAGCTGATTATCTGTGTACACCAATGGTGGTTCACTCACAGATTAGACCACATTAAAATACTAAACACAGACACAAGGATGGTCTTCACCTGTCATTCATGAACTTGTCAAGAAATGTGGCAAAAATGTCAGGTCACGTAAATGATTGTTACTTAAATAATTAAGTTTGTGTGAAGACAGGCCTTGGGTTTCCAACCCTTGCCTTAAATGATCATTAAGACTCTCCTGATCTATACTTTAATATCTATAATACATAAACTATATTATTTTCTGTATATATCTGTAAAATTAAATTAAACTGTGGTGTGATATGACTGGATTATTTGTGTCAGGGCTTGAAAAGGAGAGATGAGATGTGCATGTGGTGATTTTTCTCAGGTCTTTGTGTCAGAATAACGTCTGTAACGTATTGCCAGACATAACTCTCCCAGGTGGAACCTGGCCGGCTGGCTTCGTGCGCTCAAGTCTGGCGCCCAGACGCTCGCTGTCGACAACAAACGTTTGCGTGCCGCGCTCGGAGCAGAGGCCACACCTGGGATACCGCCGCGTCCATCTTTCATCTTACCGCCGTCCATCACGCTGTCCCTGTCATTGCGCTGAGAATGTGCAGAGAGAGCGGTCTCCCAAAAGCAGCCACGGAGTTCAACACACTTAAAACATGTTTTGTGTCATGGCGGATGGCGGTCAACGTGAGACCCGGGGTCTGCAAACCTCTTAAGGCGTGAGGTCACAAATATGCGATTAGTTATAAATGTAAATGACCGTCTCCATGACAACAGGGTGTAAGTTTCTCAAAGGATTTGCCTCTTCTATAAACTCTGGATTGCCACCAGTGGATGTCCTAAAACTCGGTAGACACTGAAAATTTATTTTTTTAAACCGTCTGGTTGGAGATTTGGTGTCTAACCAGATCGCCCCTTTCTCTAACCTGTCAACCAGATACTGATCGATTCTAAGTTTATTTCAACTTCCGCTTGTAGCTGATGTTTCTGTTCTCTGTGTTAGGTTCAGATGTACCGTCTCCTGCCCACTGTAGACCTGGAGAGATCATAAAATCATTTCAGCGCCAGGTTGGCCAAACAATGGCAGATCCGTTTCTGGTTTTCACGCCAACTTTTCCTCTTAATAATTTGATTAGCCCAGTTGGTTATGCGATCCAACATCATTGCTAAATTTTCTTGATGAGCTCATGATTGACAGCTGAGGCAACCTATTCGAAACGGTTTCCTGTGATCTGTGAGTGAAATGAGCAAAACTGATTGGATAATTACGGCAGGGTAATTGTTGGAAACTGAAACACCTGCTTTCCAGGAACAGTTTGCCCGTCCATGCCCTGTCAGTTACCGAATGACCCGCTGAGCTGCTGCCCTCCCTGCTCACACAGTAACCCTTATTAGCGCTGCAGTGGGACAAGCCTGCCCCCTGGTGGTACAGCACTGCAGGTGCTGACGGAATACCCAGCTACGCAGGATTCTGGTGTCACAGGGGTTATTTTACATGTCCAGGTGTAACTGTATGTCTGTCTCTCAGTACACTGTTTACCTTGTTTGTATTAACCATTATCCCTGTATGAAGTGGGTGGTCTCTGTGGATGATTGACACTTAATGTCTCTCCATGGATCAGTGATTATAAGATTTGTGCTTTTGATGAGAAATGAATAGAGGGCCGTGCTGAATGAACCTCTGGCTGTCTGTGCGCGGCACAAGACCCGTTTCAAATGGCTGGAGACGGTGATGCCTTTTATCTGCCGGCCAATAGCTGGGCTTTGTGCTCTAATGGGGAGTTTTTATTGTATAAAATATCTGCTCCTCTCCAAATCTCTGCAGATTAAAAATTAACACAAAATTCTGTCACTGTTGAGTTGTCATCAGTTTTAAGCAGGTTTTACTTTTGTGAGAGATCAAAGGCCCAGAGAAAACGGGAGACCGAGCGTGAGACAATCATCTCTCAACCGCTTATTCTTGGCAAGACTTAATGTTTGTGTGTGTTTGCTGTGAGAACTTGTGTTGGCCGTGGGGCATAGCCCTTTGTGTGTGTGTGTGTGTGTGTGTGAGAGAGAGAGAGAGAGAGAGAGAGAGAGAACTTGTTGGACAAGCTTGGTGAAATGTTTGCTTCTGTCTAGAGGGTAACGGCATGTTAAGCACAGTAACGCAGAGAGACCGAGTTACAGGTCAGGATTTCGCACATTTGGGTTCAGTTGCTGCTGGAAGCCAGTTAATGGGTTTACTTGTAGAATGAGGGGGGGGGGCTTCAGTGTCTGTTCACGTTTCCTCAAACATTCACCTCTTCACTTTGTTTAGTCTCTGTGTATGCTCACCGACAGCTTTCATTCAGAAATGAAAAAAATCAATTCTACCTTTTAGTCTGAGTTTAAGGGCATAATGAGAACTGAGTTGGATGGAAGATTATTGTAATACTTTAGCCTGTGGTCACTGGGGTGTCTTTAGTTACCTTATTAAAAGACAATTAAAAATAAATAAAGTAATTAAAAGACATCCTTAAAAGCCTGTTAATACGCAATGAAGATGCGTCCACTCTGTTAAAAAAGCTCTCATCCATTTTACTTCTTGTGATGATGATGATGATGATGATGATGATGATGAGGACGTTGGTTGCTTGAGTATCTGATGAAGAGTTTCTCCTGACTCATCCCCTGTAGCAGCTCCCTAGGCTCTGGGCTTCAATGTTTATGGAAATTAGGGGCCGGCCGATATGATAATGTTGCCGATACCTATAAATGATATTAAAGGGTAAGTTCGCTATTTTGGACCTTGGACCCTATTTGCGGTCTGTCTTCCATGAACCTGACACATTGAGTCCATTTTTTCGCTGATCGGTCCAGTATTGAGTTCGCTACAGATTTCCTGTAGGCTCTCACTGGGCTACAATAGAAGTCAACGGGGCAATTATAAATGTTATGGAAAAACAACGATAAATGTGCTTTCATGTACAATAAATGAGACGGGAAGCTCAGGGTGTATTGTTACCGGTCTCAGTATGCTCTCCTGTGAAACGTATCTCAATCCGAACATTTTTACGTGCTTGGCATGGCTTGGAAGTAAGCATTTCTCTGTTGCTTGTTTTCGCTGCTCCCGCGGAGTACTATGTGTCGGGGGTAGGGGAGCGGGAAGGTGTGCCGGCCGTTTACGAAACTATCTAGGTGATCAGTCTGCGTTTGTTTACCTGCAGCAACGTAGGCTACACTTTGCACAAAAATACTTGGATGATGGATGACTATAATGATTACGAAGACGAAGAATTCGATTTTGACTGACGTTACTGGCTACAGATTTGAGCCAGAATACACGGACACGGAACTACAAGAGATGGATGATAAGAGAGCAAGAGAAGAGAGCGAGGCTGAAGTTGCGCAGGTAATGTTATCCGAAGTCAGTGCGAGGTAGTGCGGTCGGAGAAATAGTTCTGTTTCAAATGGAACTGTTGTTTCAACGTTCGGTTTGCGTTTGCGATAGCCTACATTTCACAGGAGAGCATACTGAGACCGTAAGAATACACACTGAGCTATAAAAGCACATTTATTGTTGTTTTTCCATAACATTTATAATTGCCCCGTTTACTTCTATTGTAGCCCAGTGAGAGCCTACAGGAAATCTGTAGCGAACTCAATACTGGACCGATCAGCGAAAAAATGGACTCAATGTGTCAGGTTCATGGAAGACAGACCGCAAATAGGGTCCAAGGTCCAAAATAGCGAACTTACCCTTTAAGTTCCAATAACTGATATTAACCCATTTTTCAGCTTTGGTAAAAGATTAACAGACACCAATAATTTTACAGAAACAGCGCTTTATCTAATCAACAATAACATATATCACAAAGAAAACTAAATTTTAATATTACAAACATGCAAAAAAGTTGAGAAATTGTCATTTTTATTTTATTATGTTTAAGAAGTATAGTGGTTTCCTATTTCCAGTTTTTTGTTCTGACCAGTACATTGTGCAATACTATATAACCTAAACTACCTTTTATCATTGTAGAGAGGCAGGCCATCGTGAAAACAGACAGGACTCAGTGCTGTAATTCCTCCCAGTCAACGGAGGGCAGTATACAGAGTTGTAGTGAGACACAACGTGTCACAATACAGTAGAACTTCCTGAGAGACAACATGTAACAATGCAGTAGAACTTCTGAGACACAATGTGTTCACATAATTTCACAAAGAAGTCTGTCCCCAATCATATGTAGCCCAACTATAAGATCAGACCGTTTTTGTCCACTCAGACTTTATTGTGGCTGGTGTTGAGATCGCGTTTCTCTCTGCTCATATGCTCCTGGTTGAGCCTGCGGTTCAGACATGATTGAAACCCCCCACCCCCACACACTCGCGACTCACTGTGTCAGAGGAATAAGTTCCCCTTACATAACCCCCGCGATCCTTCCCGAAAATCACACGCCTCTATCTGGCCATCTGCTCCCAAGAGGGCGAAAACGAGAGAGATGAGCTAATTTCATTTGTCATCTAATCAATGCCGCGGTGACTTTAAAATCGATGCCTCTGGCCGTGTAGCTTCGGTGAAAGTCGATACGAGCAGGAGAGCAGCTCAGCGTCGGTACGCCTTTGTCTTTCAGACGCGTTTGCATTCATCCTGTCTTGTGCGAAAGCGCTAGCAGCCAGACAAGTTCACAGTTTGATTTACATACCTTCTATTGTTTTCAAGTAAGAGAACGTGAAACTGTATGTACACAAATGTTATGTCAAAATGCTCACTCATTTTTGACCATTGTGAAAGTTAACTGCGTATTCTTGCAATAGTATCTCCTGTTAGATTTTGCTTGAAATTAGGTTTTGAGATTGGCTAGCTCATCCATGCACTTATGAATTAGTAGTGGAAAATGTCAGTTTGCTAGAAAGTTATCTTGAAAGTTATCTTGGATTGCTGTGTCACAGTAAATCTGCTCACCGTATAGAGAGTGAAACCCTTTGAACTTGCCCTTGTGGAACGCTGGACTGTTTGTGGTGCCTCTGGGCTTCCGTAGGCCTATTTTAGACCCGGGATGCCTCGCCGAAAGCTCTGTCCTTTATAAATGAATGACCGGTAAACACCCCTGGCGCAAGGCGCTCGACGGCTGCGTTATCGTTGCTGGACAGCACGGCTACACGGCGCCACGGCTTTACGCCTGTCCTTGCGTCATTCGCCTTAAATTCGCCACTTTCGGCAGCTTTTCAGAAGCGGCGGTGTGGTGGAGCGGCTCGGCCAGCTGTGGGTGCAGATAGGAGGATGAGTGGAGACGTCAGTGAGCGACACGTTCTACAGAAATAAGTCTTAAGGGGATCCAGTTTATTTATACCCTGGAAGTAAAAGACGCCCGATAGGCCTTGTTTTCACTATACGAGGGTGAGATAGAAACGGGAGAAGATGCAAACCTGTCTATTCTGTTTGTTTTTCAGTTAATTAACCTTCTTCAGCCTATAAGAGTGATGATGCAGCGTTTGCACAATCTAATGTTCAGAGTTTCTACACATGCTGTTCTTATTAATTAGCTAATTGGCTTGCTAAATGAGCTAAAATAGGTTTTAGGGTTATTGTGCAGCAGTGACTTAACGATAATCTCCAGTGAATTTTGAAAATCCTGGGAACTTGTTCACACACACACACACACACACACACACACACACACACACACACACACACACACACACACACACACACACACACACACACACACACACACACACACACACACACACACACACACACACACACACACACACGGATGATATGGAAGCACATTGAGGTTTCCTGTACAGGGGGGCAGTTCTCGGCACCCTTTTTTGTGGGTGCCCCTGATGTTTGTCCAGGACAAATGCGGTGGTGAGGTCATTAAGAAGCATTCTGCATTCTGGCAGCTGTCACACAGCTTCCCCAGTGAGCCTCCTGGATTTGGGAATGTCTCCTGTTTGACTGGTGCCCAAAGCTCTCCTCTCCCCCTGGTAACAGAGAGAGCAATGTTCTTGTTATTATGGGATGTCTAAATCCCCATCACAAAACACTGCCTCTAGTGGTAGTACGTAGATATTGCAGAAGTCAGTGAAGGACACTGCAGTTTCTCAGACTGTTTTCTGTCGTGTGTACCTACAGATTCCACTCCTGACAAACCTACTGTCACTGTCTTGAGCACATACGACAGATACACTAACAGTGATGTGTGTTGCATTCACTAAGACCTTTAGCATGAGCAAAATCTTTTAGCACACACAAAACCAATAACACAACCAATAATTGGTGTAAAACCACGGTAAATACCACGGCCAATCAGCTGCAGCAGACTGCCAGGCTGGCCAATGGGCTGCAGCGGTCTGCCAGGCTGGCCAATGGGCTGCAGCGGTCTGGCAGCTGAGCAGCGATGAGAGCCTCATGCAGGTCGTCCTGTTCACAACGGAACTGTGGCGGTTTTAGCGGAAGGCCGTCTCCCAGTCTTTCAGGGAGAAGGAAAAGCAGCAAAGACTCTTTCTTCCTCCGTCTTTTGGAAGATCTGGGGGGTTTCTTGTGGCCTTGGGAGGTGTTGACCTGACCAGCAGTACTTACTGCGTCCTGCAGAGGGCGCCATTGTTTATGTTTTTAAAAAAAATTATTATTCCTTATCAGGAACAGGATGAAGGGCCAGACTCTGGCTACTTTCTGCATCTCAAACAAACCGAGGCCGTCTCCCCCAGTCCTGTGTGCTCCCGGCGTTTAGATGAGCAGAAACGGAACACTGTTAAAGCCTGTTAACTCTGTTAAAAGTTTGATTGGATTTTGATAATGTGCTCCTGGTCATTTCAGTCAGAATGGGGGTTATATAAATGTGTTCTGTGTGAATGTTGATTTTGTGTGTGTGTGTGTGTGTGTGTTTCATTGGGAAAGCAGGTTTTCAGTCCAGTGCAGTAGCGTTTAAGAAGTAGACAGAAGTAGATTTTTACATCCCTGACTATTATTATTATTATTATTTTTTTTTAACGGCCTGAGACGTTCTGTACATGAAGACGGTCTTTTGAGTTCAGGTACTGGGCCGAACCCTGATACCCTGATACCCTGATACCCTGAGCAAGCCCGAGAGATCCGCTTCACCGCTGGGTTCCTCCGGCGGAGGAGCTCATTTGCGGATCTGCTTACGCTGGTCTCCAAACGCTCCCTGACCACACCCGGATGTTCCCTGACCACGCCCTGAACGCTCCCTGACCACGCCCGGATGCTCCCTGACCACGCCCCGAACGCTCCCTGACCACGCCCGGATGCTCCCTGACCACGCCCCGAACGCTCCCTGACCACGCCCCGAACGCTCCCCGGCTTCATTTAAAAATGCATCAGATCCCAGCGCACTCCCAGGTCGTCTCACTTTAACGCATCTGAGAGCCAGTCTCAAGGTCATTCAAAGTCACCTGTAAAAATGTAATTGAAAGGCTTTGTGGGCGCGTTAAAAGTGCTAACCACCTTTGACATTAATTTCATGCATTAAAGTTTATGTGTAAGCTGTTTTACATACCTACGTGCTATTTACGATGCATATTTCTTTTACTGCAATCATTTTGATGAAAGATGGCATTTATGATGTGGGTGTTGGCGGGCGGGGGGGTTGGCGGATGTTGCTATGAGACAGGGTGTAAACACCAGCAGCGCGGATCATGTCGAAACTCGCATAAGCGGTTATTTTCCCCCACGGTGCACTGCCAAGCCGCGGGTTTACATTGGCACAGACCGGAGTGAGCTGAGCTGTGATTGGCTGGGAGGGAGGACACTGTAAATCCCTCATTACCAGTGAGACGGTGGCGTTAGCGCTAATTCCTTTTCTGGCGGCTCCAGGCACGCGTGAGGGGGCGGGGCTCTTTGAGGCCTGGGTGGGGGCGCACGGTGAGGTGGGGGTACTGTGCATGGCACCCCGTTATGGCACACTGCAGATATAATGGCTAACCAGAGCAGCAGATGCATCGGTGACCTCAGAGAATCAGAGGCTTTTTTCCCAGGCTTGTGATTCTCGCTGATTTTAGCTCTTTAATGTGTGAGGAAATAAGGCTTATGACTCAGTCACTTCCTCTGCCTCAGATCCTCTGGGTCTGCAAATTAGTATTTTCTGATTAATGTGGGAAAATCACACCCATGCACACAGGTGCACCTACACACGCACGCACACACACACACGCACGCACACACACACACACACACACCTACACACACACACACACACCTACACACACACACACACACACACCTACGCACGCACACACCTACGCACGCACACACACACGCTTACGCATGCACGAACGAGCATGCACGCACACACGCACACACACACGCTTACGCATGCACGAACGAGCATGCACGCACACACACACACACACACGCTCACGCATGCACGAACAGCATGCACGCACGCACGCACACACACACATACACACCTACACACACACACACACGCATGCACACACACGCATGCACACACACACACACACACACACACCACCTCTGGGAATGGGAACTTTCCCAGAATGCCACAATGAGAAAGTGTGTGAGTTCCTCCAGTGCAATATACCAGATAACATTGTCATCTCTGTTCAGGACAGTGATTGGCTCAGAAGCTCAGTATTACCAGCCAATGAGGAGCAGAGCTAGGCTCTTTTAGAAACACAGAAAAAATATTTCAGCTGTACTCCAATGTAACTGTGCCATTTTCTGCACACTGTAAGCTCTATAACTCCGACTGTTAGTGGAATCGCTAAGCAGTAATCTTTGATTCTACCCAGAGTGCTGTGCTTCAGTTCTTTCTGGCCCCTGGGTGTGTGGGGAGCCTATGCCTCAGTTCTCTCTGGCCCCTGGCTGTGTGAGGCTGTGCTTCAGTTCTCTCTGGCCCCTAGCTGTGCTTCAGTTCTCTCTGGCCCCTGGCTGTGCTTCAGTTCTCTCTGGCCCCTGGCTGTGCTTCAGTTCTCTCTGGCCCCTGGCTGTGCTTCAGTTCTCTATGGCCCCTGGCTGTGTGGGGAGCCTATAACTCAGTTCTCTCTGGCCCCTGGCTGTGCTTCAGGTCTCTCTGGCCCCTGGCTATGCTTCAGTTCTCTCTGGCCCCTGGCTGTGTGTTGTGGCTGTGCTTCAGGTCTCTCTGGCCCCTGGCTGTGCTTCAGTTCTCTCTGGCCCCTGGCTGTGCTTCAGGTCTCTCTGGCCCCTGGCTGTGCTTCAGGTCTCTCTGGCCCCTGGCTGTGTGTTGTGGCTGTGCTTCAGGTCTCTCTGGCCCCTGGCTGTGCTTCAGTTCTCTCTGGCCCCTGGCTGTGTGGGGAGCCTATGCCTCAGTTCTCTCTGGCCCCTGGCTGTGTGGTGAGGCTGTGCTTCAGCACTGTGGCGCGCTGCGTGTCTAACACCCCATCGATCCGTACGGCGGTAATAGACTCGCAGGGAGAGCTGGGTATCGATCCGCCCGGTCTCGTTGTGCCAAAGGAACTCCCAGAGAAAGCGCTCCCTCTCCACTCCGCTCCGGAGCGCTGCCTCTCCACTCTGCTCCGGAGCGCTGCCTCTTTGCGCTTATGAGGGATTGAGAGCTTTCACTCCCTGTTCACTTCATCTATTTCAGCTCTATTTTCTCATATTTTGTGTGTATTTTCACCGTAAGCCCCTCAGTCTTTTTGGAAGAGCACAGTCATGCAAGCGTGCTCCTCTGAAAAACATCACCCCAGCCTGGTTTCTACCCCTACTGTGCGTTCCACCAAAATATACTCCACAGACATTTGTCTCTATTCAGTCAACGTTTGTCCTTAACATCCACTTGACAAGCATTACACCTTTTCATCACAAACTCAGTTTGGTGAGTTAGTTTTGTGATCGCTCAACTCGCCAAACTCCGTTGGAGAAAAACAATTCTTGCTTTTGTTAGTTGTAGTTGAGCACAGTTGTTTATTTAATCTCAGGGTAGCCAGTTGTTTCCTGTAATCTTGCGTGTGTGTTGTAATATTCTCTCTCAGACACTGGCCTTTTTCCACTGAAACTTCAGGCCACAAGCAGACTACTGTACTCCAAGTACTTTCGGCATTTATTGCAGACCATAATACAATCCATTTATACAGCTGGGTATTTTACTGAAGAAAATCAGGTTAAGTACTTTGCACAAGAGCAGCACCCAGCTGAGAATATGAACCTGCAGCTTTTGTCTGTTTCATACTCTGCTACTTGGGATCAGATATCATTTGGCGCCACTGAGACGACCTTTAATTCCGAGTAAAACTTGAGAACTTTTTTCCCCACCAAAATAAGTTTAGGTTGTTACTAATTAATTCAAACTTGCTAAGTGAATGTTTTTAGTTGTATTTTGTTGTGGAATATTTAGTATTTCTGTGCTGAGTAAATTAATAGGATGATATAGTGCAGATATACTGCTTAAATCAGCTCCAACAGAGCAGCAGCATGGAGCCTAGTGCATTGTGGGTAGGATGTGATGGAGCCTGGTGCATTATGGGTAGGATGTGATGGAGCCTGGTGCATTCTGGGTCGGCTGTGATGGAGCCTGGTGCACTCTGGGTAGGATGTGATGGAGCCTGGTGCATTCTGGGTCGGCTGTGATGGAGCCTGGTGCACTCTGGGTAGGATGTGATGGAGCCTGGTGCATTCTGGGTCGGCTGTGATTGAGCCTGGTGCACTCTGGGTAGGATGTTGCGTAACTGAATGGGAACAGAACAAGCACACTGAATGACCTCAGTAACTCCCTGTGATCAGGCTGCACTTAACTTAATATTAAAGGAAGTGCAGTGCTTCCATACATGGAGTCATCTCAGAGGCAAGACGTCTGTTTGATTCCTCAACTCAACATTTCGCCTCCTTCAAATCGTGAAATTATGGAATGACTGCATTCTTCCCTCTCCTCTGAATTGAGGTTTAATTTAGTTTTGTTCTGAATTGTCGGGGTTGTTTGGCGGTCTTGATCCTGTGGTTGTGGTTCATGGCATCGTGGGAGTTGGCGGTAAATGCATGCAGTGTGTAGGCGTGAGGACAGCGAGTCCCGCGGTAAGAGCCAGAACAAACCCAGCGACTGTAGCGCATTCCAGCAGCGATCTCTCTACTCAGTCTCAGCAGGAAGTGGTGGCCAGGGTCAGTGTGGCCAAAGCATTTGGATTTGTGTGTGTGTGTCTGCGTGCATGTGTGTGTGTGTCTGCGTGCGTGTGTGTGTTTGTATGTTCGTGTGTGTGTGTGTGTGTGTGCATGCGTGAGTATGTTTGGGTTTGTTATGGGTTTCTGACCACACACCTAAAAAACATCTATGTTTCAGGTGTCCACTGCTAATTTTTTTATTTTTGTCTGGGACATGTGCAGGGACCTGAAAAAAGGATTGAAAATTTTTGGCTTCTCCAAAGATAAAGCAAGTCAACTAGCGAGGTGCTGCTGGATTTCAGACATCCAAATATTTATTATAAATATTATCAAGCTCTAAGCAGAAATGTTGCGGGTCTGTTTCCAGCAGTTGTACCATTAATGAACAGCAGGTGTCACTGTGGTGTCATTATTAAAGTGACGGGCTTAATTGTGTCAAGCCATGGTTCTCTCACGTATTTTTGCGGATGGAAAAATCAGACATTTCCAAGCACTGCAGGGGAGTGAAGGTGCTCTTGTGTACAGAGAAATCGTTCTGGATCAGGTGCTTTAGTCTGTAAACCCTTTGCTTGTTGTTTGCTTTTAATTGCAAGGTAAATGGCAGGGAGTATTTACTGTAGGCGAAAGCAAACCGAGATCATACTGGGACACACACACACATGCATGTGCTCACACACACATACTCTCTGTCTGGAGGTAGGGAGGGAGAGAGAGATATGCACTGGGGGTACACACACAAGCATTCCCGTCATAAAACTGTAATGATACGCCTGGTTCTCATCTGTCAGTTACTCTCCTCTCTCCACTTGAGTTACTCTCCTGTAGCGCCATGCTTCCATTATGAATGAGATTCCTCAATAGGAGCCTTTAGCGTGTAGCGCCATGCTCCAGTTGTAAATAAGATTCCTCTATAGGAGCCTTTAGCGTGTAGCACCATGCCCCCGTTATAAATAAGATTACTCTATAGGAGCCTTTAGCATGTAGCACCATGCTCCCGTTATGAATGAGATTCCTCTATAGGAGCCTTTTAGCATGTAGCGCCATGCTCCCGTTATGAATGAGATTCCTCTATAGGAGCCTTTAGCATGTAGCACAATGCTCCCGTTATGAATAAGATTCCTCTATAGGAGCCTTTAGCGTGTAGCGCCATGCTCCAGTTGTAAATAAGATTCCTCTATAGGAGCCTTTAGCGTGTAGCACCATGCTCCCGTTATAAATAAGATTCCTCTATAGGAGCCTTTAGCATGTAGCACAATGCTCCCGTTATGAATAAGATTCCTCTATAGGAGCCTTTAGCGTGTAGCACCATGCTCCCGTTATAAATAAGATTCCTCTATAGGAGCCTTTAGCATGTAGCACCATGCTCCCGTTATAAATAAGATTCCTCTATAGGAGCCTTTAGCATGTAGCACAATGCTCCCGTTATGAATACGATTCCTCTATAGGAGCCTTTAGCCTGTAGCGTCATGCTTCCATTATGAATGTGATTCCTCTATAGGAGCGTGTAGCGCCATGCTCCAGTTATAAATAAGATTCCTCTATAGGAGCCTTTAGCGTGTAGCACCATGCTCCCGTTATGAATAAGATTCCTCTATAGGAGCCTTTAGCATGTAGCACCATGCTCCCGTTATGAATAAGATTCCTCTATAGGAGCCTTTAGCGTGTAGCGCCATGCTCCCGTTATGAATAAGATTCCTCTATAGGAACCTTCAGCATGTAGCGCCATGCTCCCGTTATGAATAAGATTCCTCTATAGGAGCATTTAGCGTGTAGCACCATGCTCCCGTTATGAATACGATTCCTCTATAGGAGCCTTTAGCGTGTAGCGCCATGCTCCCGTTATGAATAAGATTCCTCTATAGGAGCCTTTAGCATGTAGCGCCATGCTCCCGTTATGAATAAGATTCCTCTATAGGAGCCTTTAGCGCGTAGCACCATGCTCCCGTTATAAATAAGATTCCTCTATAGGAGCCTTTAGCGTATAGCGCCATGCTCCCGTTATGAATAAAATTCCTCTATAGGAGCCTTTAGCATGTAGCGCCATGCTCCCGTTATGAATAAGATTCCTCTATAGGAGCCTTTAGCATGTAGCACCATGTTCCCGTTATGAATAAGATTCCTCTATAGGAGCCTTTAGCATATAGCGCCATGCTCCCGTTATGAATAAGATTCCTCTATAGGAGCCTTTAGCGTGTAGCACCGTGCTCCCGTTATGAATAAGATTCCTCTATAGGAGCCTTTAGCGTGTAGCACCGTGCTCCCGTTATGAATAAGATTCCTCTATAGGAGCCTTTAGCATGTAGCACCGTGCTCCTATTCTCACCAATTGATCTGAGGAGCCTGGTCAAGTTCATCGAACCTCTGCAGAAGCACACCGGCTCCACAAATGTGTTATATGGGCCTGCCGATGGTTTTCTCGTTAGCATATCTCCAAAGCGCCTCGCTGTCCTTTCTTCCTCTTTCTCTTTGAGCCCTCCTCCTCCTCCTGGAATATTTAGGTTTTCTTCTTTCTTCCGAGGCGCCGGGTTCAACTTTCCCCATTAAAAGTTCTCGAGTCGTTTCTCCTGATCTCACCTCTCCACACTCCGGGCTCGCGGGTGGAAGCTCAGCTTGTGATGTAACTCGTTGAGCTCAAAGACTCAACACTGCTGTAGCTTGAACACTCGACCCAATCCAAAAAAAACATAAAAACCTGACTTCTCCACCACCAGCGATGAAAGCCTTAAACAAACTTTTTTCTATTCATTTGAAATTCCACCCCTGTGCTGCAGATCTTTTACAAGAGCTACTGAACTGATTGTGTTTTTGATAGAACTGTGTTTTTTTAGCTTGTGGGAAGTGGGCTTAATCACTAATTTAGTATGAGGCCAAGTCCCAGAGCTGGAGAAGCAGCTCTGACTTTGACTTTGAAAGCATTTGATATGAGACTTGAAATAAGATAAGTTACCCGAGGTAAACCTTGTGTAAGGCATCCTCTGCTAGAAACACGTTTTTATTTCATTTTATTTCCTGCTGCTTCAGCTTCCACTATGTGCATTTTCAGGCTGTTTTTCAGACCTGAAGCACTGATGAGAGATAACATGGGCTGAATAACATGGGCTGAATATGACTCTGTGAATGAGCAGGACTGTATAACAGGGCTGAATATGACTCTGTGAATGAGCAGGACTGTATAACAGGGCTGAATATGACCCTGTGAATGAGCAGGACTGTATAACAGGGCTGCATATGACTCTGTGAATGAGCAGGACTGTATAACAGGGCTGAATATGACTCTGTGAATGAGCAGGACTGTATAACAGGGCTGAATATGACTGTGAATGAGCAGGACTGTATAACAGGGCTGAATATGACTGTGAAAGAGAAGGACTGTATACCAGGGCTGAATATGACTGTGAATGAGGAGGACTGTATAACAGGGCTGAATATGACTCTGTGAATGAGAAGGACTGTATAACAGGCCTGAATATGACTCTGTGAATGAGCAGGACTGTATAACAGGGCTGAATATGACCCTGTGAATGAACAGGACTGTATAACAGGGCTGAATATGACCCTGTGAATGAACAGGACTGAGGTCCAGAGGCTGGACTGGAATGTATTTTTAATAACCATGGAACATACCCATATAAGCATGGAACATACCCGTATAAGCATGGAACATACCCGTATAAGCATGGAACATACCCGTATAAGCATGGAACATACCCGTATAAGCATGGAACATTCCCGTATAAGCATGGTGATTCAACGGTGTGTCCATTATATCGAGACTAACTATCATATCACTGACACACTCCACACATGTACACATACACACATTCATCCCCATACATGCTCATAAACACCACACCATGCACGGACAGACCATACATGCAGGAATGAACACACACATCCTGTTTGCATATATTCCTGCCTGTGTGTGTGTGTGTGTGTGTGTGTGTGTGTGTGTGGGCGAGATTTGTGTGTGTGAACCGTACACCCTGATGTAATTGCCCATGCACTTAATTCTCATTCCTCATGTAATTCGCTGTAAAGCCAGTTATTTAATTAAAGCCAAGGTTACTTGAGTCAGCTCTGTCTGTGCTCTGGTGGGTGCCCTGTTCTTATTGGCTGTAGCCACTAGCCACTCTTCAGGTGATCCTCCACCTGTTTGGGAAACTCGCACCGGAGTTTGTTCGTTTCCCCAATGCGATCAGTGCGTGCCTCGAGGCCTCAATTATTCATAACGTCTTAAAGAGTAAATAACACTCATATAACTTCAGTGTCGTGCAATTATGCGTCCTTTAATAATAAATGCATTATCTGATGGCTTTTTCTCAACTAGAAAATTATGTATGCTTATTGTAATGTAACACTCAATCAGGTGCTTTGTCACCTGAGAAATTATGGTTTAACGGGCCTTGTGT
The DNA here is from genome assembly GCA_029718625.1 of Synaphobranchus kaupii. NCBI lineage: Eukaryota > Metazoa > Chordata > Actinopteri > Anguilliformes > Synaphobranchidae > Synaphobranchus > Synaphobranchus kaupii. The sequence goes on along the minus strand of CM056394.1, from coordinate 7,429,787 downwards.
TGTCTGAGATGCAGAATATGTCCATTAAAGTGGGCTGTGAATTTGTAGTCTGTTTTGAGGCTTTTTAAAAGTGAAGTAATCCCGTCTGTCAGCTGGAGAACGTTTGTCTTTATAGTGCATCGGCGTTCTTATGAATGTACTTTTTTCCTTATGAAGTTATTTATTTATAAACTAAAATATACAGTACCAGTCAAAAGTTTAGACACACCTACTCATAGAAGGTTATTTTCCGTTATATTTACTGTTTTCCACATTTTGGAATAGTAAAGACATCAAAACTATGAGATAACACAAATTAAATTATGCAAAAACCAAAAAAGGGTTAAACAAATTTTAAAAAAAGTCTTATATTTTAGATTCTTCAAAGTAGCCACCCTTTGACTTGATAACAGCTTTGCACATTCTTGCCATTCTCTCAAACAACTTCTGTGGTAAACAGGTATTCCACAGGTAAAAAGGTGATGCCATCATGACTGTATAAAAGAATATCAAGAGACTCCTGATATCTTATTTCCAGGTACTCTTAGAAGCGATACTATAACCTCTGCATTTGAATGGATCTCTATGGGAATTGGGGGGTGGGACTAGATTTAGCTTTAAATTACACTGGAACAGTGTGGAACACATGGTTGGCTAAATGGCTCTAAGTCATCAAGGGTCTGACGTATCAAACAAGCCTTAAACCATCACTCTGCTGCCAGAAATACAGTAGATATGGATGGATAACTTGAAGGGTTTCTTCTCCTGACTTATTTCTCCATAGAGTTCAATAGGAAAATTTGTCAGGAGAAACAACCCTTCAAGTGATCCATCCATATCTACTGCATATCTGGCAGCAGAGTGATGGTTTGAGGCTTGTTTGATACGTCAGACCCTTGATGACTTGCAGCCATTTAGCCAACCTTCTATGAGTAGGTGTGTCCAAAATTTTGACTGGTACTGTAAATCATGACCTTATCTTGGGAAAGAATTGTCACCAGAAAAGTTTCTCTTATGCATAAGGCTTTTTTCACTTAAGCTTTATACTTGTGCATTTTCTAGTGAAATATTTTTGACTCTGACCGTACGTTTGATAATGTGTGAATATTGTTGTGCAGTGTGGCAGCTGGTGGTTCCGGTTGGTTTTTAATGCAGATTGAGAGATGTACAACACGTGCACGTTTCGCTTTAAATGGAGAGATCTCCCCAGCAGACCAGTGACTTATGATTACAGGCAGAGTGAGGGTTTTGAGTTCGGCCCAAAAAAACACGCTTTGCTCCACTTTCATCAGTCCCTCAGCACTCTCAAATTAAATCTGTCTGGCGCTGGCGGGGAGGACAAACCTCATTTGTGTCTGGTGGCTGGAGGGACCGGTTCGCAGATGGTAATGTTGATGAAATTGGCCGCAGGGCCCGTGAGCACAAGTCCTCTTCAGACAGAAGCACAGGTCTCCTTCCCACATCCTTTCCCACCCAGACAATACTCTGATACAATTATAGCCCACTTTCCCTACCCAATATGGAGTAGAGGCTGGGGACTTTAAGTCTAATGATTGTGGTCATGGTGATGTTTCTTTGGAAATGCCCTGAACCTGGTAGACTTTTCTCATTTGTTTTTTTAAATACATTAGTTTTTGTGGCTACAAAATAATTGCAAGATTTTTGTGCTTATTTTGTGCTATATTACTTGTCATTAGAAAAGAGTTTGTAGTTTATCAGTTTATTGAACATAAAAAAAAAAACATATATAAAAAATAATACAAGCAAACAAACAAAATTATCATCATATGAGCAAACTCAAATAATACTGATCTTCTTCTGATCATTGTTATGTTCTTATGTTTACTATGATCTCAGCGGTAAACATATTTATGAATTATAAAAATAGTTAATAGGAATTTTATAAGACCAAAAGTCCATTATGAATTCGGTGAGCATGGCATACATTCCCCCTCCCGCTCAAAAAACAAGAGAAAACCCCTCTGGCTCTGTACAGTACATGGATTCATGGTGTGGTATAAAGGCAGCCATAATTGCTACTGCAGAACCTAACAGGATTCTGCAGACTGCTTTGAATTGGAGGCGAGAAGCTAGGCTTCATGATACATTAGAAATTCGTCTGCTAATAATACATCTGGAAAGTGCTCGTCGGAAAGCACAGAGGGGTAAAAAGATTGATGTTGCCTATTATTGCATTGTGGCACCAATTTTGTTGTCTCTCAAAGGGGTTGTTTAAATTGTTACCTTTTGAATGGCCCCTTCCATCAGCCAAGAAGAAGCATTAAGTTTGCAGATTTTCAGGCTCGTCTTGACAAAGTTTTTCATGAGAATGGAGCAGTTGCTTGTTTATTTTGTGAGCTGAAGTGATTCTAATGCATTAGAAGCACTGAAATAAAAGTGAATCTTGGTAATGTATTGCTTTTATTTTTTACGCTCAGAATAAAAACTTACTGTTTAATATCTGTGGAAGTGCTCATTTTCCCCAACGGAAAAGCCGAATATCTTGCAGGAGAGATTTGATCTCTGTAGGAAAACAACTGAAAAGTAAAAAATATTCTGATCTGTCTTCTTACAATTTAATTGCTGTATTGCGCTCAATCAAACAGATGACAGTTAGATTTATTACCAAATGTATTATCCACATTCAAATATCCTCATATAGTGGTCCCAATAAATGATACGGTAATGCGGGTGAAATATATTTACATAAATGAAATGAAAATGCGAGTTGATTCCACACGCATCTCACAAGGACTGCTGTGACACCACTGACGGGGCCTATAGTGAACCTCACGTTCTTTAGATCAGTCATTCCCAAATCCTGGCTGTGGGATGGATTGTAGCGGGACGAGAGATGACACGTGACTGCAGTGTAGTATAATGGTGAGAGAAACAGGGCTTGTAACCCAAAAAGGTTGCAGGTTTGATTCCCAGGTAGGACACTGCCGTTGTACCCTTGAGCAAGGTACTTAACCTGAATCGCTTCAGTATATATCCAGCTGTATAATTAGATAATATATGTAAAATAAATGCTAGAAAAGATGTGTAAGTCGCTCTGGATAAGAGCATCTGCTAAATGCCTGTAATGTAAATGTGAATAAGAAATAAAAAGACAAAATTTAACACTTTCTATTGACATGTATACCTCACAGATTAAACACTGCGCCTGTTACGTGCACTGAATTAGTTACTGCGCATGTCGGCATTTGGACACGTATTTTAAAACGTATTTAAAAAAAACAAAAAACCTTTCATTCCATATTTGTGCATGCAGTTTGTCAGGCTACATTGTAGGAAGGGGACTGCATTTGTTCATTACGTAGGTTATGGGAATCAGAAACTTTAGGTAGCTGCCATTGTAAATCACATGCTAGCTGCTACGCTACACCATGTTTCTATAGCAACATACAGCAACCGTTAGAGCAGTGGCGCCCAATCATGTGCCTTGGAGGGCTGAGAGCAGGTTTTCATTCCAACCAATCACTACCCCTCTGATTTCACTAATTCCCTCCTCTCTGGTTGAAGGCATGTTAATTAGTGAAATCAGCAGGTGTAGTGATTGGTTGAAATGAAAACCTGCTCTCTGCCCTCCTTGGCACATGATTGGGTGCCACTGCGTTAGAGGAATCAGGAGCCGTTCAGGATAATATCCAGTATAGCGGAGGAAAGCCTGGCCATTATAGGAGAAACATGGAGAGAGACGCAATTCAAAGAAAAATTAAATCAGTCTTTAACACAGGACTTTCCCAGAATTCCCTGCAGTCCACTCAAAGGAAAATATAAAGCGGACATGTTGATATGTTGGTGTGCTGGTGGCTACTGCTGGAATAATTTTCTGCCTGTTCTATCCATGAATATTTAATCATTGCCGTGATGGATACATAATTGCATCTATTTTCTAATCATACAAGTTCTGTATGTCAAGTTCTTTATTGCTGTGGACAAAAGCAGATTCATTTCTGGCAGCTGAAACATTGCTTTTCATTGATGTGTACATATGCTTCTGCTGATGTGAGGATTTTACATTTAGAGGCGTTTAGCAGATGGGCTTTCTCAGAAGGACTTATAGAGGTTACATTTCACACATAATCCATTTGTACAGCTGGGTATTTGTTAAAGTAACTCAGGATCCTGCCTGGTGATCGTGTCTCACCTTGCTCAAGGAATCAAACCTGCAACCCAAGAATTACAAGCCCAGTTCCCCATTATACCACCACCCAAACAGGGACAATTTAGGATATTTTAATAGATATTCTTGGGTTGATGTACAATGTACAATTCAATTTGTAACTATTTGTAAGTAATATTTAGCCAAATCAGCAACATTAGATTAGGACACAAAGATCGGTTTCCGTGGCACGGACGAGAGGAGGTGGTAGTGGTGCATAGGTAGGGTGCATTTTTCAAGTATTGGGACACACCCTCTGTGTTCCCTGCCCTCCTGACAGATCTGGCCCAGCATAGGAGAAGCAGTGTGCTTTTAATTTGAAACAGAGTGAATGTAGCAGGCTTGGGAGAAGTGGTGCGCTTTTAATTTGAAACAGAGTGAATGAAGCAGGCCTGGGAGAAGTGGTGCACTTTTAATTTTAAACAGTGAATGTAGCAGGCCTGGGAGAAGTGGTGCGCTTTTAATTTGAAACAGAGTGAATTTAACGGGCTTGGGAGAAGTGGTGTGCTTTTAATTTGAAACAGAGTGAATGTTGCTGAACAGAAGTGGCGCACTTTTACTTTGAAATGGAGTGAATGTATCCGAGCACTCTACAGCTCCCATGCAATTAATTTATTAATCAACATTTAGAAAAACTGCCTTCATCAGGGTTCTCTGCTGAACAGTAAGGAAATAAGGACAATAATGTTTCATATTTATCAGAGGGTCGAGAGTAAGGCTATGTTGGGCCACATTTGAGTAGCACATTTGAGTAGTTGTCAAAAACCTTTTTGGCCGGGGAAAAAAGCGTATGAATATATTTTGCATATAAAATGTGAAAAAATGCGACAATTATCTCAATGGTGAGTGAATGTGTTATCCTCCAGCCACACTTGGCTGGTTCTCAAAGTTAATTTCAAGCCCTAGCGCACTATTTTCATATTAGCATTGTTGATACTGTGCTTGGTGTAGGTGTGAATCACTCGTTAGCTTTGTTCTCAGCTGTGTAAAGAGTGTAGCCTGCCTCTCATCGCAGAGACGGCCTTGTGTAAGAATGAGCCTTTGTATTAAGCTGCTCTGAAATGAATGTGTGGCTATGATAAGGCTCGTGTATAAACAGTCATTTAAGGCCCCATTGTCTCTGTGTGAGGTTTGCTGGGTGGCTGGCCCTCTCACGCCTCACTTCCTGTGTGTGGCTGGCCCTCTCATGCCTCACTTCCTGTGTGTGGCTGGCCCTCTCATGCCTCACTTCCTGTGTGTGGCTGGCCCTCTCATGCCTCACTTCCTGTGTGTGGCTGGCCCTCTCATGCCTCACTTCCTGTGTGTGGCTGGCCCTCTCACGCCTCACTTCCTGTGTGTGGCTGGCCCTCTCATGCCTCACTTCCTGTGTGTGGCTGGCCCTCTCATGCCTCACTTCCTGTGTGTGGCTGGCCCTCTCATGCCTCACTTCCTGTGTGTGGCTGGCCCTCTCATGCCTCACTTCCTGTGTGTGGCTGGCCCTCTCATGCCTCACTTCCTGTGTGTGGATGACCATTGTGTCTGCTTCCTGTGTGTGGATGACCATTGTGTCTGCTTCCTGTGTGTGGATGGCCATTGTCTCTGCTTCCTGTGTGCGGATGGCCATTGTCTCTGCTTCCTGTGTGCGGATGGCCATTGTGTCTGCTTCCTGTGTGCGGATGGCCATTGTGTCTGCTTCCTGTGTGTGGATGGCCATTGTCTCTGCTTCCTGTGTGTGGATGACCATTGTGTCTGCTTCCTGTGTGTGGATGACCATTGTGTCTGCTTCCTGTGTGTGGATGACCATTGTGTCTGCTTCCTGTGTGTGGATGACCATTGTGTCTGCTTCCTGTGTGTGGATGACCATTGTGTCTGCTTCCTGTGTGTGGATGGCCATTGTCTCTGCTTCCTGTGTGCGGATGGCCATTGTGTCTGCTTCCTGTGTGTGGATGGCCATTGTCTCTGCTTCCTGTGTGCGGATGGCCATTGTCTCTGCTTCCTGTGTGTGGATGGCCATTGTCGCTGCTTCCTGTGTATGGATGACCATTGTCTCTGCTTCCTCTGAATTACTCAGCATTGGCTTTAGGTATGATTCAGTTTGCTGGATTTCTGTGGATATTTTTCAATCAGCCTCGTATTCAATTCTATCCTCTGCTGTAGTGATTCTTGACATTTCTTTAATTTGATTGGCCATGATCTGATTAAGGGGCGTGCCCTTGTGTTCTGAAAGGGCCAATCAGGTTTCAGGCTTTTGTACTTGTGCTGAGCCAACGTCAAAGCTGCCATAAAAACTGCCTTCCCTGAATCACTCAAGAGTTACACCTTCACTGGTTACACCTGGTCTTACTGAGCTCATCTGATTGGATCAATGTTCATTTAGCTGGCTTAATTAAAAGTGAGCAGTGTGTGTTGTGTGTGTATGTGTCTCTGTTGTGTGCATATGTGTCTCTTCTTGTGTGTGTGTTTGTGTCTCTGTTCTGTGTGTATGTGCGTGTACGGCGTGTGTGCGTGTGTCTTTGTTGTGTGTGCGTGTGCGTGTGTTTGTGTTTGTGCGCGTGTGTGTGTCTTTGTTTTGTGTGTGTGCGTGTGTGTGTGTGTGTGTGTGTGTGTGTGTGTGTCCGTGTGTGTTGTGTGGCCATTAAGAGTGATACCGGAGCTTTCCCCTGTATCTTGCTCTGCGCTGTCCCTTCAGCACCTGAGGTGACTCAGTGGCCTGGGAGAGCTGCAGGACCACGGACAGCGCCCGCCCCACGCACAGGCTGGAGAGCAGCCATTGGCTTACTGCCAATCATCACTGCTGCTACCTGGTGCCTGATTGGTGGGCTCTATGGCCTAAATCCCAGAGTGCTTAAATAGAGAGCGCTTCCTGCATGGACCTTCCTGATACAGCTTTAGGGTTGTTGTTTTTCTCCTTTTGTGAATCACTTTCCTTTATTGGCATTCAGGAGCGTAATTAAAGGCGGGATGACAAACATTTCCTTGTCTTTGTCTTGTCAGTCACCATGTGACACTGTGGCCTTCCCCAGCGCTGTGTGCCACAGTGAGTGAGTGTGTGTGTGTTTCCCCTTTTAAGATTAAAAACATCTCTGCTATTGACTGATCGACAGGACACTAGCATTAGCAGGACATTAGCATTAGCAGGACATTAGCAATAGCAGGACATTAGCATTAGCAGGACATTAACAATAGCAGGACATTAGCAATAGCAGGACACTAGCATTAGCAGGACATTAGCATTAGCAGGACATTAGCATTAGCAGGACATTAGCATTAGCAGGACATTAGCAATAGCAGGACATTAGCATTAGCAGGACATTAGCAATAGCAGGACATTAGCAATAGCAGGACATTAGCAATAGCAGGACATTAGCAAAGCGCTGTTAAAATCCTGGCTGTTTGTTATTACTGCAGTTTGAACTGTTCCTCACGCTCTGTCAGTTAAATGGCACCCTGCAGCTTTCTGGCTGCTGCATTGTGGAATAGTATGGCTGACTCTGGAGGTTTCTCAGTACAGCATAGCTCTGTGCTCCAGATCAATGTGCCTCAGGGTCTTTCTAAACCAAAGTTTCAGTTAGCAGGGCCTACAATTTGCGGGGACTATATTACAGTGGGCGGGGCCTATATTACAGTGGGCGGGGCCTATATTACAAAGGGGCGGGGCCTATATTACATTTTGCGGGGCATCACCCACTGAGAGAGTTCCTGATTCCCAGGCTGCTACTCTGGAACAGGACCAGATAAATAATGAGAGCATTAATATCTCACACTGAGGGAAAATATGCAAACCTTGCAGTTATTTAGGCTATTATGTACAATGTGTGTGTGTGTGTGTGTATACATACATACATAAATAAACACACACATGTTACAGTACTCCCTGCGTGAGGTTTGTGCTTGGCCGTGGGAAATTCATGGAGCTTTTAAGCACAGTAATCTCGCTATCTGATTTTACATGGTTCTGCCACGTAATGGAAAAGAGTTCAATTATGATTCCTCAGTCCTTTCCTCATTTCAAGACGTATTTTCCTAAGTTAATAAGGATTTTGAAGTAATCAAAACAAATGGTCGTTGAGAAAATTGAGAAGCACAACTTTTTGATGTTATGCGGAAACCTGAGAACGTGAATCACATTTTTCAAAAGATAACCTTGAGAAGGACAGATGTTCTCTTGTAAGGTTATCACTGTATGCTTTTTCCGTGTATCTATTACGGCTCCACAGCGAGCTATGTGAGGTCACTCTGTTTATATCGTCTCTGGAAAACCGAGATGCACACTGGCGATAAAAATAATATGGTTAATATCTTGCCAAGTTTTAGGAGAGGGTGGGGTGGGGGGATTCTGGGCCTATTGTAAATGTGTAGAGCAGTTTTATGAAAGAATTATAACCACCAGGAGTCTAAATATACCCAAAAAAGATGTTAAGATTGTGAAAGATTGGAGTATTTGTATGTGGCTCAGGTCAGTGTAAGGAATATTTTCTCTGTCCTTTGCAGAGTTAGCTTTAAAGTTTTTAATCTTATGGTTTTTAATCTTGTGGTGTCTTGATGTAACATACAGCCCTCTGGTCTTACAGTGTTAACTGTTCCTTTGACAGGAGAGGTTAAGTTTAGCTCTGGTCTTACAGTGTTAACTGTTCCTTTGACAGGAGAGGTTAAGTTTAGCTCTGGTCTTACAGTGTTAACTGTTCCTTTGACAGGAGAGGTTAAGTTTAGCTCTGGTCTTACAGTGTTAACTGTTCCTTTGACAGGAGAGGTTAAGTTTAGCTCTGGTTTTACAGTGTTAACTGTTCCTTTGACAGGAGAGGTTAAGTTTAGCTCTGGTCTTACAGTGTTAACTGTTCCTTTGGCAGGAGAGGTCAAGTTTAGCTCTGGTCTTACAGTGTTAACTGTTCCTTTGGCAGGAGAGGTTAGGTTTAGCTCTGGTCTTACAGTGTTAACGGTTCCTTTGACAGGAGAGGTTAGGTTTAGCTCTGGTCTTACAGTGTTAACGGTTCCTTTGACAGGAGAGGTTAGGTTTAGCTCTGGTCTTACAGTGTTAACTGTTCCTTTGACAGGAGAGGTTAGGTTTAGCTCTGGTCTTACAGTGTTAACGGTTCCTTTGACAGGAGAGGTTAGGTTTAGCTCTGGTCTTACAGTGTTAACGGTTCCTTTGACAGGAGAGGTTAGGTTTAGCTCTGGTCTTACAGTGTTAACGGTTCCTTTGACAGGAGAGGTTAGGTTTAGCTCTGGTCTTACAGTGTTAACTGTTCCTTTGACAGGAGAGGTTAGGTTTAGCTCTGGTCTTACAGTGTTAACGGTTCCTTTGGCAGGAGAGGTTAAGTTTAGCTCTGGTCTTACAGTGTTAACGGTTCCTTTGACAGGAGAGGTTAAGTTTAGCTCTGGTCTTACAGTGTTAACGGTTCCTTTGACAGGAGAGGTTAGGTTTAGCTCTGGTCTTACAGTGTTAACGGTTCCTTTGACAGGAGAGGTTAGGTTTAGCTCTGGTCTTACAGTGTTAACTGTTCCTTTGACAGGAGAGGTTAGGTTTAGCTCTGGTCTTACAGTGTTAACGGTTCCTTTGGCAGGAGAGGTTAAGTTTAGCTCTGGTCTTACAGTGTTAACGGTTCCTTTGACAGGAGAGGTTAAGTTTAGCTCTGGTCTTACAGTGTTAACGGTTCCTTTGACAGGAGAGGTTAGGTTTAGCTCTGGTCTTACAGTGTTAACGGTTCCTTTGACAGGAGAGGTTAGGTTTAGCTCTGGTCTTACAGTGTTAACGGTTCCTTTGACAGGAGAGGTTAAGTTTAGCTCTGGTCTTACAGTGTTACCGGTTCCTTTGACAGGAGAGGTTAAGTTTAGCTCTGGTCTTACAGTGTTAACGGTTCCTTTGACAGGAGAGGTTAAGTTTAGCTCTGGTCTTACAGTGTTAACGGTTAAGTGTAGTGAAGGGAACTGCAGGTGGGCCATCATTCTTAGTCCTACAAAGTGGAAAGATGCACATTGTAATGTTTCTTGATATTTTGCCTGCTTTGCTTTGCCTGGTGCACTTATGACTCATGACCGTCTGTTTATAACCACACGACGTTTTTTATATTCCCCTTCTCACTGAATACAGAACCCTAAATTCTGCTGGCATTCAGCCCATGTAAATGAGCTTTCTGATGCTAATTTTGCGGCCTGCGCTGTGCTGTACCACATTGCTATTTTTGTTAGCGCAGTGCCACTGTCTGTCCCTATCCACATATTAATGAGTGAATACAGCTGGTCTCACAAACTTCTCTTCCCTACTGGGAATAACATCAGTCTTCCTGTTCACCCCCCCCCACCCCCCCCCCCCCCATCCCTACTCCCTCATGCTGGGTCCCTCATGCTGGGTCCCTCATGCTGGGTCCCTCTCTCTGCAGGGGATGCAAGGTTGCCTGGAAACACAGAAACACACTTTGCTCTCTCCCGGTGGGGTGGGTGGGGTGTCTGTGTGTCTGTGTGTCTGTGTGTGTCTGTGTCTGTGTGTGTGTGTGTGTGTGTGTGTGTGTGTGTGTGTCTGTGTGTGTGTGTGTGTGGGGGGGGGGGGGTTTGTGAGAGGAGGGAGCTGTATCACAGATGTTTACAATCGATCACTGCATTCGGCTGCTCCTCTGAGATGCCTTCTGCCTTCTCTCCTCTCCTCGCCCTCTCTTTCTCTATCCCTCTCTCTCCATCATACCCCATTCTCTCTTTCTCTATCCCTCTCTACCTGTCATATTATCCTCTCGGTCTGTCTTCTCCCCCTCTCTCTCTCCCTCCCTCTCTCTCTCCCTCCCTCTCTCTCTCTCCCTCCCTCTCTCTCTCCCCCTCCCTCTCTGTCTCTCCCTCTCTCTCTCTCTCTCCCTCCCTCTCTCTCTCTCCCCATGCCATACATCTCTAATGCGATTGAGGTGATGCTCCCAGTGCTGTAGAAAGGGAAGATTCAGCACAACAGCAATAAAGCAAACTTCTGTGCCCGACCAACAGGAGTGATAACGGCAATTTCACAGATGCTACTGGCCCTTTGAAAGTTCTATTTGTGCGTGCATGTGTCTGCGTGCGTGTGTGTGTGTCTGCGTGCATGTGTGTGTGTGTGTTTGCGTGCGTGCGTGCGTGTGTGTCTGCGTGCATGTGTATGTCTGCGTGCGTGTGTGTCTGCGTGCATGTGTGTGTGTCTGCGTGCGTGCGTGTGTGTCTGCGTGCGTGCATGCGTGTGTGTCTGCGTGCGTGTGTGTGTGTGCGTGCGTGTGTGTCTGCGTGCGTGCGTGTCTGCGTGTGTGTGCATGTGTGTGTCTGCGTGCGTGTGTGTCTGCGTGTGTGCGCGCGTATGTGTCTGCGTGCGTGTGTGTGTGTCTGCGTGTGTTCGCTTGTGTGTGTCTGCATGCGTGCGTGTGTGTCTGCGTGTGTGTGCATGCGTGCGTGTGTGTCTGCGTGTGTTCGCTTGTGTGTGTCTGCGTGCGTGTGTGTGTGTCTGCGTGTGTGCGCGCGTATGTGTCTGCGTGCGTGTGTGTGTGTCTGCGTGCGTGTGTGTCTGCGTGTGTCTGCGTGTGTGTGTGTGTGTGTGTGTGCTGCATGCGTGCGTGTGTGTGTCTGCGTGCGTGTGTGTCTGCGTGTGTGTCTGCGTGTGTGCGTGTGTGTCTGCATGCGTGCGTGTGTGTGTCTGCATGCGTGCGTATGTGTCTGCGTGCGTGTGTGTGTCTGCATGCGTGCGTATGTGTCTGCGTGCGTGTGTGTGTCTGCATGCGTGCGTATGTGTCTGCGTGCGTGTGTGTGTGTGTCTGCATGCGTGCGTGTGTGTCTGCGTGTGTGTGTGTGTGTGTGTGTGTGTGTGTGTGTGTGTCTGCATGCGTGTGTGTGTGTCTGTTTATACGTTCACTTTGATTGACGTGTGTTTTTCTCGTTCTCTTCCCGGTCCTGCTGTGTGCTGGTCTGTGTGGTTGTGGATCTGATTCTGTAGGTAATTCACTGCCAGGCCTTCAGTGAAATGCTCCAACACCCAATCCTAACCCTAACTCTAACCCTCTCCTAACCTTAAACCTAACGTCCTATCCTAACCCACTCCTAAGCCTAACCATAACCCATCCATCCATTTGAGGCCCCTCTGAGGCCAGCGCTTGCCTAAATCAAAGCTTGACGGTCTGTTTGAGGCCCCTATGAGGCCAGCACTTGCCTAAATGGAAGCTTCAGTCCATTTGAGGCCCCTATGAGGCCAGCACTTGCCTAAATGGAAGCTTCAGTCCATTTGAGGCCCCTCTGAGGCCAGCACTTGCCTAAATGAAAGCTTGACGCTCTGTTTGAGGCCCCTATGAGGCCAGCGCTTGCCTAAATGAAAGCTTGACGCTCTGTTTGAGGCCCCTATGAGGCCAGCACTTGCCTAAATGAAAGCTTGATGGTCCATCTATGCGATGAGCATTAACTTTAATCTGCATCTGAAAATGTTTTTTTTCTAAACCGTCCAAGTGAACACCAGAGCAGTTTAATTTCCTCTCAGTGTGTTTTTAATTACTTTGGGGTACGGATGGGAGGGAGGCCCCCTGGAATCTTCCAGAACAATGCAGGGATGGTCAACGGAATGAAGGGATGGATGGTCGCCCGATGAACGATAGACTCCTAAATCCGGCCAGAATTAAACTCGGGCCTCTTAATTAGATTTAATAAAGATGTGTCCTGGGGGGGGGGGGTTTGATTAAAAACATTCAAAGCCAAACTGCGCCGTCTGTGAACTAAATAGTGTAGGAGAGCCAGGGGAGGAACGTGTTGAGCCTTTTCCCGCTAAGCTACGCTTCCGATTCAGAGCCGGCAGGAGGACACAGTGGCTCTGCGTTTGGGGAAAAACCTGTTGGTGGCCCCCCTTGTCAAATTGGAAGAGGGCCTGGGGTCTGTTTGAGGGGAACCGTGGCGTTTTGGACATTGAGCAGCCGACGGCCGGAGTGAGGCTCCACAGCGCATTTGTGTACAGCTCGTTCTGTACCTTTGTGTTTCATTTCATTTCCTTTCCTCTGAAGGAAATGAGCCTTGCACCAAGTCCGAGAGTGGTTATGTGGTTAGTGGTTATCTAGCGGTTATCTAGCGGCTATATAGCGGCTATCGGCTATCTAGCGGCTATCTAGCGGTTATCTAGCGGCTATCTAGCGGCTATCGGCTATCTAGCGGCTATCTAGCGGTTATCTAGCGGCTATGTAGTGGTTATCTAGAGGCTATCTAGCGGCTATGTAGCGGCTATGTAGCGGCTATGTAGTGGTTATCTAGCGGCTATCTAGTGGTTACATTGAATGGTCCCTTTTAAACTAAAGTCATTGCTGTCAAAGTAAACTAAACCACGCGAGTAGGATTTTTGTTGAATCAGGCAAGTGAGAGTCCAGGACAGAGTAGGAGAAACAGGACAGTAATTATGTAAAGCTGTACTAAATCTTTCACACGGACAGTAATTTCAGGAGACTTGTGGTGGACAAAATCTGTGCTTGGCGTTTCATGTGAGCAGTTAGTGGAGACGCTGGATAGTGAAATCTGTGTTTCAGACGGACATGAGATGCATTCTCAATATCCATGTTAAGTGTTTCACACGGGGGAAACGGCAGCAGTGACAGGATTAGGATTAGTAAAGTATTACCTATCACAGGTGTGTTAAGGTCCACCCATTACACCTTTTACTTTGTGCACTAAGTGTAAGTCGCTCTGGATAAGAGCGTCAGCTAAATGCCTAATATGTAAAATGTAAATGTGTGTGGGAGGATCAGGAGAGACAGGTGGTGAAATCTGTAATAAGGGTTTCATTTTGGGCATGATGTGGGCATGTTTAGGCGAATGAGCGCTGTACTGGAACTGGGAATTTTTAGGAATGACGGGAAAGTGTAAGAATGTGTAATCTGCGCTCGCTCCAGACGAGCGGTGCGGATGTGATTCCGTGCGCGATACAGCCGCGTGGCGTATCTAAGACCCTGGCGAGGCCCCGCCACTTCCTGTCCCTTGTTTCCCTCTGAGCCTCACTTCCTGTCAGATGGGATCTTAAGGAGGTGCCTTCCGCCCAAAAGAATGGAGCTCAGGTTGTTTGTCACCCAAAGAAAAAGGAAATGGCCGCTATGCGGCCGGCGTTACGGTGTGCCAGGAAATCTCTGAACGCTGATATTTCAAACACCTTTTACGTGCCGTTTACTTGGACCGCTTTCAAGCGTCTTTCATTCACAGTGATCAAAAGAAACCAAGCACAATTACAGCTGCATTGTGGGATTGATGGGTGGATGTTTGAGAGCAGTCTGTAAAGCAGGGCCTAATAGAAGGGAAGCTACCTCAGCACTCAGGCTGTGCACATGATCCCTGTTTGTTATGTGCAAGCAGGGGCTCTCCCAGGGATTTTGGGCCCCATGAAGAGATCTCACATTGGGCCCCTCCACCGCAGGCCACCCCGTCCCTGCACAATTACAGCACAATCTTTGTGGGCCCCTGACAGTCAGGGCCCTTGGAATCGGCTTTATTACCATAAAGTCAGGGGCCACACACTGTCCCCTATGCAGTGTGCCAGTTGGTTCAGTCCTGCTGTTGCCATTGAAAAAGCTCATCCTTGATGTGGAAGTAGAATCATGGCCATTTGTAATCTCAGTTATTAGAGCCATTGCCCTGAGGTTCTTTTATGTTTTAAATATTGTTTTATTTGAGCCAAGATGTGTTATCATCTTCCACAGTAGCATGTAAGGTATTGTATGTTCTCTAAGCCTGTCCTATTGTAATATCATATGCAATTAAATTGCATAGTAATGTCCAATATATTGCTTTTATAAGCAATGACTTACTAGCACTTAAAGGCCCTTTGCTGATGTGCTTGAGTATGAAGTTGTATTAACAAGAGTCCCCTAAGCGTGATGTTATTCGGTGTTAAAGGCACACCTCGTTGCCTTATTGCACTTTAATGGGGTTTTTTTTTTTTTAAAAGGAGAAATTGCGTTTGTTGTAATTCAGAAAGCATAATTTCCTATCTCTGTCTCCGAGCAGTCGTGCTCAGCAATATAAATTTTCATCTTAACAAAACACATTATCCAGTTGTTAAGCAGGGGAGGTGCTTTATGGGGTAATCTGGATTGTTAAAAGCTTTCCTCTCTGTTCTCACACACGGCCTGTTGAGGCTGGAATGAAGGCGTGCATTGGCACGCCTTTAAGAGCGTTCCTCCGTTACTCTACACGTGCGGAGAGCCGCAGATCAACACTCCAGGACCACAGCCGGCCTTTCACTGTGAATCCACCCGATAATCAAACTGTGGAGAAGAGATTCAGCTGCTTATAGCCATGTTCAATCTCAGCATGTTTCAGCTCTGTGAGGCTGAATTGCACAGAGATTTTAACACGGAGGCCAGAATTAACCATTATACGGGCTAACGCAACGGGCTTGCTGAAGATCCTCTTCTCAGTCCAGTTCCCAGTTCAGCTGGTAGCTCCCATTTCCAGTTCTGTTCCCAGTTCAGCTGGTAGCTCCCGTTTCCAGTTCTGTTCCTGATTCTGTTCCCAGTTCAGCTGGTAGCTCCCGTTTGAGAAGGACTTTCTGTGTAGCTGCAGATTAATTTTGTGCTTGTCTTGTATGTTTTTAATGCTGAAAATGAACCACGGAAAATATTTTTGAGAAGTCTCATTTTAAAAGATACTCAACATAATTTGGTCAGTGTGACGTACGAGTTTAAATGTGTGCCAGTGTCCTTATTGATTAACTTGAGACGAAGGCACTGTTCTCAATCTCACTTCACAAAGATTCACAAAGGCAGTGACACTTTACATAACTTAAATGAACAGTGACATAACCGTTATGTTATTACATGTTATTACTGTATATGATTCATATCAGTTCTCCATATGCATATCTGTTTATAGCAGTGTGTGTTTGTATGAATATGTGTAGTGTTTGTTTACGTCTATGAATAGTGTGTGTGTTTTTGTGTGTGTGCGCGCGCATGTGTGCGTGCAGGCGGGTGTGTGTGTGTGTGTGTGTTTTGGATAATATAATTTCAGAGTTGTTCAGAATGTAATTGCGAGCCCCACTCAGCCCATGTTGTTTATGGGGATGGGATTGAAAAGGGAATTGAGTATAAAATGGTGGACTGTACATGACATGGAGGGAGCGTCGCCCGCGTCGCCACTGAGCCGCTGTGCGTTACGCCTCTCCCGTTTCCTCTCCTCCACAGACGCAGCCTCTCTCTCTCTCTCTCTCTCTCGCTCTGAGTGATTGTCTTTTCAGCGGTTCTCCAGCGGCCTGTCTGACCCAGTTAGGGACTGACCCTCCTGCAGAAACGTTAGATTCTCTAAATCCTGTTTCCTCAGACAGAGGTGCAGGCCGTGGCGTTTTTCCAGCTCATTCATCATAATTCATTGTTTTATTTCACCCCCCCCCCCCCCCCCACCCCCCCCCACCCCATCGGGACATCTGTGGAGCTCTAGTCATGTTATGGTCTGCCTGGAGGAGACTGGTGTCTTGTGGTTCTGCTCTCTCTCTCTGTCTCCTGAGGGAATTTCTATTCAGAATGCTAATATTGGTCCACAAGGGCGGTTCAGTCTCGGGTCAGTGGACCTGGCCGGGAAAAAATAGCCCGATTGAGCAGGAGAATGAAATTTAGACTGTCTGGTGAAACACCCTTTTTTCACTTTTTTTTTTTGTCCGCTACATTCCAGTATAAATTAGAATATTTTCCATGACAGGGATATAGATTTTTACTTTTGTTTTGTTCCTGTTAGCACTGCTAGCTGCGTGTTTTTAGAATGTTCTAGATGTTCCCTCTGAGATGTTAGGGTTTTAGCAGCTGCGTGTCCCCCCTGATTCCCTCTCACAGCCCCTCACCCACTCGATCGGGGGGGGGGGGGGCTTCCCTTAGCTTAGTTTGTGAGAAGTCCCATGGTGCATTTCAAAAGAGTTAAACCCAATGTCTTGGGAAAATTCCCATGAAAACTGGCTCCACATCTGCCAGCCTAATCGTCCCCTACATCCGATTGGCTACATAGTCCTTTAGAGTATAATAGAATATCACCCCCCCTACCTCTGATTGGCTACGCAGTCCCCTTGCGTTTCCAACCTGCCTGGATTCCCCAGGTTTTCACTGCCGAAGGGAATGGAGTTCTCCTACAGCGCTCTTCTTCTGAAGCTTTGGGTGTGAGAGGCCAGCGGACAGGAAGGTCGAGTAAATAATAGTGTCTGTTTACATCTGGGGAGGTGAGGAGAGAGGGGAAGGTCAGTAAGAAGGCCGTGTAGGAAATGTGAGTAGTCCGTGAGCAGTGTTAGAGTTGGGCGCTGTAAGGCTGTCCTCTGAATAAGAGAAGGCCTTAAAGGGATAGAATTTTGGACATAATTTAGGTGAGCACAAAGTAAAGGATTCAACGATAGTTTGACTTCAAAAATTATGGTATAATCACTGAAAATAACCCCGATAGACTGTCGTCGTATTTTATTTGCTTTGGGTGCACTGTGGAGTGTTTAAGTGCGTTTGGTAGTGGATGCTACCGGTTGCCATAGAGATGCACTAGCATTAGCAACGTGTGTATGTCCAAAAGAAGGGACAGCATGGAATTAGCTGAAAATGGTTTCCATCAATCAACTACATCATGGGTAAGTCGTAATTGAGACATTATGTCCAAAATTCCGAACTATCCCTTTAAACACAAACACACAGAAGCACCTCGTTATATAGCAGTGAAATATTTAAGTTGGTGTTCTTGTGTTGGTGACTTAAAGCCATATCCGGGAGACCCTCCTATCACAGGGGCCTAAGCCGCAGATCCCCAAATTAGAGCCCCTCCCCAAAACACTGGTAGCCCCTCTCTTGGGGTGATTATATGCCTGAAGTGGTGTAATGAAATGCGGTGAGCTGAGTTTGTTGCTGGAGATTAGAGAGGGAAAGTGTATCTGAGCTCTACGTCTGTTAAAGATGACATCGCCTCTAATCCAGCATGGTGCTGCACCTGGGTCTTTAGCTCAATAGGCTCAATCTCCTTTCTTGTTGCCGTCACATCACATCAGATTTTCTATGTACTGCCCAGATGGTCTGCTCTGTTCCACACTGACTCTTGTGTGACTCATCTTTGTAGAAAGCTCAAAGCAGTCCTATTTGCTGACTCGCACGTGTTTCTGTTGTGGCTTAAAGACCAGACATACTGTATGTAACTAGCATAGCAATGCAGACGGCACAGGTACTTCTGTGTGTAAGGAGATTTGGAGGATGGAAGTATTGTTTGAGATGAATATCTAGTATAATATAAAATAGACCATATCTGTAGTTATATACTGGGTCTGTTTTCACCATTGCTAATGCCGAGCTCACACTACATGACTTTTGCCCCGATTCTGACGGCAAAGACAAAACTCCCGACAAATGTTGCAGTCCTATGATAATCTTTAAAAAATCTGCAAGAAATCTTGGTTCCGTCGGCTGGAACGGTCTTTTGATGTGAGATGGTCAAAGACGCGATTATTTCTGTTGTGAAGCAGTCTGGACCTCGTCGGGGGAGCCCAGGATCATTTCAAACTGGTTTGATTTTGTCAGGAGTCCTGGCTGACCTGCAGTGACGCATCGTTCTACTAGAATGTCAACAGCCAATGAACGAGCGCACAACAAACGCAACGATAAACGGTTTGGAATGATCCATCCTCCCGTAGCCTCTTGATCTGTAGAAATCGTGTGATGTGTGACCCCCGAGTAATTCTCTGTCCTCCAAAAATAGCCAAGTGTGTGCTGTATTGCGCAGTGATTTTTTTAAAAGCCTGTCATTTGACAGTCGTTAGATATGAGCTGCTCTCCTTGGACAGGATTTTGTTTTAAAAGTTGTGTAGTGTGAGCTTGGCTTCGGCAAGGT
This sequence comes from Synaphobranchus kaupii, assembly GCA_029718625.1. Lineage (NCBI taxonomy): Eukaryota > Metazoa > Chordata > Actinopteri > Anguilliformes > Synaphobranchidae > Synaphobranchus > Synaphobranchus kaupii. The sequence goes on along the minus strand of CM056394.1, from coordinate 7,410,865 downwards.
AGTGCAAACAACATGCCTCCTTTCTTCGAGCATGGATCAAAGACCCTCCTGTTTCCCTCCCACCTTTGTGACATCACAATGCACTTTTATTCTTTGTCTAATGTCTTCCCATGTGGTGGTGGTGGAATGCTTTGTGGACGAACAGAACCTGGTCTGGACTTCATGACCATATAAGGGTCCCCTTTTCCCCTACTTCACAGCCGCTGGCTCTAATTTTTATACAACATGGCGGCACAAAATGTGTACTTCTGCTGCATCAAAACGCCTTTCACAAGCCCATGGAAAGCCAATGGCTGACATCACAGTCAGTTTGTCCATATTTTTTTCCCGTCTATGCTGTGAACTCAGCAAATCGTGTTGTACTAACCCTCAATTTCTGGCTGTGAATTTTGTTTGTCCTCAGACAGTTATTATCCAGCCTTGAAAAAGGGCCTGCCAGGTTTTTATTGAGCTTCTTAAAATGTTTTTCTTTTTTAAAAATTTTTATTCCATTTCTAGGTCCAAAGAGACAGCTGTTGAATGGTTGGAGGAGGTGCTGTGTGGGTTTGTCCAGAGTGTAATTTCAGGTCTTGGAACAACATCAGCATTTTATTTTCCAAATGTTCTGTTGCTGAGGGAGTCAGGTGTAGAAGGGGGGTGTAGGCAGGTGTATGGGGGGGGGCAGCCCTGTGTCTTATGAAATAACAACATAAATAATCCTGTCCCAATTTAATTAGATTTATAAAATGGAATGCTCTGGTTTTCTGCTTTGCGTTGGTGCCCAACGACTCCTCCTGGCCCTGTCTCATACTCATGATACAAGTTCTCCTTCCAATATCCATTTAATAAAGCGCAGTTAGAGTGTGGTGGCTCAGAAAGTTTTAAACTTTGGCACACTTGACTTTGCCTGGATGTTAATGGTGCTGAAACATTACAGCTTGACTCTGTTGTAAACATCCTGCAGTTGAGAGGAAAAGAGAAAGCAGACTCTGATATCTTATATCTGATATGTTATTTCTGATATCTTATATCTGATATGTTATTTCTGATATCTTATATCTGATATCTTATATCTGATATCTTATTTCTGATATCTTATTTCTGATATCTTATATCTGATATCTTATTTCTGATATCTGATATCTTATTTCTGATATCTGATATCTTATTTCTGATATCTGATATCTTATTTCTGATATCTTATTTCAATCTGCCATTTACCCAACGCAACATCATGACAAGATCATTAGATTAGAGTCCTTAAAGTACAAATACGCTGAGACACCCACTCAAGCACATTCTCTCTCTCTCTCTCTCTCTCTCTCTCTCTCTCTCTCTCTCTCTCTCTCTCTCTCTCTCTCTCTCTCTCTCTCCCTCTTCCTCTCCCTCACTCCCTCTCTCTCTCTCTCTTTTTCTTTGTCAGTTTCAACCTACAAAATCAAGGACCTGATTGCAGTGTGAGGGTGGGATTTTCAATAAAGTACCGATTGATCCTATTGATATAACTAATTTAGAACATTGCTCATGTACAAATAAGGTCCTGGTAAATGTTAAAAGTTCCTTGAAGTTTTTGAAGTTCCTTGAAATGTTGGCGAATCATTTGTCTAGAAATACTGTGGAAAGCCAGCGTGTAAACGGCACACAGCAGCTCCCAGTCTCCCATGATCCCGCGGAGACACTGTGTCCCTTTCCCCATTGGATGGGCACATTCTCGGGGCCTGATGATTGGCTGTCGCTGTGGTTACGCACACATGCATTTAAAGGCTGCCCCTCTCCCACTTCCTGCTGTAATTGCTGCAGTTTCAAAGGGGTGTGGGAAAGGATATATCCTGTTTTATCTCCTCCCGTAAGGCAGGCGGGCGTGGGAATGTGTTCCCTCTGTATCGGCCTGCTCAGAACACCGTTGCCCTGGGAAACGGACCGACGGACCGGCGGGCCAGGCCTTCATCCCTCACCCCGTTGATAAGCGGGATCTTAACTGCTTTTCCCGGTCGAGGGACGTGCACTCGCTCAGAGAGACTACTGCTCTAAATCTCCCCCTACCTCTCCCCCTACCTCTCCCCTACCTCTCCCCTACCTCTCCCCCAACCAGCCTGGAGATGCTACTCAACACTACAGCAGTCGGTGTGGGATTAGTGTTGGGCAGTTGTGTGGTTATCACACTCTGGATGGCGCTCTTCAGTAGAGCTGGTAATGTTGGATAATGTTGGGCCCTTATTTGAAACTACAATCTTCTACAGAGGAACAGGAGCTTGTCATGTAAAGCAGCACACTGAAACAGGATACATTTTAAATTTAAATATGCATTTTTGTGTAGATATGTTCAGTAATTTGCAGTGCAATAATGGTTGCATTGCACTTCTATTTGCGTTACTAGTCAGGTGTGTTGTGATGCGTTTCACTACACTGCAGCTGGCACACACACTACACTGCAGCTGGCACACACATTGTTATAGTAGCACCATTGAGTTATGCAATAAAAGAGAAAATACAAAGACAGTGGTGTGAAAAACGTGTTTTAATTTCCTTGTAAACCGCACAGGTGGAATAAAAGAACCAGAGCTTTTTGCATAAATGGCAGTTTAATAAAACAAAGGCTGTTAATGATGCATTATTTTCTATCACTTCATCAGGTTTGCATCTTGGCAAGTGCGGGCTTTGTAAAAAAACAAAAAAAACAACTAATGTAGTTCACTTTTACGGTTTTTATTCATTTCTTGCCATAACTAGTACCTTATACAAAGGGTTTTATATAAAAAAAACAAATAGTACAAGTCCCTTCCATAAACACACAGTGACACACTAACACACAGGTGCCATCTTTGTGAGACACACAGTGTCTGTATACATATGTGCTGTATAAGAATGAGAAACATGGCGCTGGACTGCGTACGGAGCAAACTTAGGTCCTGTGTGCCATTTCCTGTCCCTCATGATGTATGTATCCGTCCAAAGCCAGGTTTGATCATAGCTGCGGATTTCACGGTTTGCAGAATTTGGCTCCTTGTCGTTGGGAAGTGGAAGGTAAATAATTTCCCAGGCCTCAGAGCAGACTCTTCTGAGACTGGCCTTAAACACGGCCATTAAGGGCTCTGCATTCATTAGAGAGATCTCTCCGGTATCTTCACTGCACTAAGGCCCAGCCCCTCTCTCAGGCCTGCATGTCCTTTTTACCCATAACACATCCCTGTGTGCTGATAATTAGGGTTTCGGGACCTGGAGCTTTTATACAGCTTTATGAAGATGAGTGGGAGGTGTTTGTAGGGTGTTTATGCAACATCGCGTCTTTTTTAGTCAGGAAAACATGATGATGCAGTTTCCAAAAATGGCAGGGCTTTGACGGCCTGTGACAGCCTCGTATTACATGTGTTCAAGGCTCTGACGGCCTGTGACAGCCTCGTATTACATGTGTTCAGGGCTCTGACGGCCTGTGACAGCCTCGTATTACATGTGCTCAGGGCTTTGACGGCCTGTGACAGCCTCGTATTACATGTGTTCAGGGCTCTGACGGCCTGTGACAGCCTCGTATTACATGTGTTCAGGGCTCTGACGGCCTGTGACAGCCTCGTATTACATGTGTTCAGGGCTCTGACGGCCTGTGACAGCCTCGTATTACATGTGTTCAGGGCTCTGACGGCCTGTGACAGCCTCGTATTACATGTGTTCAGGGCTCTGACGGCCTGTGACAGCCTCGTATTACATGCGTTCAGGGCTTTGTGCAGTGAGCTCTGTTCAAAGTGCAGTTGTTCCTTGTTTTATCACTTTGATTTTTAACTGCTCCATGTTTCATACGCTGTTGAGTCTGAAGTATTGGAAAGATAAAAAAGCAAGTACAACCATTTCACTTTTTAAAAGAAGGGAATGGGATTGAAATTGCACGCATGCCCTGGCATATTAGAGTACTCTTGTAAAAGCAGTGCTTACTGTAAGACTTTCCATTTTACAGGTAGTTTAAAGGTAAGATAGTTGTACAATACTTTTAAATGACTTTTCCTCAGCTCCAGTGATCTGAGAGATGGCTTGAAAGGGGATTTAATGCGGTTCTGGGAGTCTAACGGATGAGTATCTAATCTGCCTGAAATTTTACCCATAAATTATCCTCAGTCCTTCCTTTTCAGGTATAAAATCACTGTTAAAAAGCATTGTATATATGCGATAATAAAAATAAATACTCATACTACAACTAGTACTACTGCTACTATGACTGCTGCTGCTACTACTACTACTACTGCTGCTGCTACTACTACTACTACTACTACTACTGCTACTGCTGCTACTGCTGCTGCTACTGCTGCTACTACTACTACTGCTGCTACTACGGCTACTACTGCTACTACTACTGCTGCTACTCCTACTGCTACTGCTACTACTGCTGCTACTACGGCTACTGCTACTACTGCTACTACTGCTACTACTGCTGCTGCTACTGCTGCTACTACTACTGCTACTGCTACTACTCCTACTACTACTACTGCTGCTACTGCTGCTGCTACTACTGCTGCTGCTGCTACTACTGCTGCTGCTACTGCTACTACTACTACTACTACTGCTGCTACTACTACTGCTACTACTACTGCTGCTGCTACTACTGCTGCTACTACTGCTACTAATACTACTACTACTGCTGCTACTGCTACTACTGCTACTACTGCTGCTACTGCTACTACTACTACTACTACTACTACTACTGCTACTACTGCTGCTACTGCTACTACTGCTACTACTACTACTACTGCTACTACTACTGCTACTACTGCTGCTACTACTGCTGCTACTGCTACTGCTACTACTGCTACTACTACTGCTACTACTACTACTACTGCTACTACTACTGCTACTACTGCTACTACTACTGCTACTACTACTGCTACTGCTACTACTGCTGCTACTGCTGCTACTGCTACTACTGCTACTACTACTGCTACTACTACTACTACTACTGCTACTACTGCTGCTACTACTACTACTGCTACTACTACTGCTACTGCTGCTACTGCTGCTACTGCTACTACTGCTACTGCTGCTACTGCTACTACTGCTGCTACTACTGCTACTGCTACTACTGCTGCTAATTATAGTACATATGAATAATAATTATTCTGCAAGCAGACCGGAGTGCATCACTTTGAGCTTGAGCAAGAATGTACAACAGCTGGCCCCAGGCGACACAAACAGCAGTCTGGTGACAATGCGTGCGTTAATAAATATGTGGAGACAATGCATGCTCTAATAAATGTTAATGTTAATAAATATGTTCCGCCACCTGTCTGTGTGTTTGGCTCATACAGCCACAGTTCAAACACGTACATGTGCGGATTTTCCCGATGGCCACTGTAGGTCATTGAGGCAAATGGTATTATGATTGGCCCACTTGTTTCAGTATTTTATGACCTTGATGACGAAATGTGGTTCTGGAGAGCAGCTTGGCATGGCTGAAAGATTAAAATGGCCGGAATGTATGATAATAGTGTACTGGAATGATCTGGGGTGTATGCCTCACAAGGGGAAAGTGTCAACGCATGATGGTCATAAAAATGATTCCAGCGTTTAAATGTCATTCAGTGGAAGCGTATGCTCTGTGTCGTTTCTGTAACGGCTAACAGTTTCACACTGCTGTCCTCAGGCAAATCAGTCTGAAGTGCTGTAGTGAACACACACACACACGCACACACAGAGTGGTTTGGTTTTGTGGAGGTTTAACGGCGGTAGCCCTTGTACTTAATAACCCTTAGGCTTAAGTGTGTTGGGTTTGTGAGACTTAATGTCCTCCGGTTGTAGAGAGAATGAGAGGGAAAGTGAGAGAGGTTTTGCAGAGAGTGGCTGAAGTGGTAATATCCCCAGACTGTTAGCGCTTGGTACTATTCTGGGGTCATATGAGGGAAAGCGTACTGCGGTACAGAGCAAATCCGTACTGTAGTCACTTGTGTCTGTTACCTCAGTGTTTCTCTTTTGTTTCTGGGTTAATTTGTGTGTGTCAGTGTTTGAAATACGCTCATAAAGGCAATTGGTTGTGTGAAAGGCTGAACCCACAGTCACGCTGTGTGATGTAGACTCAGCTCACAAAGGTAAGGCCCTGTTCTGTAGACTCAGCTCACAAAGGCAAAGGCCCTGTTCAGTAGACTCAGCTCACAAAGGTAAGGCCCTGTTCTGTAGACTCAGCTCACAAAGGTAAGGCCCTGTTCAGTAGACTCAGCTCACAAAGGTAAGGCCCTGTTCTGTAGACTCAGCTCACAAAGGCAAAGCCGTGTTCCTACTCTATTGAAAATGGGCAGTTCAATCTAAAGTTAAAGGTGAGTGGCACCAGCTAAACATTCATCTATAGATCTGATATTATGAAATATAACATGAGAAACAATACACAAAAAAAGTATAAAAAAAGCTCAAAAAAGGCTTTTTTTCTCCCCCTCAAACTATTGGCTTCATTATTTGTTTGGCCTCTATTAAATAAAATGACTGTCGGAAGTGCCCAGACTTTCGGAGAATAATGGAAAATCAACTCTGTCAAGGGTATTTATGTGAGATGCTATCGATCGGCCCCAGACCAGATCAGCTGATCTGTAAATATATTCTGTGCTGTGCTTGGCCTGGCCGTGGCTGAGAGGCTGGTGTTTCTCATTGGCTTGTGGAGGCCGAATGAGTCATCCTGCATGTAGTTTTAGTGTCATGGTGTGACTTAGTTACGGCAGTCTGATGTACAGCCTGTCACCAGGACATTTGCAGGATCTTAGGCAGAGCTGAAATTTTTTGTTCTGAGAGAGAAAGGGGATTTATCTGATTCTTAAGCCCTCCGGAGCTGCGGGGTCTGCTGGTTTTTGTTTTTTGTTTAAACATCAGCTAATTCCAACCCAGGAAACAAGGGGGGTATTTCACAAAGCAGGATTACTGAGTTAGCTGGATAACTGCACTGAGTAAAACCTGGAATCCTCACAAATCTGGAACATGGACTGAAGTAAAAAGCTGTTCCGGGTTTTACTCGGTGCAGTTATCCAGCTAACTCAGTAATCCTGCTTCTCTTACTCAGTGCAGTTATCCAGCTAACTCGGTAATCCTGCTTCTCTTACTCAGTGCAGTTATCCAGCTAACTCAGTAATCCTGCTTCTCTTACTCAGTGCAGTTATCCAGCTAACTCGGTAATCCTGCTTCTCTTACTCAGTGCAGTTATCCAGCTAACTCAGTAATCCTGCTTCTCTTACTCAGTGCAGTTATCCAGCTAACTCAGTAATCCTGCTTCTCTTACTCAGTGCAGTTATCCAGCTAACTCAGTAATCCTGCTTCTCTTACTCAGTGCAGTTATCCAGCTAACTCGGTAATCCTGCTTCTCTTACTCAGTGCAGTTATCCAGCTAACTCGGTAATCCTGCTTCTCTTACTCAGTGCAGTTATCCAGCTAACTCAGTAATCCTGCTTCTCTTACTCAGTGCAGTTATCCAGCTAACTCAGTAATCCTGCTTCTCTTACTCAGTGCAGTTATCCAGCTAACTCGGTAATCCTGCTTCTCTTACTCAGTGCAGTTATCCAGCTAACTCAGTAATCCTGCTTCTCTTACTCAGTGCAGTTATCCAGCTAACTCAGTAATCCTGCTTCTCTTACTCAGTGCAGTTATCCAGCTAACTCAGTAATCCTGCTTTGTGTAATACCTCCCAGGTGAGGTGTCAACTACTTTCCTTGATCAACAATGTGACGTAACAATAAAAACCAGCAGACCCTGTGGCTCTCCAGGAGCAGGGCTGGGGACCCCAGCAGTCCCTGTGGCTCTCCAGGAGCAGGGCTGGGGACCCCAGCAGACCATGTGGCTCTCCAGGAGCAGGGCTGGGGACCCCAGCAGACCCTGTGGCCCCCAGGACCAGGGCTGGGGACCCCAGCAGACCCTGTGGCCCCCCAGGACCAGGGCTGGGGACCCCAGCAGACCCTGCGGCCCCCCAGGACCAGGGCTGGGGACCCCAGCAGACCCTGCGGCCCTCCAGGACCAGAGCTGGGGACCCCAGCAGACCCTGTGGCTCTCCAGGAGCAGGGCGGGGGACCCCAGCAGACCCTGTGGCCCCCAGGACCAGGGCTGGGGACCCCAGCAGACCCTGTGGCCCCCCAGGACCAGGGCTGGGGACCCCAGCAGACCCTGCGGCCCCCCAGGACCAGGGCTGGGGACCCCAGCAGACCCTGCGGCCCCCCAGGACCAGGGCTGGGGACCCCAGCAGACCCCTTGGCCCCCCAGGACCAGGGCTGGGGACACCTGTATTGAGGAACCCATGAATAAAGCCTGTTGTAGATGCAGTCAGTTGTGACTAACGCCCCTCACATCAGGATAAGTCTTTATGGTGTTTAAACTGTTCCAGATCCAGTTATCTGCTATCTGTCACACTGACAGCTTCGTGGGGGAGGAAGACGCAGTAAAAAATAAGCGATAATTAAAATCTCTCTTCAGAGCATTTTTCAAAGACCATAAATATCAATTAAAAGCAGCCGGTCTGTCGTACGTTGTGCGCTAATTGACTGTGTTGCCGCTCGATATGTCTGTCATGCCATCCTTTTCACTGAAATGTTAATTACAGGCCTGATGGATCCATTGTGGGCCTGACTTGATATAATTGTAAACCAGGAGTAGCTTGGGTGTTTAGCCTTGTGCTTATGCAACAAGTGGGGCCATCGTCTGTTTCCGTTAATAACCATTGTTCTTATTTATATATTTAATTTGGTAAGTACATGGCACGATACCTATGCAATAACCACATATCAAATGAGCAAAAAGTAAAAATTGTAGCACTGGGAAGCAGACCTTAATTCCATGATTTAGCAGGGTGGTCCAGATGAGAGGGAAGCTGCCATCGTCAAGGGCCTCCGTAACCGTGGAGATGGCAGTCCCGCTGTCGGGCAGCTCTGGGTACCGAGGGCTGTCCTGTGAGATAATGGCGTACACGTTTGAGTGTTCCACAGACGTGAAGGCGGAGGAGGAGAGACAAGGTGGCAGTTATTTTATTTTTTATTTATTTTTGAGTATCCTACAGTGAAGCCAATGTGTTTGAACAGCAGGGAGATTCCGCTAGAGAAGAGGAGGGGGGGGAGGTTTTAAAAAGACGGTGGAGATGAAGGAAGTAGGAGGGCAGGAGCGAAAAAGAGGGTGGAACGCAGAGAGCAGGTGCTCCATTTATTTTTTTGCAAACGTGGCAACCAGGACACATCAGCGTGTGTGTGTGTGGGGTGGGGGGGGGGGTCACCCGCACAGTTGGGGACTGTGTGTGTGTGTGTGTGTGTGTGTGTGTGTGTGTGTGTGTGTGTGTGTGTGTGTGTGTGTGTGTGTGTGTGTGTGTGTGTGTGTGTGTGTGTGTGTGTGTGTGTGTGTGTGTGTGTGTGTGTGTGTGTGTGTGTGTGTGTGTGTGTGTGTGTGTGTGTGTGTGAGTCCCTGAAACTGGTTCATATTTGATCGGGTGTGAAACCCGCTGAGACCAGTTTTAAATGCGGAGGATCACAATCGGTGCAACGGCCCAAGGAGAACGTGAGCCCTGTGCTGCGTGTTGCCGTGGAAACCCTTAATGGAACGAGCCTAGGCAACAGAAACAGATGATTGGATTTCGTTTATGGAGGTCCAGGGTCCGGCTCCGGTAACAATTAAATGCAGGTCCTTAAATTAACCGTTTTGTAAGGCTTGAGGCCACCTATTTAGGAAGGACGAGCTGTTCCTGGTTTACATCCTCTCTAGACTTTGCTTATTGCATTAGTAACATAATGCTGTAATTGAGTTAACATTGAATTCCCCCACTGTGGCTGTAGTATGGGGATTTTCCCGGTTCAAACCACTCGCAGTCCTCTAGCGTGGAGTGTTGTAGTCCAGAAGTGTGTTGCTTGGCTTTCTGACATGGTAATGAGTTTTTGCCTGAAAGAAAAACATTTTAGGAGAAATGCTTGAGGGCCGTGAGCATCAATATGCAGATGCCTTCTCATTGGCTGATCATCCGGCCAATTGGGATTGAGAGTGTGAGAGTAATTTGAACGTGAGCTGTTGAGTCTCCCATCATGCACTCTGCTGCGGGGTGGTGGGTTGGGGGGATATAGACGGGGTGAAAGCTGGAGGCTCTGGGTGTAAAGAGGGGCTGAAAAATCTCACAGGTGAGATGTTTTCGAAAGTTTTTTTTGCTTTTGGTGACCTTTGACCCCAGAGCCCAACTTTGAGAAACGTATGGTGACCTTGTGTTGTAAATGCTCTCGCATCAAATTTGCAGGCTTCAAATTTCATTATTATGACTGCTGCTTATTATGACTTACCTCTGGCGATGACGGTTATGTTTGCAATTCGTGCCGATTAAATGAATTGGCTGATCTCCAGCTATTCCTCAGTGCAGTGTAGTTTGGTGTTTGGGGATATCGCTGGGCTACAGATTGGGAACATCACTGGGGTGGAGTTTGGGGATATGACCTGGTCAGAGCTTGCAGACCGCACACGCTCAGGGGCCTGACCTGGTCAGAACTCGCAGACCGCACACGCTCAGGGGTCTGACCTGGTCAGAGCTCGCAGACCGCACACGCTCAGGGGTCTGACCTGGTCAGAACTCGCAGACCGCACACGCTCAGGGGTCTGACCTGGTCAGAGCTCGCAGACCGCACACGCTCTGGGGTCTGACCTGGTCAGCGCTTGCAGACCGCACACGCTCAGGGGTCTGACCTGGTCACTCTCTGGGCCCTGATATTCATGGGTTCCAGTTTGTTTCTGAATTGCAGCATTCTTTTTAAATAAATAAATAAATGCAGGTCTGTTTAATTCTGAATGGACTACACAAGAGGTCTACAGTACTATACAAGAGCTCCCTGGAGCTGGAGGACTGGCACCATAGAATGTATGTCATTCAAACGAGAATGATTATAATATTTTCAGCATAAATAAAGAGGGTTTTGTATAATTGTGTTTAGTTTGCAACACAAAGGCCTGAGGGAATGCTGTATATAGATATATAAGGACGGTGAGGTTATTTGCCCATTGGAGGTTTACACAATAATAAATTGTAAATTGAATTTGCCAAACCGGCTTAACATAAAAATCCCTATTGTCAAATTGCATTATACTTGGAATAAACCCTCTAGATTTAATCACAACCTCAAATTGGGATGCACGGTATATAAAAAAAGGTTTTACAAAAATATGCTGTAATAACGTTTTCGGAAATCAGGAAAAGCCAAATCAGCGCTTACTTCAAAGCGTCTGAATTTAATACGAATAAGAAAAAAGAAGCTTATTTTGAAATGCATATAATTCTTAATATAATAACTTATTTAAATCTGATTGCTTTGCCTCCTCATAAAACTATAATACCCAACAATAATAATATACATATAATATAATACACAACCGTGGCCCCGTTTCTACATACGCAGACAAAACGTGAAATGTCTTCTGCTGCTTAGGTGAACAATCACAAAGAGCACGAGTGTGACGCTCTGCTGGAAATCCATCTCGGGCTGCTTAAAGCAATCTTCTGTAATTGCACAGAGCAAACACACAATCTGCTACTGTTTGCCATGCTAACGGTGAAGCGCTGGCGTGGCCAAAGAGCGCATAGCAAGCGCATCGCTATTGTGTGGAAATGCCAAATGAAAGGTGAGAGGAACTGAGGTGTGTGGCGCTCGCGTTGCAGGCAGGTCAGGTTTTGACGTGACGCACGTTTATCTTTAAGCCCTCCGCTGGAATTGTTTTACAGGCGCACCATCTTCCGATCATTCCGGTGCATTCCATGCTATGTCTGTATGTCTGTGTGTCTGTCTCGTGAGGTGTTAAGTTATCCTCTGATGTATGGCTATGCAAGCTTATATATGAAAGGAGAAATTTCCAGTACAGTTGTAGTTGAATTGCTTTGGTTAAATCTATGGTATGTAATAATAATAATAATAATAATAAATGTTATTTGGTGGCTGTGACTGCCTCGCTGTAAGCCACTCTCAGGTGGGTCTATTAGGTGTGTCAGTGCTGACTCTAAAAATGACCCCCTTCTGTGTGTGCAGCTGGTTGCCGTGTACGACGAGCAGGACCCCCAGCACGGGGGCGATGGGACCAGCGCCAGCTCGACGGGTACCCAGAGCCCCGACCTGTTCGCTGGGGAGATCAACTCCAGCAACATGTCTGCCTTCCAGCCCTATCAGGCGGCCAGCGAGATCGAGGTCACGCCCTCCGCGCTCAGAACAAGTAAGTCATCAATCATCATCATCATCATCATCATCAAATCTTTATTTAAAAAGCATTCCAAGGCATTTGGAGATGAAACCCTTTCTGCCAAAAGCCGACTTTGGCCTGTTTTGTTTGTTTTTTCATGGTAGTTTGCGATCTGAAATGAGCTTGTGTCTGAAAGAGTCTCGGTTGGTGTGATTTATTTGTTCGGCGTCTTTTGAAATTTATCAGCGCAAATCCTCATATCCAATGTAAAGATGAAGATTTGGGGGAAAACATTTTTTGGGAAACGTTTATCTTCAAAGAAGTGCCACTGAGGGGTAATGGGAAATAATTGTGCCTCCTTTTGAAGCAGCGATGTTTTTATATCAGCTCCAGAAAGCTAATTGTGAGAGGCGTTCCCTCTCTCTCTCTCTCTCTCTCTCTCTCTCTCTCTCTCTCTCTCCCTCTCTCTCTCTCTCTCAACATAACCTCTCAGTCTATTTTATAAAGGAATTAATCAAAAATAAACATGTTCTTCATTTGGCCTATTATTTTATTTCTGTAGACTACCCCCCTTACCCATAATCCCTGTGTGGGGAGCTGCAGACGTTACCTGTCAGTGTAGTGTACCTCAGTCATGTGGTCACTCTGAGATTCCCTTTGATGTCCCTTTGTTTCGGGGCGGGGGGGGGGGGGGGGGGGGGTTGTTTTTGGAGCGCCTCTGTGCTTGGCCTGCACTCCTAACCATGCGCTGGGGGGGCCTTTGATGTGCAAAGCCAGGTAAAGCCAGGTAAAGCCAGGGTGTATGTGGTCCGCAGGCTACAGAGAAGAATGGCGATTCTCAGAGAGGCGCCGTGTTACTGTAAAACCCTCGTTGGTTTCACCACTTACGTTGCTCCTCATTTTTCCGAGTGTCATCGTAATTTCCTGATTTCCGAAAGTTACTGCGCATTTAAACCTTATGGGAAGTGCAGGCGTAAATTACAGGGTTGGCCGTGTGACGTAGATTAGCCCAGACTGCCTGTGTTGTGCTGATTCGTTTTTTAGTTTTTTTTTGGACAGGTAATTCTTATTTTTTTGAGTTGGAGTTTGATTAGAAAATAAGAGCTGTTTGCTCTGTACCGTCTCAGGGCTGTCTGAGCTGCGTGACCATAGTCACTGAAATGAATGAATTACAGATGACGGGAACAGAAATAATAAATCCAGTTGCACTGCCGTCACCTCTAAGGGTTGGGCTGGGGATTGTGGGTATGTGCAGTAATTATCTCTGGGATTTTATTGATCTGAGAAGTTGGGAGCGTCTCATATTTTCCTATGAGCAGATGCTGCAGAGGTCAGGGATGTAATAATTGGATTGGAGATGGTTTAAATTGCCGTCGGGAATTTCATTTACATCACCATGCTTTTCTATTCTACCGCCTGAACATGATCGAGTCTCATTCTGAGAAGTGTGTGTGTGTGTGTGTGTGTGTGTGTGTGTGTGTGTGTGTGTGTGTGTGTGTGTGTGTGTGTGTGTGTGTGTGTGTGTGTGTGTGTGTGTGTGTGTGTGTGTGTGTGTGTGTGTGTGTGTGTGTGTGTGTGTGTGTGTGTGTTGGAAGGAAGGGGGACAGGCAGGGAGTTATATTTTGTTCCATTGGGTAGTTAAGGACAGAGGTAGACATAATTTTTAACATCACTGCATAATCAACATTTCTGCATAAACTCACACCTGGGTAGCCTCCATTGTCATAACCTTACAGGATAACCTGATGTGCCGGACCAGTGTTTCACTGATATGAGAAATCCAGTGGAATTCTGGGTAATGTATTTTGATAATAAAGCTTCTGACCAATGGGGATCTCCTGTAGGCGGAGCTCTAAGTGGAGCCATAAGTAACATTGGCTACGAGGCGCTAGAACCAATCAGATTGCACAAAACCAATCTCTCAAACTCCCTCTTTCTCTCTCTCTCTCTCTCTCTCTCTCTCTCTCTCTCTCTCTCTCTCTCTCTCTCTCTCTCTCTCTCTCTCTCTCTCTCTCTCTCTCTCGAGACAGAGAGAGCATCTTGGATGAAGATCTTGGACGTAATTCAGGTTTCTGGGCTTTTGCAGCCGTTCACAGGCGTTTTATTAAGGGTTTTTGTCCTGGAGTGACTGTTTGATAGTCTGCATTACCAGCTTATAAACCAGAGAAGGCACACCGCTCTAAAACACTCTGACACATCATGGCCAGTGCTCTCTTATCAGATCTGGCAGATCGTGGGGAGAGTGTGCCCTGTTTTATAAGCAGAGCCAGGGACACTGGGGGGGAAACAAGGATGTAGATCTCATTTTAACTTTGGAGGGACAGTAACAGTCACACCCGATATAACATGATCATGTTGGGGGGTGGGGGGGGGGGGTTCCCCCCTCCTGGGATCTATGCAAATACCCTTACCCCCCCCCAGCAGTGAAGCGTGAGGTGGTGTGAGCCCACACATCTGACAGGCGCAGGTGCAACAGCCCGCAGGCAGAGGGCGCTGTTGGGAGTTTGAACGTTAGGATGCAAACTGGGCGCCAATTGCCCAGCCCTCTCCAAAGTCACTCGGGCCTGTGTGCACCCCCCCGACCCCCCGACCCCCCCTTCCGTGACTCAGCTCCTGCCTGGGACATGTACAAAAAAAACGCTCCCACGCTTCTGGGTCTCACCCCCCTCAGCTTATTCTCCACTGAATGGACCCTGTGGGCGATTCTCCTCATGAACGGGCCTGAGTGCTGAGTGCTGTTTATGTGTCCCTGTTAATGCGATACAGAGGCAGAGTACTGCAGCCGCTCCAGAGCCCCCCTGCTCTGGATGTGGAGGATGTGTCCCTGTTAATGCGATACAGAGGCAGAGTACTGCAGCCGCTCCAGAGCCCCCTTGCTCTGGATGTGGAGGAGACGCTGTTGGCGAGTATCTCCCGGTTCAAAGCACGGAAAGTGTACTTGTGCACTGCAAGGCCTCCCGGAGGCATATTTGTTTAAACAAGCCCTTGGTGATTTCTCTCCCTTGTGTGGTCTGCATTATCAGTGTCCGTGAACTCAATAAATAGCTTTGTTGAGACTTATGCTGCCAAGCTTATTTTTAAAGCCTGTAAATATGTAAACGTGATTGTTTGATTGTGTTATGCTTGGCTGTGTAAAACCATCTCTCCGTGTATAACACACTGTCTGTTTGACATTGTTTTTTCTGAAGTGGAATAATCAGTCTTTTGCCCTGACATTGTGCTGTGCCCACCATGTTTACATCTCAGTGAAGTAGGAAGACACCCCACCTATTTCTTTTCTCTGTGCCGTGGAGCTGTAGTCTGACATTTAGCTTTAATCTGTCTCTTCCCTGCCCTGAAGTTCGGATTTTTTTCTTAAAACACACTGTGTATTGAATAATGAATTACTTAAAAATTCACTTGAATTTGCTTCAACATGTGTTCCTCTCTAATGCATTACTTTGCCCGTCCAAGCAAATTGGTTTTATATTGTTTTTTTAGATAACAATGTTCTCCTTTTTCATGTGTGCAAAAGTCCCACTGGCATTTTTACAAGCGCAACCCAACTCCTCTAAATACGAGAGGCTGAGGTTTCACAGCCAGTCACTCAAAGAGCAGATCCAGAGGCACACCCCCAGTGCGCACGTTTCCTTCTCATACCCCTGTGGGTATTGTGTATGAATATGAAACATGAACAGCGTTTCAACGCTGGCTTCTTTTCAGTTTAAACTTGTTATAAAACTTCTGTTGTAGCCCCTGAATGCAAATTGTGACCCAGATTCTGCAGGAAATTGCCGCCTGAAAGTTTTCTTTTCTAACTCCTTCAGTGACTTACCATAAGAATGCATAATGATGAGAACGCGCCAGTCAGCCCATGTCCTCCTCAGACCCAGCAGTTATTTGTGTCCCCTATAGGGGACATTAGTTCTTAACTATGCTGGAACCTACACTACAAAAGACATTCAATAAAAATAAAATTAATAATATGTTCTGAAAATATTTTCAGTGCAACATATTTTTGTCATCCAAGATGTTTGTATTATGTCAAATTAAATTTTTAAATACTTAAACTTTTAATACTTAAACTACCTATAGACTAGACAGTATTTGGTCTTTTATATTTCTGCTTTTTAAAGAGTGTTTATATCTTCTTTATCGCCCTATCCTGCTGGCTTTTTGACTGCTACAGCACAACGCCTTCCTTGATTATTTAAAAAATATATTTTTTAATTTTTTTTATTTTTTAAATTAAAGTTTTAATGAGTCTGTTCTGTTTGGATTTCTTCTCTCTGATTGGTCCTTTTTGTAAGTATACTGTTGAGTAGCACACTGAAAGCTCCAGGTGTTTCCCTTCACACAGCCTCAGGGCTAATTAAAAATCACTTGTAAGGCCATTGTTTTTGGCCTTTAGTATGCGTGTGTAAGAACCTGATAATTTATATGCGCCGTACCTCAGCACACACGCGTGTGAGGATAGTTTATATGACCCGTACCTCAGCACACACGCGTGTGAGGATAGTTTATATGACCCGTACCTCAGCACACACGCGTGTGAGGATAGTTTATATGACCCGTACCTCAGCACACACGCGTGTGAGGATAGTTTATATGACCCGTACCTCAGCACACACGCGTGTGAGGATAGTTTATATGACCCGTACCTCAGCACACACGCGTGTGAGGATAGTTTATATGACCCGTACCTCAGCACACACGCGTGTGAGGATAGTTTATATGACCCGTACCTCAGCACACACGCGTGTGAGGATAGTTTATATGACCCGTACCTCAGCACACACGCGTGTGAGGGTAGTTTATATGACCCGTACCTCAGCACACACGCGTGTGAGGATAGTTTATATGACCCGTACCTCAGCACACACGCGTGTGAGGATAGTTTATATGACCCGTACCTCAGCACACACGCGTGTGAGGATAGTTTATATGACCCGTACCTCAGCACACACGCGTGTGAGGATAGTTTATATGACCCGTACCTCAGCACACACGCGTGTGAGGATAGTTTATATGACCCGTACCTCAGCACACACGCGTGTGAGGATAGTTTATATGACCCGTACCTCAGCACACACGCGTGTGAGGATAGTTTATATGACCCGTACCTCAGCACACACGCGTGTGAGGATAGTTTATATGACCCGTACCTCAGCACACACGCGTGTGAGGGTAGTTTATATGACCCGTACCTCAGCACACACGCGTGTGAGGATAGTTTATATGACCCGTACCTCAGCACACACGCGTGTGAGGATAGTTTATATGACCCGTACCTCAGCACACACGCGTGTGAGGATAGTTTATATGACCCGTACCTCAGCACACACGCGTGTGAGGATAGTTTATATGACCCGTACCTCAGCACACACGCGTGTGAGGATAGTTTATATGACCCGTACCTCAGCACACACGCGTGTGAGGATAGTTTATATGACCCGTACCTCAGCACACACGCGTGTGAGGATAGTTTATATGACCCGTACCTCAGCACACACGCGTGTGAGGATAGTTTATATGACCCGTACCTCAGCAAACACGCGTGTGAGGATAGTTTATATGACCCGTACCTCAGCACACACGTGTGTGAGGGTAGTTTATATGACCCGTACCTCAGCACACACGCGTGTGAGGATAGTTTATATGCGCCGTACCTCAGCACACACGCGTGTGAGGATAGTTTATATGACCCGTACCTCAGCAAACATGTGTGTGAGGATAGTTTATATGACCCGTACCTCAGCACACACGTGTGTGAGGGTAGTTTATATGACCCGTACCTCAGCAAACACGCATGTGAGCACACACGCGTGTGAGGGTAGTTTATTGAGAAAATATTTTGGTTGTACTGTTTTTTTTTAAATTTATTTTTTTTTTTAAACAAACATTTCTTTTTCATTTTTTGTTGATTATCTTTGGCCCTTGAGTGAAGTTCTGGATACAGTCTGAAAATGTGGATCGAATTGGTTTGAAAGTTTGCAGGGATCAAATTAGCCGTTACTTTTGTTTCTCAACAATAATATTTAACATACAGTAGATTTGAGTTGAGTTAGGAGGAGAGCCATTATTGAAGCAATTTGCAATGATTTAAAACAACACTGAACCGAGTTTCTGAATGTTTGTACTGTTTCTTTAGGAGTAAATGGATTTGTTTAAGTGAGCAAATGTTTACATGCTTTTGATTTAGGGGATGAAAACCACTCATTAGCAGGCAGTTACCTCAGTTTGGCTCGAAGCCTTTTTAGCTGTGTTCTGTGTGGCGGTTGTTAATGACTGACGGTGACAGATCGATCCGGCTGAAATATGCAATGCCTTACTATTATAACTGATAAGTTATTAAAATACAGAGTGACAGTTTACTTCAGTGTGAAACAGTCATTTGAATTTGGCTGGGGCACTTTGTGGTTTAATATTTGAGCTGGGGTGCTTTGTGGTTTAATATTTGAGCTGGGGCACTTTGTGGTTTAATATTTGAGCTGGGGCACTTTGTGGTTTAATATTTGAGCCTGGGCACTTTGTGGTTTAATATTTGAGCTGGGGCACTTTATGGTTTAATATTTGAGCTGGGGCACTTTGTGGTTTAATATTTGAGCTGGGGCACTTTGTGGTTTAATATTTGAGCTGGGGGTGCTTTGTGGTTTAATATTTGAGCCTGGGCACTTTGTGGTTTAATATTTGAGCTGGGGCACTTTATGGTTTAATATTTGAGCTGGGGGCACTTTGTGGTTTAATATTTGAGCTGAGGTGCTTTGTGGTTTAATATTTGTGCCTGGGCACTTTGTGGTTTAATATTTGAGCTGAGGTGCTTTGTGGTTTAATATTTGAGCTGAGGTGCTTTGTGGTTTAATATTTGAGCTGGGTTTAACCTGACAGAGTTATAACAGCAGCAGTGATATACACCAGGCTGACAACAACACATAACAGAGTTTAACCTTTGTGTTGCCTTTGGGTCAAAAAGGACCCTTTTCTGAGTTTAACAGCAGCAGTGAAACCCGCCTAAATGACATTTTTTCAGCAGGTCATTTGCTTTTTTGGAGTGGCCCGACAATTAGGAAACAAATTGCATTGCATTTTTTACATAGTCGGTATCAAGAGAGTCTTATTAGTCTTTTTAACCCTGCAGTTATGCAGTCAGAAGTCAGTCAAAATGAATTAAAAATATATTTTTTTATGAACTTTGAATGAAGATGCTTTATCACAAGGGGTCTGGTGAGCGGAGGCTCTTTTCCACCCTGTGGATACGGGGCGCACGGACATGGGGCGCACGCATAATATGAAGACAACACAAGGGGTTCAGCACTAATGTCGGAAACTATGCCAAGCTAGAACCATGA
>CM056394.1:7132658-7390929 GCA_029718625.1 Synaphobranchus kaupii | reverse complement strand
GAACCCTGGGTAATTTCAACCCACAAACCCCCTGGCTAATTCTGCGGGCTCCAGGGCATAGTTAGCGAACGACGTAGCTATGGCATTAGGCTGTGAGGCTAGGCTATATAGACAAGGCATTTCAGGCTTGAGTGCTGGAGGGCCGCAGCGTCGGCTGGTTTTCCAATGTATTTCCAAACTTTAGTGTTTAATTTAAGTCACTGGTTGTCTAAAGAGTTCACGTGCCTTGTTTTCCAAGACCTAAACTAACTGCTGATCAAGAGGAAACTACAAAAACCAGCAGCCCGCCAGAAATGGAGCGCCAGAGATCATCCTGGTTTTTGCTCCATCCAAACCTATAACTACATGCATGTAACTGGATTGCTCTTAATTGATCAGGTGTAATGAATGCAGGTGACCATGTGCTGGAGGCTCTCGGCTCTCTTTTAATCATCTATGAAACTTGAACCTCAGCGAACCCGAAACGGCACTCCAGGACCAGGGTCACCCACCCCAGTGCCAGATCGAGGCCGGCTAGCTGAGTTCCCGCAGATGGTGCAGCTGTCCCAGGGCATTTCAGTTCACTTTAACCGCAATGACAGTGCCGTCTCAGGACATGTGGACTCGGGTCAATTAATTTAATTCAGAGTTCAAACGGGAGTTATGCCATTTTCGACTTCCTCAGTTCTCACTGTGGTACTGGAAGGGTTAAATCCCCCCACCGACCCCCCTCCCCAGCTTCATATATCTACTGTAATCAAAAGTGGGATCCCAGGGGAGCCAATATATCCTCTGCAACTGGAAGAGAGAGAGAGAGAGAGAGAGGAGAGAGAGAGACAGAGAGAGATGAATTTGTGCTACCATACAGGAATTTCTCTCTGGACGTTTCCATGACAACCAGCGCTGGCTGTATTAACTTTGATCAATGGACCTTTGTGCGCGATATGTAAACAGTTCATTAGTACATGTTCCACGATCCATGTATGTACACAAATCCATGTGTGTTCACCTGTGTGTGTGTGTGTTTGTGTTTGTGTATATGTGTGCAGGGTGCACGCATCTGAAAACATCATCGTGCCACTGTCCATCGTATGCTCATTGACGCAGCATTTCTGACGGGGTACTTTTTTTTTTGCCATACCGGGGACAGACGGACAGGCATACGGACAGGCAGCCCGACACATGGGAGGACAGACGTGGGAAATGCCCAATTAGAACATAAACAAACGGGGGGGGGGGGTGGGGGGGGCAAGAGAGCCGTCAGGCTTGCCCCGCCTCCCCGCCGCAGCCGCCAAACTGGCAGAGGCGAGCTAATTAACTTTAAATAAGTCCCGCCGTGCCAGACGGCCCTGCCAGCGGCTCTGTGCCACAATATGGCGGGATGGCTAAAGAAAAAATCTGTGGGTGCAAAAGCTCGTCTTCTGCCCCCTGTCCCCCGGGCTCTACCCACCTCGAATGTACCCAAACAACCTTGCCCCGCCTCTACCTCCACCGCCCCCCCCCCCCCCCAAGATGATACACAACATCCCAACAGCACTTTAGAATGTTCAGTTCTGGGGAGGTCCCTTTGAAAGGAGGCCTTCAAATGTCAGTGTACATTAATCTTCAGGTTTTCTTTTAATTTCCCCTTTCCGTCTGCACCCACCCCCCAGCACCACCACCCCCCTCATTGCTCCTCCACCACCTCCCTGGAGTTAGCTGTCAGGCTCCCTCTTTGGCAGACGAGCTGCTAAAGATTTCACTCCCTGTTCTCCCTCCCATTAGCAAGTACACCTCTGTGGCCCCGACTTCACATACTGTCTGGAACACAAACATACCCACATGCCCTAGGCCAAAACACCCTTACCTGAGCAAACACACACACACACACACATACAAGCACACACATAAACATACCCACATGCCCTAGGCCAAAACACCCTTGCCTGAGCAAACATACACACACAATCATACACACACACACACACACACACACACACAAGCACACACACATTGGCACCCATACACTCTTCATCTCACGCAGTCACCCGTATTCTCTCTCTTTCTCACACACACACACACACACACACACAAAGCACACTCAGCCTAACGCAAAGAGAAACAGCGCACTCTATGGTAAAACCTGGGACTGCACCTGACAGTACATTCAGCAGGCAGTATTCTCCTGAAGATTAGCGTATCTCTGGCTGCAGTCAGTACAACACCATTCTCATTATGAATAAACCAGCAGCTTTGAGACATGTCAGTGTAAGCCATAAATTCTGAGCATGACTATGTGTATTCTCCAACTGTATTCATGTTTAAGTGATTTTTTTTTCTCCCCAAATTTCTCCCTAGTGCTCTGCGCTCTATAAATCTGGAACTTTGTTTTTGTTTAGCTCTTTAACTTTGCTGGTGGAGGACATCTTATGAGAGTTACTACCAGCAGCATTTCCCTCAGAAGTACAGTCTTTTCCGCAGTACAGGATCCTTGGATGGATGTTCGCTTGCCTTGGCTGCTGTTCTCAAACGACAGAAGGGATTCCTCTGTACACAAACAGCAACATATGGGGAAGAGTAGGAGAGGAGACATGGAGAAAGAACAGTAAAATGTTATATATTCTGCTTTTGAACCGAGGTGAGGTTTGTGCTGGGGTGTAAGGGTGGGGGGGTGGGTGTATCTCCCACAGAACAGGCTCAAAATGCTGGTTTTTGATCCTATATTCTTTTCAAGTGAGTCCAAATGTGTGTAGAAAGAGAGACATCTTGACGGCACATGTGCACCACAAACAGACAGCTTGTTAGACCATGACAACAAAGGTGTCCTCTGGAACAGTTCCCTGTTACAAACTCCCATACAAACACACATACTCCCATACACACATACCCCCCCCCCCCCCCCCCCCCTCACACACATGCTCTCTCTCCCCACACACACACACACACACACACACACACACACTCCCATACACACATGCTCTCTCCCCACCTCAAGCACACACACATATGCACACAAACGCATGCACACAAACACACATACTCCCATACACACATGCCCCCCCCTCACACACACAGTCTCATACACACATGCCCCCCCTCACACACACACTCCCATACACACATGCTCTCTCCCCACCTCACACACACACACAAATTCATGCACACAAACACACATACTCCCATACACACATGCCCCCCCCCCCCACACACACACACACACACACACACACACACTCCCATATGCACACGCAAACACGCACACAAACATGCTCTCTCCAGAAAAGAGAGGAAAAGAAAAGAGGAGATGAAAAAGAGGAAAGAGAGAGAGAGCCAGGACAGAATATGCCATAAAGAAATGTATAAAAAGAGTGTGAAATGATGAGGGGTCAAAGTTTTAAAAAAAGACAGAGAAGTAAAAAAAAAAAAAAAAAAAAGGAGATGGAGGAGGCTGGTAAGGCAAGGAAGGGAAGATGAAGCCCCCCCTCCCCACAAGCGTTTCACACTGAAGAGCAGAGCGGCCCCATGTAAAATGAATGATGTGCATTAACCCCCCCCCCTCCAAGCTCCACCTGCCTGCTGGGATATTAACAGCACATTTATACTCCTTTTAGGGTAAGGGTGAGGGATGGGGAGGGGGTGGAGCACAAGTCATGTATAAGTAATCTGGCCCATCCTCTGCTAACTGTACAGTGGAAGAAGGAGGAGAAGAGATTGGCTTAGTTACGGTGGGTATTCAAAACCAGAGCCCTGTTATAAACTGTGCACTGCCATCATAGGGCTTTGATGCTGAGTATCATTTTATAAGTCTATATATAGATTAGATTTTTGGGGGTTCCTTTGGGGGGGGGGAGGGGGTGGTGTTGCTCTGAGGACCTCCGTCGTACTGTTGAAAGGGCCCCTTAAATTCCCTTGGCCTGCGAGTCATACATAACGCTTCAGTTTGCTTTACACTCCGGATGTCGCTAAAATCCCGCTGCATGAAAATTTAATCTGCCATGTCACCGCTCGGCTGGAAAATAAAAGAAAATATAAAGGAGGAATGTGTAGTGATTCGGTGCGAGGGGCCCCCAGAAAAGAGAGATCTTGGGGTGCTGCATCGAGACTGCACCAACAGTGCAGAAAATAAAAACTTCACAACAAACCGACAGTCTGAGATATCTCATCAAGTCTTTTCCTCTGTGACCTGCAGCATTTATTATTGCCAAACAAGAGCATTTTGGAGGGATCCAGCTTCGCTGCGCTGTATGTGGAAAGTGCAAGAAAGGATAAGAGAGAATCTTGAGAGAATCTGAATCTGACCATCCCTGCTTTATGCGCCATCCCCCATTTTGTAAAGCTTACTCATCGTCTGTCGAAAACAGGGGGGCGGGGCCTAGCGCATGCATCCTCCACGGAATGTGACATCATTTTATCACACTCTGAAACCTGCTAACGAATCCACTGTGGCTAATGTCCTAAGAACTGCCACTGCAGTTCAACACTAGCGTGACCAGGTTGCAGGGTGCATTACTGCACTATGCATTGGTGCAGTGACAGGGCAAAGAGGACTTGTTTCAGCATTTTATGCCGACTTCTTCTCTTACCCTCTCAGAAGGGTTCCAAAAAGCTCATCTGTGTCTCCATAGAGGAACCCTATCTACACTCTCAGAAGAAATGGGGTTCCAAAAGGCTCATCTGTGTCTCCATAGAGGAACCCTATCTACTCTCAGAAGAAATGGGGTTCCAAAAGGCTCCTCTGTGTCTCCATAGAGGAACCCTGTCTAGTACAAGGGGTTCTTTGTCGGGCAAAATGGTTCAATCCGAGAGCTTTCACACTTTTCACACCTATACCATAGAGGGTATCAATAAGAACTAAAAAGGGTTCCCCTGTGAAGACAAGCCAAAGAACCTTTTCAGAGCCTGTTGTTCTATCAGCGTAATTATAATAATTCTGTTTTGTTTTTATGCACTTAAACTGCAGAATGGTCTATGCTAGGTAATCAGAGGCACCATCCATTGACAATTTTTTAAAAAAAACTCAAAACAAGCCTTTTTGTGATTGCATTTATATGACATTTATTTTAATCTAAAAATTGTACTTATTTTAAATGGCAATTATATCTATATCTCTATTGTGCACTGTTCCTGTATTATTTGTACCTTTTTAGCATTGTACTACTTTTCATTGTGTTTTTTAAATTTAATTAATTTATTTTATTTTCACTATGCTGCAAACCTGCTGTCCAAATAAACGTATTATAATTTTTTTAAAGTTACCCCACTTATTTAAGTGAGCCAACATTTTAGCTCAGTAAGCTCATTAATGCCAGCTGAAGGCTGTTCTTGTGGATCTATGTGAAGCGTTTTACTGATCTAATCTACGGGTCAACGGGAGTTGGCATGTACAGCTTAGCTAATTAAACCAGGATAACTAATGGAAACAGAAAAACTGCGTACACACTGGCCCCTCCAAGAATTGAACTGGAGAGTGAGGAAGAGGAGGAGATGGAGGAGGCTGGTAAGGCAGGAAAGGGAAGATGACCCCCCCCCCCCACACCCCACACACACACACACACACACACACACAAACATCAGAACCCCCATCCTTAGTTTCATTGACAAGTATTTTGTTTATCTAATACAATGTTTTATCTCATAACACATAATAGTGTTCCTTTAAAAAAATAAATCTATTCCAAAAAGGATTTAATACTAATCTATTTCCTAAAATCCTATCTTTAGACCACCCCCCTGAGTCAGCTGAAGGTGTAAAAGACCTGTAAAAATCACTCTGTGCTGCAAATTTCACCCAAAGATGATAATAGCGAGAGGAAATGGATCAGGCATTCCATCATTCAGTTAATTAAATCTGCGCCATTCCCATGTACCTTCAGCTAAATTATATTTAAGCCTTATTATTAATTAAACTAAATTAAGGAAAAATAACTATGTCCCGAAGGGGTATGGAGGTGTGAAGTAGCTGGTATGGCAGAATCTGATTACATTTTTTTGCCATTATATTGGTCCATTTTATTTGAGATGAATGCATTCCCCTCACATTCCAGGAGACAAATTGTATCATTGTTGACAAGGCTAATTGAGTCACAGTGGGAATACACAGGCAACAGGGGGAACGTAACAAGATCATTATTTTAGTGCCTTTGGTGGCAGAATGTGTTGCTGGAGTGCATGTGTTTGTTCCGCAGTGATGAAGGAGGCAAAAGGCCGGCATAATATGCGGTGGAGAAACTCAGGAAATGTAGAGGGTGAGGGGGGAGACACTAAATAACAGGAAACAATGGCAGGTGGTGTGAGGAGAGACTCGGGATTATAAAACGACAAGGTGTTGCTCTTTGTGCTGAACTCCTGCTGACGTTTTCTAGTGCAGAATATAAGACTGCGTGCCGGTCAGTGGCTTATGTTCTGCGTGGGTCAGGTGAAGCAGCTGCGTAGACGAGGCAGACTAGACGCCAGCTGGGGCCCAGTCACTTTCTCCCTCTTTGCTCTCAGCCTCCACTTCTCCATTTTGGCAATTCCAACGTGGGGGGGGTGAAAAAAAAACTTGAAATATCAAACTAAGCTATTAAACAACAATATTAAATCGATGAGCAATTCCTGACTTGCTACCATTTTCATCGATGCCCACAAGAGGAACAATACCATGTGACAATACCATGCTTGTTTAACTGACAATATGCTGGTGTGCATTTTAATGTGAGTTATTGAAGTATTTGGGGAATTCTGTGGAGGAATGTTTTCAGGTTGAAATTGAATGTAATCATATCCCCCTGTCGAACACACGTTCTCAATGCAGCATGTCCAACCTCTAAGACGAGCAAATCCACAATCCGCTAGCAGTACAACTACACCTCCAAGTGGATTTCTTTGGTGTTGCATTTCATTGCTTTCACACTAAATTTTGGGGTTACTAAACCCTGGTCCATGAGAACCATGGGTTATGCTGGTTGTTTTCATATCAGGCCAGATACTATAGCCTAATTCAGTCTGAAAGTGTTTCAACACTTGCTTTAGTTCAGCTGATTTTGTGAAACATTTCACACAGAGTGCAGGCTCCAAAAGACAGAAAAACACCACAAGTCACTAAATGCAAAATAAGTTATACAATATTTTACAATGTACAATACCTCGCTCCTCATCTTACAATAGCAACATCACTGCTCAGAGTGTAGGAACATGGTCCATGCGCCTTAGATGAGACTAATGCCCCAATAATAATATTACGTGGTCTCCCACATCCATGGTGTAGGACTACATTTTACTTCTCCTACAGACTCACAAATACAATTGGGTATTCTAAATTGGGGCAAAAGTCCATAAAGCAAGTCACGTTCTCGATTTTTCACTCAGTGACCTACAGTAGCCTATGTATGAAGTGTAGTTGTTATTTTTACAGCATAGTTCACAACTGAGACTGATTATCTGATAGAGCACTATCTTAATTATACTGTGTTAAAACTCCCTTAATGTTCTCTGCATAGTAAACCCAGACTGAGATCACATCATTAAAAGCTGAACATGACCAACACATCTGTCATTCTGGCAAACGAAAACCCCAGTTCAAACCATAGAAAAATAGATTCGAACCGAACCTGTTATATAAAATCTCTGGTTATGCTTGGCATTTCTGAACAAGAACTGAGCGGCAAGGAGTTTCAAACAAACGATTGCTGGACTAAATAAACACATTTTTATTATGAAATAATAATGACACATGTTATCAAAGTATTGGGTTAACTTACAGTTGAAGTCGAAAGTTTACATACACCTTAGCCACATCCATTTAAACTCAGTTTTTCACTATTCCTGACATTTAATCCTAGTAAACATTCCCTGTCTTAGGTCAGTAAGGATCACAACTTTATTTTAAGAATGTGAAATGTCAGAATAATAGCAGAGAGAATGATGTATTTCAGCTTTTATTTATTTCATCACATTCCCAGTGGGTCAGAAGTTTACATACACTCTGTTAGCCTTTAAATTGTTTAACTTGGGTCAAACATTTTGGGTAGCCTTCCACAAGCTTCTCACAATAAGTTGCTGGAATTTTGGCCCATTCCTCCTGACAGAACTGGTGTAACTCAGTCAGGTTTGTAGGCCTCCTTGCTCGCACACGCTTTTTTAGTTCTGCCCACAAATTTTCAATTGGATTGAGGTCAGGACTTTGTGATGGCCACTCCTATACCTTGACTTTGTTGTCCTTAAGCCATTTTGCCACAACTTTGGAAGTATGCTTTGGGTCATTGTCCATTTGGAAGAGCCATTTGCGACCAAGCTTTAACTTCCTGGCTGATGTCTCGAGATGTTGCTTCAATATATCCACATAATTTTCCTTCCTCATGATGCCATCTATTTTATGAAGTGCACCAGTCCCTCCTGCAGCAAAGCACCCCCACAACATGATGCTGCCACCCCCGTGCTTCACGGTTGGAATGGTGTTCTTCGGCTTGCAAGCCTCACCCTTTTTCCTCCAAACATAACGATGGTCATTATGGCCAAACAGTTAAATTTTTGTTTCATCAGACCAGAGGACATTTCTCCAAAAAGTAAGATCTTTGTCCCCATGTGCAGTTGCAAACTGTAGTCTGGCTTTTTTATGGCGGTTTTGGAGTAGTGGCTTCTTCCTTGCTGAGCAACCTTTCAGGTTATGTCGATATAGGACTTGTTTTACTGTGGATAAAGATACTTTTGTACCTTTTCCCTCCAGCATCTTCACAAGGTCCTTTGCTGTTGTTCTGGGAATGAGCACTTTTCGCACCAAAGCACGTTCATCTTTAGGAGACATAACGCGTCTCCTTCCTGAGTGGTATGACGGCTGCGTGGTCCCATGGTGTTTATACTTGCGTACTATTGTTTGTACAGACGAACTTGGTACCTTCAATTGCTCCCAAGGATGAATCAGACTTGTGGAGGTCCACAATTTTCGTTCTGAGGTGCTGGATTTCTTTTGATTTTCTCATGATGCCAAGCAAAGAGGCACTGGGCCCTATCTTACACCCGGCGCAAAGCGGCGCTAACGCAAACGCAAGTGTCTTTGCTATCTTACACCCGGCGCTAGGTCCATAATAACGCCTAACGCATACGCCGTCAAACTAGCATGTTTGACGGCGTAACTCTTGCGCCATCATTAGTGAACTGGGCGTGTTGGTCTTAAGATGAGGAGTGGCCAGGATTCTTTTTGGCGTATTGCTATCTTGAGCCAGCAGAAAGCGTTTGCGCTAGAACCACCACAAACCTGGTCTAAAGTCATGTCGCAGTTGTTTACATGCTATTTTAACGGCGCATATAAGTGCGTCTACATAGGCGTGTGCACAACGCGCATACCCTCCTGTCTGTTACACACAGGGGCGTGCACAGGCATGACTAAAATATCTAGATCACAATGTGAAATATTATTATTGTGTAGGCTATATCAAAAATGCATAATAATAAAAGGTTCCATAGGTCCACATACCTTTCCCTCAGCGAAGGGAAACAATGCCACATTACATTGCTCTCAGCCCACTCCATCAACATCCAGGCGATGTGCGATGGTACGGGACAATGGCTATCCATTAAAAAGGAGCTGATAACACCTATCGCTATCAAGCCTAATGCGCGAATTTTCTTTGCACCTAATGCGTGAATTGTCATTCAATGGAAAACTCGCGCACGGCAATAGACGGACATGTAAGTTCTGAAAATGCGCTTCAGATGTCATTACAATACAGCTCTGTTTATCTATGAATACAGCCTGTAAGTAAATAGAATGGTTTGTGACTGAAAAAAGTTCAAAACCTTGTCCAGTGAATATTGCATTTATTGTTTTTCAAATAGCCTAGGCTACAGCGAATTCGCTGTGCATAAGGTTTTTTTCGATAGCCTATGGTTAAAAAACGGAGATGTCACCATGTTAACTAAATTGTAACCTTAGCTATTCTTCGTCCTTCATATTTTTTTAAATTACAGTGACCAGGTTTCCATACTCTCACCGTTTAAAACCCAGCTGATTTCACCCGTTATTCCTTAACTGAACAAAACGATTTTAAAGAGAACTAAGCGTCTAATTAGAAACTAAAACAAATTTGCAGCACGTTGCACAATTAATTCACAATTAATTTTAATGCCATTCTCTGCACGTGAGCTGCATGTTCTCTGTTTCCCCTGCTGTAAATCGCACGTTTAACGGTCTTCCTGGGAAAGTGGATTGTTTTAAAGGATTACGCTACGAGTAAAACAGGTTGGTCACATTTCCATAAACAGGACATTATTAAACAAGGGGAAATATGCGTGAACTTATGGGTTGCGAACCTGACAGCTTTATTGTATGGCTATTTAGTGTCATCATTAAGGCAAAATAACGGTATGTATGTTATTAATCAATATTAGCCTACTATGCAGGTAGCCTAATGAACTTTGGATGAAGCTTGAACTTCGAGAACTCCATGAGAACAGTCTCTTGGAATTGATGTTTGACACTTTCATTGCATAATCAAACGAAATTCGCTGAACAAGCAGGCTAATTTGGCGTTTTCTAAGGTGAGACTGAAGCCATTGATAGCTTATTCTCAGCTGTTGCAGGTCCTTTTAACGAAATTTAACCGCACATATTTTGTAAAATAACAGCCCTGTCTGGAATTACCGGGAACTCATAGGCTAATGGTTAGTCCGAATAATATTGATCATACTCCATTTAGCCTATTCCTTGATCACACTAAACACGCACGAGCATGTCTGTTTCGCCATCATAAGCAATCCGCCAAGGTGGAAAAGCAGGCTTTTAAAGGGAATGAGATATGACATTTTGATAGGTTTATTGAATGTTACGCCCAAGACACACCTATAATTAATGAAACGACTAGGTTCAGCCCAGTTGCGCCATGCGCCGTGCTTAGCGCCAAAAAAACACGCCGTTAAAATAGCAAAAGTGGACTTGGACACGCCCTAAACGGACTTAGCGCCATGCGCTTAGACTAAGCGCCAAGATCGCCAAGATAGGGCCCACTGAGTTTGAAGGTAGGCCTTAAAATATATCCACAGGTACACCTCCAATAATGTCAATTAGCCTATCATAAGTTTCTAAAGTTATGACATCATTTTCTGGAATTTTCCAAGCTGTTTAAAGGCACAGTCAACTTAGTGTATGTAAACTTCTGACCCACTGGAATTGTGATATAGTGAATTAAAATGAAATAATCTGTCTGTAAACAATTGTTAAAAAATGACTTGTGTCATGCACAAAGTATATGTCCTAACTGACTTGCCAACACTGGTTAGTTTGCTAACATGAAATCTGTGGAGTGGTTAAAAATGAGTTTTAATGACTTCAACCTAAGTGTATGTAAACTTCCGACTTCAACTGTATCTCAACAGATTTTTTTTTTTTTTTAAATCTCCCAGAATAACGGTTCAGTAGGTTCATTTTAGGCAACACAGCTAGATTTGGCACCGTACTGCTGTTGCATCAGCGTATATGACATGGAGTTCTAGTCTGGTGGCGCTGTGGGAAATTGAGCACACAACCTATCCATTTTACTTGTTCTTGCTAGCGTGACTCGCTTGCGTTTCCTCGCCCCTGCCAACTGCCTAACCATTTCATCCTGTCACTTCACTCCGTGCTTTGCCTCGAGTAGCGAACCGTCATGGCCCTACTGAAGTCCAGCAAGATCTTCTCCAGTGTCGGGGCTTTCTCCCCTTCATTGGGGGTGTTCCCCATTCGAGCCAGGTATGTTTTACAATGGCACTGTTCAACAGTAATGCAGCATCGCAAATCCTCTAGTTCCACGCTAATGCTGTTAGCTAGCACTGTGTTTTCTCCCCTCTAACGTTAGTTAGCTAGGTAGCTACGTGCATAAACAGTGCTAGCATAGCTAACTTAACGTTACCCAACTATATAAAATCCACTGTTCAGCATGTAACGTTAACGTTAGCTAGTTAGGTAGCTAACAGTACCTGGGTAGCTAGGCAGCAAGCTAAGTGACGGTCGCTTTCCGGATTTTAAACTTTAAACCGTCGATTAATATTTCTATGCCTAGTGTTGGGATGCGGATCTAAATATGAACACTTTGTCAATCATTGTAATAATGCGGGTTGTTTATGGTCTAGCTAGCCACCTGCTATGCAGCGAGTAGTATATAGCGTTACCAGGGCAAAGTCAAGGTTGTAGAACAGAAGAGCTTTTTCTGGCTAGTTGCCGTGAAGAATGGCAATGGACTGACTTTGGTATTTGAATTATGCTTTCGAGGCCGTTTTAAAGTGACTGGATGTTGCTAACATAACATAGTTAATGTAAAAAATGAATTTCAAAGATCACACGATCCAACGTTTTGTGTGCAGTTAACTAAGCCAAGTTAACCAGATAGCTAGCTAAGGCTAAATCTGGAACTTTTCTGAGGAAATCTGTCTTAATGCTATTGCTGCAACTCTCAAGCAACATATCTTGCCAGCCTTTGGCCACAGCAGTGGGTGCACGATTTAATAAGATTAGCATATGAAATACAAATCTTTTTGTCTTTGCGTGTACCTAGTTGCAAGTTAGAAGAGGTCATGGGAGCCATTTCTTCCTGTACTAGACACTCGTCTACGCACCATTTTAGTGGAATTTTGAATTTTGATCTACTCGGGACACCGTAGGCTTGGCCTTCTTTGTATTGCGATTGGTTAGAAGATGCAGATGCCTTGATGCCGATTGGTTGGAGTGTTCCTAGTCTGTGTCCTTATGTTGTCCTCTTGGAGGGCAAATTGATATACCGCTATTATTTTCAGTAAGTGGCTCTGGAAAAACGCTAAGAATTGTGCACCAGAGTTCAGACATAATTGTACAGTCGATTGAATGTGTTTCTGTTGCCCGTAGGTGTTCCGTACTGAGTAACGGATTTAGATGCTCTAGGCCTTGCTAGCTGGCATATTACTCGCTAACTACTCTCGCGAACAACCAATGGAAGAGTCTTTAGGGACTGCCCCTTTGATGTGGGGCTTTTCAGAACATTGCCTTATCACTTCAAAGACAATGCTGCGTGTCTGCGAAGTGATCACTGCATAAACAGGGATTCATGGTAGTTCTGGACACTGACACCTCATTTTTCTCTCATTGGAATGATGCTCGAGTCTAGACAACAATGATCGTTCGACTAAAACATCGGTTTAAGCATACATTTGAATTTAATCAGCATTACTCGAGACCCCCTGTTGAGGCTATGATATGGTTTTAATAATAGTTGGTCTGTCACTGTCTGTTTAACGGACATACTGTACTGACTAGCGTGCTTAAGATTAGTCTGTGTGTAGTAATGGTGACTGGTATTGCGTTTGATCAAAAAGATCAAAGTTCGCTTGCAACACTAGTGAGCTTTTATCAAAAAAAGTGTTATTCATTTGGGCCGAAAGATAACCTTTTCAGTTGGCCATTTACTGCCAGATGTATATGATAAGCCCATTCATTCAAAGCCATGCTGGCTGCCTGTAGGAATCAGGATGGGAATCTGGAGGCCAGCTCAATCCTCCTTGGCTTCTTTATTGGCTATAGAAATGGAAGAAAACGTGTGCATTGCCATTATGTGACTGTAACTCTCAGTTATAGGCCTCTGACGAGGATGGTTTTAAAATCAAGAGCTCCCAGTCCTGAAATGAGTGAGTTTTCTCTGCTGCAGTTTGACGGTTTATTTTCTCCCCACATGCAAAGCGAGGCGCTATACCGCTGGGTTTCCCAGAATCCTGTGCGTGACGCTGCTGCCCCCACTTCCTGTACCGCCACGCCAGGCTTTTTAAAAAAAAATTTTTTTTAACCTTTTCTCTCTCTCTGTATCAATCAGGGGATGAGGCAGCGAACCAGATCATAGTCTGAACCGCCGGGGTGCACGCCTCTCTGTGTTGCCCTTTCAGAATAGGCCGTTCCTCCAGGGTCTATATTTAGTTAAGGTTCTGGAGGCTTTAGAAGTGAAATGTGAGAAGACCACACAGAACAGGGCTGCTGTGGGACTTCCAGATCTGAGGCCACCACCTTGTTTCTGCAGTAATAATAAAATTGATGTCATTTGCTCTCTGAGAACTTTGCCCTGTCTGATTCCTGGGCGGGGTTATTGTGTGTGCTTTGCCACTTTTGAGGGCTCGTCAGGCCTGGCAGAGGCTCAGGATGCAGTAGTAACCCTTTCTGTAAAGTAGCGTAGGCTTGCACATCCGTTTGTTTTTGCTCTCCCATGAGCTTACATCATTTTGTGGCAGGAAATATTGCATCTTACAGGGTTTCCTATGTGATATGATGTTCCATTTTCCTCTTAGAAACCCATTCAATTTCAATTAGGGTGTTTTTTTTACTTTTGTTGTCCAGTTTTTTTTAATCTTGCCGTTTACTCGCCTTATAGAAAATCTATCTTGTTGCTTAGAAGGATACAATCCCAAAATGTTGAGCAGTGAATAGTTTTATCATCAGTCCACCTTAGTCTAAACTGGGCCGGCCAGCGAAGGATGGGCACCCCTTCTCTAGCCAGGTTCCTTCCGAGATTTCTTCCCATTGGGGAGTTTTTTCACGCCACTGTTCAGTGTTTTTTCTCCCCTGCCGGGGAGTTTTTTACCTCGTTTTGCTGGTTAGGGGCTAAGGCCTGGTTTTTTTGCTCAATTTTCCTTCTGTTTCCCTGTGCAGCGTTTTTATGACAGTTCTCTGTAAAAAGCGCTATACAAATAAAATTGAATTGAATTGAATCATTGCTCTAAGGTGAAATGCAAATCAAGCACACTGAAATATGTTGGGGGTATTGAGGGTTGCAGTCATAAATGCTGCTGCTACGGGGCACGCATGATAACAGGAAGTATGCTGCAGGAGCAGCCCTGAGCTGAGCTCCCACCCTGGCTAACTGTAGGTGGCGTCTAAAAGGAGGGCTGCATTGCTGTTTTGAGCCTATAACGCTGGAGCAGGTAATTGTGAATGCACTCTCTCAGACCACAGCTTTGTGTGTGTGAGCGAGCTTATTTTATTCACGTGTTGGAAGTTACTAATTACATTCCCCCCCCCCCGTCTTACTAAATAATATTCTGTATGAAAGGAGGTTTTTTTTTTTTCTCCCCTTCCCTGTGTGTGGGTGTGGCCAATATGGGATGGTCACATGACTGGCTAGGCTAACCTTGTTTTGGTATCTAAGATAAAGGGGTGGGCGGAGCCTTGGCTGACAGTCGGGCTAATCTCCAAGGGAGGATCCGAAAGGTCAAGGCTCATGACATAAGATTATCTGGGGATGATTGAGTATGTTACTATTAGAGTTTTCATTCCGTGTTCATTCTGTCTGTGCCCTCAGAATGTCTGTTATAATTTCAGTAGCAATAACAGTTGCAGAACTTTGGACTCTGAAGCCGAGCCTCAGGCTCTGATTGGACCACTCCCCCTGGCCCTAGGGAGATCGATGCCTTAGTTGACTCCAGATGTGGAAACGAGTTGCGTAATTTGCAGCGGATACAGAATAGTTTACTCTGCGAGGCCCTCTGGCTGAGGGAGAACATGCGTGTCAAGCAGTAACTGTGTTACACGGTGAATTAGAACGGGGGCCTGTTCCTCGTGCGTCGGTAACTCGGTTAGTTGGGTAAATGTGCTGGGTAAAACATGGAAAGCCCCCTAACTATGGAACATATGAATCAGCAAAAAAAAAATATAATTGTACCGGGTTTTTTAGGTAGCCGGCTACAAGGAATAGGGTGTGATTCAATGTGACACTTCGGGTGTCCGGCTCTTTTCCGGGTTTAATAACCTTTTCCTGATGGCCCCTGTTCCTGTCCCGCTCCAGCTCATGGTGGTCGGAGGTGCAGATGGGTCCCCCTGACCCCATCCTGGGGGTGACAGAGGCCTTCAAGCGCGACACTAACGCCAAGAAGATGAACCTGGGCGTGGGGGCGTACCGCGACGACCAGGGAAAGCCCTACGTTCTGAGCTGCGTCCGCAAGGTGTGTGGGGCGTGGCTGTCTGCACGTTGCTATGGCAACTCCAGCATCGTCACTCCTGGAGATACCGTGCCACTCAAAAAGGCTTCAGACTGATCGCAGTGAAGACCTGCGTACAACAAGTTTTTAAAGTGACCATTCACAACTAACCGTAAACCCCAAGCAAACAGTGTGCTGGGTCTGAGTTCCAGTAGCTATGCTCTTGCTCTAAATGTAATCTTGGAACATTCGGCTGAATAAATGTAGATTGAAACGATACATGATAGAATTATATGCATCTTTCGAGAGTGAGAGACGGTTTACTAAACAAACCCTGGCAACACCTACTTAAAACTGAACAAGCAGATTTGATATGGATGAATAAATAAACAAATTAAACAATTATACATTTAAAAAAATATGCAAGACTAGCATTAACAATACCTTTATGCCCTTTATGCCTTTATGGTGTGTAATAATGATATGATATATGGCTGTTAACAGTGTAATGCTGTGTAAATGAGAAGCACAGACGTGTGCAAATGCTTTGTCAGGGGTCGCATTTGTTTAGCAGATGCGCCTACCAGAGCAGCATATATTTTTACATATTCATAATTGTCATATATTTTTACATATTCATAATTTTCATATATTTTTACATATTCATAATTTTCATATATTTTTACATATTCATAATTTTCATATATTTTTACATATTCATAATTTCAAAGTTTTTGGCTCAAAGGTACAACTCTAGTGCCCTGCTATGGACATGAACCTGTAGCCTCAGATTTACAGGCCCAGTTGATTAACTTTACACTACCCGACCACAGCCTGCTGGGAACAGTCGCTGCGGTTCATTCCAAGTCCTCCTTGAGTAATGTCAGGATTCAAAACTTGTCACGCCGGTTTGTGTGTTAGAGCAGATTGCATTAAGTATGCTGTAATAGCACATATGTGTGGAGGTCTAATGCAGTCTATGTTTACAATAAATGTCTTGCTTGCAGGTTATGGGTGATCTTTTCTATTACTTGCCTATATGGTTTACTGTTTAATCCTAATAAGGGTCAATACCGTATCCTTGGATGATGTATGCCAGTCAGATGTTCATATTTAATATTTTAGGCATTTAGTCAACACGCTTCGCCAGAGCTACTTACACCGCTTGCATTATTTTACATACAATCCATTTATACAGCTGGATATTTGACTGAAGTGAACTATTAAGTGCCTTTCTCAAAGGTACAATGGCAGTGCCCCACCTGGGAATCAAACCTGCAACCTTAGAGTTGCAAGAGCAGTTTCCCTAAGCGTTACACAACACTGCCGCCGTCGCTCAGTCCCCTCACAGAGTTTCTGTTTCCCCGTTAAAAGGCCGAGGCCCAGATCGCTGCCAAGAAGCTGGACAAAGAATACCTGGCAATCGGCGGCCTGGGAGAATTCAACAAGGCGTGCGTGGAGCTGGCCCTGGGCGCCGACAGCGAGGTCCTTAAAAGCGGCAGGGTGAGTGGCAGGGAGGGCGTCCGCCGACGTGCCTGTGTAAAATGGGAGCATAGAATGTGTGCAGCCTTCCCCCAATGGCAGCGTAAAAAGCTGTAAGTGGGACAGATGAGAATGCGAGGACCCGGGAGGCATGCTCTTACAGGAACACATTTACTCTGTCTGGGTGAAAAAGTGTCTTGGCAAGTGGTACGTCGCATTTAACGCTTCGGCCTCTCTCCCTCTGCGCTGTCCTTACAGAGTGTCACTGTCCAGACCATTTCTGGCACCGGGTCGCTGAGAATCGGGGCCAACTACTTGGTACGTCTCTTTCCACTCTAGAAACTCTGGTTTTTAATGTTGAGGGCATTGCACTCAAGAGGTCTAAATCTCACTT
This sequence comes from Synaphobranchus kaupii, assembly GCA_029718625.1. Classification (NCBI taxonomy): domain Eukaryota; kingdom Metazoa; phylum Chordata; class Actinopteri; order Anguilliformes; family Synaphobranchidae; genus Synaphobranchus; species Synaphobranchus kaupii. The sequence continues at coordinate 7,373,216 of CM056394.1, read as the reverse complement.
GCCCCCTCCCTCCCCTCCAGTCCCGTTTCCACACAGTGGCCCGGGACGTGTACCTGCCCAAACCTTCCTGGGGCAATCACACCCCCATCTTCAGGGATGCGGGCTTGCAGCTCAAGGCCTACACCTACTATGACCCCAGCACCTGTGGATTCAACTTCAAGGGAGCCCTGGATGACATCTCGGTGAGACTACACTACACTCAGCCTACAGTGAACTATAGCTTTACAAAGTTACAGGCAGAATATGGGTGTAATATGTAAGGACTATATTCCTTGTGTGTTGTATGTTTTATGTTTTATATCAGACGGGGGAATAGTCTGGGGTTGGTGGGCAGTGGTGTAGGAAGAGCGAGGCTAGTGTATGAGTTATGTCATCATCGACTTGCTGATTTGAACTGAGCACACTCTTGTTTGCTATAGAGGGCAACTTCTTAAGATTGGTCCAGTTGAGTCTGTGGTTGACAACTCATTATAGGTCCAAACATCATAGAGCTACACTTAACAGACCTAGACATCTAATAAATCCAGTCTCTGATGTGCACAGGGGGTAGCTGGCTCTCAAATCAGTTCAGTTTAGCGAATGAATAACGCTGAATTATTAATAATTAAAAAAATAATAATTCCTTTGTTAAAGAAAATTCCGGAGAAAAGCATCGTCTTGGTGCACGCCTGCGCTCACAACCCCACTGGAGTCGACCCGCGACAGGAGCAGTGGAAGGAGATGGCCGCCCTGATGAAGGTCAGGTGACGCTGCGCCTTACCTGGAACCTGGAAAACATTCCACACCCTGAGGGGCAAATTTACACTCACTGTTTATAATATATAATGACTCAGTTTGCATTTATGTAAAAATAATAATAATAAATAAATAAATGTAGATGTCTTAATGTGCACAGATATTAGTTATTATTCTGTCATTAGTGGAAAGTGTGTTGACACTGTGCAGACTTCGGTATGGGGACTATTTTTAATACTTCTGATTAATTCTGAATAATATGAATAATCTTTTCTACTAGATAATCAAAGGGCCAACACTATGCCTGCAGCGTGCCGAATTAGCCCCCCTGGGCTGGCATTTGAATAGCCCTGCTGTAGCGCAGAGCCGTGAAACGGCTGTGTTTATCTTTATTTTAATTATGTTTTTATGGTGTGATTTATGAACGGATTGCGCTGCTTCTCTAGGAATAATAAATCAACGTGGCCAAAAGCAAATGTGTCCCCTGTGGGCTGACGGGTTACGTTTAAGCTTTCGAAACTGCCTGGGGCCTCATGCTACGGGCCTCTTAAAGATCCCAACATGCTTTTTAATGTTTAAGAATGAAATGGAGACTTTTAGTTTGTGAAACGGAGAAGCATGGAATTGCTTTTTAGCACAAAGTACAAGGACGCATGGATCTTAATGTTTTCACACGGTCTCTCACCTTTCCCCCCCCATTTTAGAAAAAGAACCTTCTGGTGTTTTTCGACATGGCGTACCAGGGCTTTGCCAGCGGGGACATCAATCGCGACGCCTGGGCCGTGCGCCACTTCATCGAGCAGGGCCACAACATTGTCCTGTCCCAGTCCTTCGCCAAGAACATGGGCCTGTACGGTGAGCCTGGCTCCGTAGCCACACAACCGCTCTTCAGAGACTGGGAGGAACTGACGTCGGCCATGTTGGAAAGAGTCTTTGTTGCTGCATTAAAATGCGGTTTTGTATCCTGTCTTGTTGAATTAGCCTTTCCTCTTCCTGTCCTATTCTTTTCATTCTTTGAGGGTCCCTGTGTTTCCCTTTTTTATTAATTTGTTCCATTTTTTCCCTGATTCCTTTCTTTTAAACCACCCCCCCCTCCATTTCTCCTTCAATTCATCTACTTTTGTAAGGTACATTGCAATTGTTCACTTGAAACTAAATTTGGACGATAGATAATGTACTTCTCCTTGGTGCAAGGTTAGCAAGATTCTCCAGGTGGTGCCATTGCTCACGTTTACCCAGCCATTTCTTCTCACCTCAAACTGTCAGCCGTTCAAGAGCACACTTCACATTCATTTTTGCAAATCATGGTTTCATCAGTACAGAGGTGGATACGCACAAACTATTAAAATGACAGTTAACTAAATTGCGTATCTCAATGTCAGTCAATGTGCTCCTCTCCGATTATCTTTATTGGTTTAAAAATATAATAGTGCCCCTGTTTAACTGATATCACACTAAAAGCAATGAATTACTGCCATTTATTTAATTCCATGTTGAAATCCATTCCTTATAGAAAGCTGCATCCTGTACAGAACTGGAAATTAAATTATAAATCCTGTTCCAAAGGTCATTTCTGCGCTCTGAAAGGAATTCCCTAACCACAGAAATGCAGAGGCCTTAGATTACATTATTGCATATCAGCGACTATTACCCTGGGCAGTTTCTCATAGCTCTGTGGGCAGATACATTCACTCCGTTTTTCCAGCCCCAGTTCTTTACCCTCTACGTTACACTCACTGTCTGTTCAGGACGCTGGTGTGGACTGAAGCGTAGCGCACGTCAAATGGGCAGCTCAATGAGCCGTGGCCTTTTTATCTATGCTTGTGGGGACCGCTAGTGCTAAAGTCTGTGGCGCATATCCTGAAAGTGCTCTTTCACTAAGTCTTAATCTTCAAATATAACTTGCTGGTTTTTTTTGTTGTGTGCTGTGATTAGTGCGTTGTGATGAGTACATTGCCATGAGTGCTTTGCTATATTTATTTTGCGATATTTACTTTGTGGTGAGCACTTGAGAACCTGGAGTTGTTGTGAGGGCCAGCTCGGGTCAAACCTATTGGATTTCAGCTCTGTGGCTCCAGAAACCTGATGCCTTCACTGCGGACGAGAACACTTGATTGATTGTTAAAGCGACATTTCAAACGGGAATACAGAAGCTCCGGAAGCTTAAATCTCCCCTCAGCATGTGTACAAGTGCCATTAACTGGAGAGCAATTTTATGAATGATGGAGAATGGAAACATAAAAACAACTTGAGTTGACATCTGAATTAATGGCATCGTGAAATGGTTGAATAATAGCGGTTTCTTCAGTATAATGTTGATTAAACGGCTAATTAACCAGCACTCATTTATCTTTCAAGTTGATTTTAATGCGTTTCTGGTAAACTCGTTTTGGGATAATCAGAAGCACACTTTTCATGGTGTAATTGCTACTTGCTTGAGTGGGACGGCTGTGAATTAAATTTTTCCTCAGAACATGCCAGCAGCCCTATTCCAAGCTGTGAATGTTAAAGGGTCACACTAAAATCTATTTTTAATGGTAAATTAATATTGAACTGTCCACCAATAAAAATAAATAAATATATATATTTTTTGAAAAGGATTACAACCTACCAATCTTCTAGATAACCACATACTGTCCTGCAAGTATCTCGACTGAGTGATGCTTTCACATCACCAGTTTAGTGATGTTCACTTGTAATGTGATGCACAGCTGACTGATAAGCTGACACATTTCTGATGCAGGACACGACAAATAGATATCTAGACAACCACAACTTGGATAATAATATTTTTTATTTGACCTTCCAACTGTAGCATTGGTAAAATACAATAACGCTGGATTAGGGTGTTGTTTCCCTTTAAGACAGTGGTTCTCAACTGGTCTGGCTTCGGGACCCACCATCACCCCTTAATGACAAGCCGCGACCCAAATCGAGGAAAATTTTCAACTTCTCAAATTTATTTAATGAAAAGATGGTGCAGTTTGAACCTGAGATAGTACAGAATATCACACTATGCCAACACAAAAAAACAAGTTTAATGATAAACCAAAACGACCAGCAGGTGGCGATGCTAGAGAGGGAAATATTCTTCTATACTGTGAAATGGCGGGTGTCAATTAGCATTACAGGGCATTATCGCCACCTACTGTTAAGGAGTGTGAATAGACGGCACTCTGCTGCATACATTTTTATTTTTTATTTTATTTTTTATTATTTTTTTTCCCAGGCAAAGGCCCGCGACCCACTGAAAACGGGTCCGCGACCCACTTTTGGGTCGCGACCCACCAGTTGAGAATCACTGCTTTAAGAGGCTGTCCAGGTGTAAATGTCTCACCTTTGACCCCCGTGCCCAGGTGAGCGTGTGGGGGGTTTCACGGTGGTGTGCAATGACGCCGAGGAGGCCAAACGCGTGGAGTCCCAGCTGAAGATCCTCATCCGTCCCATCTACTCCAATCCCCCCATGAACGGAGCCCGCATCGCCGCCACCATCCTCAACACCCCCGAGCTGCGCAACGAGTGGTGAGCCATGCCTGAGTCCACCTCCACCCGCTAAACACCACCCATCCACTAACCCCAATCATACACTAACCCCTCCTCCACCCGCTAAACACCACCCGTCCACTAACCCCAATCATACACTAACCCCACCTCCACCCGCTAAACACCACCCATCCACTAACCCAATCATCCACTAACCCCTCCTCCACCCGCTAAACACCACACATCCACTAACCCCACCTCCACCTGCTAAACACCACCCATCCAGTAACCCCACCTCCACCCGCTAAACACCACCCGTCCACTAACCCCAATCATACACTAACCCCACCTCCACCCGCTAAACACCACCCATCCACTAACCCCACCTCCACCCGCTAAACACCACCCATCCAGTAACCCCAATCATCACTAACCCCACCTCCACCCACTAAACACCACCCATCCAGTAACCCCAATCATACACTAACCCCACCTCCACCCGCTAAACACCACCCATCCAGTAACCCCACCTCCACCCGCTAAACACCACCCATCCAGTAACCCCAATCATACACTAACCCCACCTCCACCCGCTAAACACCACCCATCCACTAACCCCACCTCCACCCGCTAAACACCACCCATCCAGTAACCCCAATCATCACTAACCCCACCTCCACCCACTAAACAGAAGGGTTCATACGAGAAAGAATAAGAACATAACAATCCATAAGGAGTCATTCAGGCCATTTTCCTTTGCCTGTGGTCTGGAGAGGATCCAGCAGGTAGATCAGGCCCGAACGCTCTTATCGCCTGTTACGGTTGGATATGGTGTATGCCTCCCCCTTCTAAGCCCCTCCCCTTTCCCGCCAGGTTGGAGGAGGTCCACGGCATGGCCAATCGCATCATCAAGATGAGGGAGCAGCTGGCGGCCAACCTGAAGAAAGAAGGTTCCACCCACAACTGGCAGCACGTCATCGACCAGATCGGCATGTTCTGTTTCACCGGCCTCAAGCCGGAACAGGTACGGAAAACCCAGCAGCACTAGCATCAGCAGGTTGAGGGTACAGAAGGGCAGGGCGTCTGGGGGGGAGAAACCGAAAAAAAACTGCCTGTTCTGTCATAAGGCAACTAAATAACGTGGTGGAGAAAATGGAGAAGGCTTGTTTATTCATTATTCATACTTGCAGTGTCGTGTCTTAAAGGAATGAGCGTTTTGGAGAGCCTGAATTTGAACGCGTCCCATTCTGTTATGCTGTTGAAATTGAATTTGAGAAGATTGTGACGGATGTGTCTCAAAACAGGTGGAGCGCCTGACGAAGGAGTTCTCCGTCTACATGACGAAAGACGGGCGTATCTCCATGGCGGGTGTCACTTCCGGCAACGTGGGCTACCTGGCGCACGGGATCCACGAGGTCACCAAGTAAAGCAGGCGATGGCGGTGCCCTACAGCTGCCCACAACACCGGCCGTTTGGAGGGGGGGTGGCGATATCCAACAGAAATAGTCTCATCATTAGTTGGGAGGGGGGGCAGCTTTTCAATAATTATTAATTTTTTCCGGAAACCTCCATAGAGGGAAGGGGTGGTGGGCGGGAATGCTGAAGCTTAGGAATCTGCATCAGGGCTGGAGTTAATACCGTATTAATTGGTAATGTGAGTTTCCTTTGTGTCCCCCTGTAATCAGGGTGTCGTTAACAGTCCGTCTGGTCCACAGACCTGTACGCCCCCCCTCCCCCCATACTCCCATTTTGAAAGGTTAAAGGTCGTTGGCCAAGGCCCAGGAGGGCCGTGGTGTCCATGGGGTTTGGCTCCACCACGGAGACCTGAGCACAGATTCAACCAATCATTGTCTTAATTGGGCAAATTCAGCCCCGCCTCCTTGTTCTGAGGATGTTTGTTGCTAGGAAACCTGGACTGTGCCCCTCCCCCCAGAATGCAGGCCTGAGTGGATTAATGATAGACACTGCTTGTATCCTTCTGATTTGTAGATAAGAGCACACAACCTTAATGGTTTTTTGATTTATATTTCTATAGGATATATATGAAAGCTTTCATTATCCCCCCCCCCCCCCCCCCCCCCCCCCCCCCCCCAAATCCCAAAATGACCTGTTTGAACTTTTCTGATGGGAGTTTTTTCCTGTTCACAAAGCACTCGTGTTACTTTTTTTTTTTTTCTTCTAAAACAAACAAACAAAAAAGCCTTGGTTTTAACAAGGAATGTTTTCTTGACCATGTGGTGATAGGGGGGTAAAGTATTTTTAAAATGTACTCATTAAAAACACGTTGGGTTATTGCCCCCCCCCCCCCTCTCCCAGATTAGTGTTTTTTCAGTGTTTGTCTGTAGAATAATGTCTGTGCTGTTTTACAAGTCCCTGATCAAATTTAAAAAAGAAAAGGGGTAAAAAAATAATAATAATGTTGCAGTAGGAACGGGGTCGACCAAGTTGCTTCTACGATGCGCCGATACCAAAAACGCTTCAGCCAGAGTGTGCCCCCTGGGTGTTCTGAGGTATCGTGAAAGCGTAAAAAAAGTTTAACACAGTCGATGGTCGACGGCTCCCTTTCTTAAGGATTTGCACTTCTGTCTCACATGCTGGGGCAGTATCTAAAGGAAAGTGAAATTGAGGAGATGTCTACAGCTGAGTCAACTGTTTGGATGACTCCGCCAATCTACTATTGGTCGATAAAACCTATCTGAGCCTCTTTTTTTGTTCCCCACATTTGTATCTAAGCACTGCTCATATCTGCTCTGAATATCTAGTATGCTCGATATGGCATTATTCTGTCGTTTTTGTGCCCTTCAGAAAGAGCTGCCAGTTTTAAACATTTCAAATCAATCAACATTTGTACGAGAGCTTTATCCCGGGATTGACCAATCAGTTCGGTTTATCTCAGATTCTACCAATCTGATCTGAGCTTTATCCCGGGATTGACCAATCAGTTTGGTTTATCTCAGATTCTACCAATCTGATCTGAATTTTGCCCCTCTGCACAACCCCCCCCCCCTATCCACCTGGTTATCTGACTGACTGTGTAAGATGGAGGCTGAACTAAAACTAGTGTTTTTAACTAATGAACACAGGCCTTTTCCTGGTCTGTCATTCCTTTGAGTCTCTTCTGACCACAGAGGGTATAAATACAACCACAAAAATGCAGTCATTTGTTCAAGAAGTGCTGGTTTTATTCAACAGTTAGTCGGTCACCCCCTCAAGGTCAGGCTGGAGCCAAAGCGTCACATTTCAGCATCGAATGTACAAGAAACAACTGTCGTGTATCTCACCGGTACCCACACCGTCTGCACTTTCAATATTCATTCTGAAATAAAGCCAGCTCTAAGGTCTGCCTCCTCGTTGGTTTCTGTTTGTTCTTGAGAGTGTATTTTACAACATGGTACTCTGCACTTTATGCCTTAGTTTGACTTGTTTTCAACACAAGCGAATACTTAAAACATGTACCATGTTCTTGACTGGAAACGTTTACCCTGCTCCATTAAAAACTCTGATCTACCTGCTGACTTCAAGTTGCTAAATTCACAATGCATGTAAACCAGGAACCTCCATGACTGGCCTTTGAGATGTCCAACACTGGGATAGTATATTTTGAAGTAAAAAAAAGTTTTTATAAATGTATAAAAAAATATTTTAAAATTTTATAAACGTGCCTTTCAACAGCTATTAACTTGGTTTGGGGCGAGTATGTCTATCTGGACTTCCCTGGGTTAAGTTTCTTGAGAAAAGTTAAACTAATCTAAATTTTTAATTATGAATCATTTGTGTCATTGTGAAAATGGTGACATTAGGTGGTTGTTTAAAAAAGAAAAAAGTAATCTTTCGAATGTACACAACAGATTAGGTAGCACACCATTGAGCCAAAGGTAAGGCTTTCATTTTGGATGGCCAGTGTTCCTATATGCTAGGGGTGGGTAACTCCAGTCCTCGGGGGGCCGTTGTGTATGCGGGTTTTTGCTGCCACCAGTTATCCTGGATAAATGACCTAATTAATCATACACCAACACCGATTCACTAGTAGATTAGACTACAGTAAAATGCTAAAATATATGTATTTCAGCCACAAGAACATTCTTCAGCTGCTGTTCATATCATGGAATGTAGTTGAATGTCATGTAAATGATTGGGCTAATTAAGTTAAGAGCAGAAATGGATTTTTGCCCTCATTGCCCATCCCTGTTATATACTGTACCCACGTGTGGTTTTATCGCAGTTCACAGCTATAATAAGGCCTTGCTTTGCACCGTTTAGCATTGTGACGCCGGTAAAGTGCATCCCTCCGCTCTTTTTCTCTGTTCTCCCTGCTAAGCCCAAACAACGAATTACAGAGGAGAGGGAGAGGGCAGTTTATTAAAACAGCGGGCAGAAGGCCATCTGCATTTTGGAGACGGCCAGCGCAGGGTAGAGGGGTTGAGTGAACGCCTGCTGGAAGCAGTGCAGAAGGGTAAGGCCGCCCTCTTCAGGCACAGCGTAGAACGACAGGCTTCCTTTCTCCATGTCCAGGAACACCCCGACCCTCCAGGGGGCGCTGCCCTCCACGGGGTAAGACTCCTTGTCGTGCAGGGCCTCCATCTTCCCGCGCTCCCCGAGCAGGCACCAGGAGTGGGGGTTGAACCCGATTCGGCAGGAGTCCTTCGCCCCCTTCCGGGCGATGAGGGCGTCGCACACGCCCACCTTCCAGCGGCCCTCCCCTGTCACCTTCACCTCCCAATAACTGCGCCCCCCGTCCCGGGACCTGGCGCCCAGGACCTGGGGGAAGGTGCTGAAACGGGCCGCCTGCTCGGGGTACGACTGGGCCTCGTCGCTATGGGCGACCCTGGTGTTCTCCCCAGACAGGACCAGTTTTGGATGAGCAGTGTCGGGGTCCAGAGAGGGGGTGATCCCATCTGTAAATGTAGCGCAATGCATGAATGACAGTCTTAAGAACCATGCACAGCTCATATAAGATTAAAGTGATGTACATTTGGGGGAATGTAGTGCTCTTCAGTCAATCGTTGTTTTCTCAAAACTAGTTTCACTCAGTGCTATAGGGAAAAAACAAATACACGATATATAAGACCTGACTGCATTTTCAAGAAGGAATGCATTCACTCACCCTAATGGCTAACAATTCTGCAGACATGGACTTTGTATTTAGGTTTTTAAAAGAAAAACTATTTATGCGAACTACAGAAATAGCTGCCATATTCTTAACTCATATTTCAGGATATCCCTGCGTGAGTACACAACATATCAGTTAATACAGAGACTCAGTGTTCTCAAACTAAATAATCAGCATCTCGCTACATGCTCAGCATGTGTGCCAGCTAAAGCTCTGACAGGTAGCACCCTCTACTGGTGGAGCAGAGCTTATCAACACATTGGTGCCTAATCAGAACAAACTCCTGAACCCTATTTTGAATGAGGGCCGGCGTGGTTTAGCTCAGAGGTGGAAATCCAGGGGACATAAAGTAAAAATCCTTCCCAGTATTTTGCTCCAATCACCTGGATTTGCTAATTAACATAATTCTTCAGCGAGGAGGTAGAACTAATTAGTGAAATCAGCTCACTGAGTCTATGGGTGGAAGAAACACATAGGAGGTAGGACCTTTACTTTATGTCCCCTGGATTTCCACCTCTGTTGTAGCTGTGGTTGTAGTTGTAGTTGTGGTTATAGTTGTGGTTGTAGTTGTGATTGTAGTTGTGGTTATAGTTGTGGTTGTAGCTGTGGTTGTAGTTGTGGTTATAGTTGTGGTTGTAGCTGTGGTAGTTGTGATTGTAGTTGCGGTTGTAGCTGTGGTCGTGATTGTAGTTGTGGTTGTAGCTGTGATTGTAGTTGTGGTTATAGTTGTGGTTGTAGGTGTGGTCGTGGTCGTGATTCTTACAGAGCAGTCGCAGTGCATCTCTGTCCGGATTGGCCAGGAAGAGGGTGTTTAGTCTCCTCTCTGCCCAGTCCTGCAGTTGCTCCAAACGGGCGTGGTCCACCTCCTGCGGGGGCTCCATCTCCTCTAATGGAGCAGACATCTCTTTCACACTGAGGGAAGGATGTGTGAAAACAATCCATCACTCTAATATATATATATAATATATATATTCGCTCACAAATCTCCCAGGTCAACGTAACTACAGAATTAGATGATCAATGTAGACAAATTGATACTGTCATGGATTCATTTGAGCAGATTGACACGCAAGCTTTGAGTGAAATTATCTCTCAGATTAAACCCTCAACCTGCTCACTTGATCCCATCCCCACAAAGTTCTTCAAAAAGGTGTATAATTGTTTACTTGATGATGTTTTGGAAATTGTGAACTGTTCTCTATCGGCTGGCATATTCCCCACCACCTTGAAATCTGCCATTGTGAGACCAACACTGAAAAAAAGGCATTTAGACAGCTCTGTGCTCAGTAATTTCAGGCCTATATCCAACATCCCTTTTTTAAGTAAAATCCTAGAAAAAATTGTTTTTAGACAACTGAATCAATTTCTGATTAGATACAACACCCTTGAAAAATACCAATCAGGCTTCCGATCTAACCATAGCACAGAGACTGCCCTGGTAAAGGTTGTAAATGACCTGCGGGTAACCATTGACAGTGGTGGTGTTGCTGTTCTAGTTTTACTGGACTTGAGTGCTGCGTTTGATACAGTGGATCACAACATTTTAATGCACCGTCTGGAACATTGGGTGGGTCTTTCGGGACTAGTACTAGAGTGGTTTAAATCATACCTTACTGGGAGAGGATTTGTTGTTGCACTAGGAGACGCTGTGTCTGACACGGTTAGCATTACATGTGGGGTCCCTCAAGGATCTATTCTTGGGCCTTTACTGTTCTCTTTGTATATGCTACCACTGGGTAACATCATTAGAAAGCATAGTGTTAATTTCCACAGCTATGCTGATGACACACAATTGTACATTTCTGTGTTCCCTGGTGATACAAGTCCACTCAGCTCACTGGAGAAGTGTCTGAAAGATATAAAAATGTGGATGTCCCAAAATTTTCTCCAGTTGAACGATGACAAAACAGAGGCCATTTTGATTGGACCAAGACCTCAAAGAGATGCAATATCAAAAAAATCTAGAGCATCTGGGCCTATGCAGTAATCGGGAAGCCAAGAATCTAGGCGTTATTATAGATAATGACCTAACCTTTGAACCCCATATAAGAAATGTTACTAAAATTGCCTTCTTTCATTTAAGAAACATTGCAAAGGTCAGACCTCTCCTCCGACAAGCAGACGCAGAAAAACTTATGCATGCTTTTATCACAAGTCGCCTTGACTACTGCAATAGCCTTCTCTCTGGTCTCCCCCAAAAAAGCATTAAAAAACTACAGTTAGTTCAGAATGCGGCTGCAAGGGTATTGACTGGCACAAAAAAGAGAGACCACATTACCCCCACACTCCTTAAACTACACTGGCTACCTGTGCGTTTTAGAATAGATTTTAAGGTTCTTCTTCTAGTTTTTAAAACGATAAAAGGTTTAGCACCAACATACTTAGGTGACTGCATTCAGGAACATGTACCTAGTAGAACCCTTAGATCCTCCACTGCTTCTCTCTTAGTGATTCCCAAAGTAAACCGTAAGAGAAGCGGTGAGGCGGCTTTTAGCTTTTATGCCCCTAGGCTCTGGAACGCCTTACCAGGCAATATCAAAGAGGCAGAAACTCTTAACATTTTTAAGAAACTTCTTAAAACACACCTATTTAAACTTGCCTTTAGTTAGCTTGCTCTGCCTTTTAATTTTAATTTAAATTTAATTTTCTTACTTTTAGGACTGATGTGTGTTTTTTATTATTTTTATTACCATGTACTAGTCTAATTGATTTATTTTTAAGCTTATTTATCTTTTTAAAGCTGTTTTATCTATTATTTTATTTTATTTCTTTTCTTTCTTTTATTCTGTATAGTGGGGTGAAAGAAGAGGCCAGTAGGGCGCTCAATTTAAAAGTTTGACTAGGGACTGACGGGTTCGTCACTCTGCGGAGTGATTCAAACTGTGGAGGCTGTATGCTGCTCCCACCCATGGGCAAATGAAAATCAAAACGTAGAAAGAGGCCAGTAGGGCGCTCAACTTAAAAGTTGACTAGGGACCGACGGGTTCGTCACACTGCGGAGTGACTCAAACTGTGGAGGCTGTATGCTGCTCCCACCCATGGGCAAATATACCTCGAAGGAGGGACATTGTCTCGTAAATGTTCTATTGCCTTTTATGTCTATTTTTCTTCTATTGCTTTTGTTCTGTATTTTGTTTTCTATTGTTGTGAAGCACTTTGGGCTGCATTTTATGTATGAAAGGTGCTATACAAATAAAGTTTATTATTATTATTATTATTATTATTAATATTTACGAGGCACAATATTTACAGCAATAGGCTTTACTGACACTAGCCTGGGGCAGCATTTCTTCAAGGAAATTGTGTGTTTTTTGTACAATGCAACACTATCCAATAAGGGTGGTTTTATTTACATAGTGTAGGGCCTAGCCTATGTAAATAAAATCACCCTTATTGGGGAGTATTTGAACTTCAAAGATGCATTGAACAAAAAGCACAAAGTTTCACCGAATGAGTGCAGTTTCCAGTTCAGTCTGTGTGGCCCTGACTAAAATTTATTTGTCAGACTCACCTTTGGGATATCTTGTTGTACTCCTGTTGGGAAGAAAATATAAATGGTTAGGAAATAACTTATGTAAAGGAACTAGCAATCCTAGGGTGATTATGGCAAGGAAAAACCCCCCTTGGTGTTAGTGTTACATAGCAACAGCATTCCAGAAAATGTAATTGAAATTACTGATATAAGAGACAAAGAGGGGAAAGGCCACGTTTACCATGATAAACGCCTGTTCTTTGACACGTTCTGCCCCCTTGGAATCGGACAGCCCCTCCAGAGTGTCCAGGCTGGTCTCTAGGGATCTCAGGTCTTCCTGAAGCTGCTCCAGCTGGGCCTGCACGCTCCCCAGGACTCGCCGATCCTCCCGGTCCACGCACTGGAGAGCCTGCTGCTCCTGCCTGTCCAACGCCTCCCGCATGGCCTGGTACTGCTGCTGCAGACCGGCCCGGGACTGATCCAGAGCCGCCTGGAGAGAGTAATCAACATAATCATCATCACCACCATCAACAACGTCCCCATGATTGTTACCAACATTCTCATCATTATCACAAACATAATCACCATTATCACAAACATTCTCACCATTATCACAAACATTCTCATCATTATCACCCACATTGTTATTATCACCAACATTCTCACCATTATCACCAACATTCTTACCATTATCACAAACATTGTTATTATCACCAACATTCTCACTATTATCACCAACATTCTCATCATTATCACAAACATTGTTATTATCACCAACATTCTCACCAATATCACCAACATTGTTATTATCACCAACATTCTCACCATTATCACCAACATTCTCACCTGTAGGATATCTAATATTTCCCCCCTTCTCTCTATCTCTGTCTCTCTCTCTCATTCTCAACCCCCCATCAAAGATAAGCCAGTCTTTGTCATAAATGACCCCTCTCCCCCCCCCCCCCCCCCACACCTTAACCCAATCAGGACAGGGATGGTCTTCCTGTGGAGGTATTTTATGAGTGTACCGCAGAAAAAGAAGTTAGTCAATTGTGGAGTTTGTTTGGAGAAGTCATTCTTTTTGGTTCCTCGTGCATTTCCTTTTGTTCCTGTTCAGCTGGAGGGTAAATAATTTGGCAATTTTTGGCTTATCTCTCTCTTTACTGGTATTTCCTAATTAATGTCTGGTTTAATGTCTTCCATTTTGTAAATTATAAGTAGTCAGCCTACATTCCTTAGTGAATGTATGATTTCAACTCATTATTCCAATTGAATGTTTTTCATTTAATAAAATTATTTAATCTCAAGACCTGATTTAGACTTTGTTTTGGCTTGTTGGTTGATCCACCAGGTTACTGTTCGACTTACCTATTAACGAATTTGGCGATTTAATTGATGATTGTAATTCTTAATAATAATTATTAAATTAAATCACGTAAAGCTTATTTTGAATGTAGGTTAAGTGAGGGGTTCTAGCACGCAATATCGCTTGTGTTCAGTATTCAGAGTGCTGAACGTTTTAACAAGGGCATTGACTGTTGGAACCGCTGGATTCAGAAAATACACATTTTACCTAGTCCTCACTTACCTGACATAATTGGAGGTTCCACCGAGATAGGTTGTCCTATAGCATACTAAATTTTGCTATTGAGTAAACTGCGGTAAACTCTGAGACAAGTTCAAATCTTTTTCTAATCGACTGGTCTTAGATTTACTGATTTTATTTTATTTTATTTTTCTTTAATTTTTATATTATTATGGCATACCAGACAAAGAGAGAGATGCCTCATTTACCCTCCACTGCTAACCTACCAGCATTCCCTGGCCAGTCAAGGCTGGATCAGCAGTGGTATCTCATGTTATCAGAACGGCAATATTTGATAGCCCAGTGCCCAAAATTTGCAGAACAGCTCAAGGCAATGGACCAGCTGAAGGAGGAGGCCCTTTACAACCTGCGGACTGAGTATTTGGACTATCTGATTTCTCCAGATAGTGATGAAACCAAGCGCAAGATTGTCCAAGGGATAAGGTCGTACCTAGAGAAAAGACAACATTTTCTCTACCTCTGGCGGTCAAAGCAGGCATGGGAGGAGGTAAACCAGATGTGGAAACTGGCTTGGGAAAAGCACCACTCTAAGTCAGGAGTTACTGCCAAACCAGTTTCTTCTGTGGCAGTCCAGCATGCGCTGGAAGGAGCAGTGCATGGCGCCATTCCAGCCATAACCCAGGCACCACCCCCCACCGAGGACAATACAGCACTCTCCATTGACTCATCCCCACCCCCTTCAGGCTTGGACAATTCTGTGGATTTTGTCACCTCCACAGACAATGTAGCCGCCCCCCTGGTGAGCCCCCCTTCCCTGGAGGAATTTGGGGGAAACAGCTCTGTGTCTTGTATCACACCAGCCGCCACAGAGGATGTGACCCCACAGGACGTGGAATCCGCTGCTGCAGTCCTCTCAGCTGAGCCAGGTGAGGAGACCGTCGAACCCCTGGAGGCAGAACCTGCTACTGCAGACACAGCAGCCCAGCCTGGTGAGGAGACCGTCAAACCCCTGGAGGCAGAACCTGCTACTGCAGACACAGCAGCCCAGCCTGGTGAGGAGACCGTCAAACCCCTGGAGGCAGAACCTGCTACTGCAGACACAGCAGCCCAGCCTGGTGAGGAGACTGTCAAACCCCTGGAGGCAGAACCTGCTACTGCAAACACAGCAGCCCAGCCTGGTGAGGAGACCGTCAAACCCCTGGAGGCAGAACCTGCTACTGCAGACACAGCAGCCCAGCCTGGTGAGGAGACCGTCGAACCCCTGGGGGCAGAACCTGCTACTGCAGACGCAGCAGCCCAGCCTGGTGAGGAGACCGTTGAACCGCAGGACGCGGAACCGGCTTCTACAGGCCCATCAGCCCTGCCAGGTGGAGAGGTCTACGCACCCCAACAGGTGGAGTCAGCCCCCACAGAAAAGTCCACCCAGGCCGAGGACCCCACCCCACCCCTTGTGGACTTTTCTTCCCCTCCTGCTGCTTCCCCTCCTGCTGAATCCGGGGAACCTCTGTCTGCTGCACAGACAGAAGGGGTGTTCTCTGTGGACTCTCCCACTTCCACAGTTCCTGTGATGGAGGAGATAGGGGGACTTCTGCGAAAGTCTCGCTCCCCTATCAGAGCTGTAAAGAGACCCCGGGAGAAACGGAGCAGGAAGCCAACCCCCGGCCGTTTTACGACTCCTCTGGCCCTCAAAGTCTCCGCCAGAGTGTTGTCTTGCAATCCAAAGCAAGATGAAAGCAGCCAATTTAGCACAACAGTTTCCCCCACCCTCGTCTCTCCACCCCCGAGCCACACCTGCAAACTTCGCACACACACGTCATCCAGGGAGAGTGCAAGAGCCCTTTTCCGACATCAGAAGTGTTCGGAGAGCAGTGATGGACTGCATGCCTACGAGCAACGATCAGCCCAGCTGCCCAGAGAGGGAACCAAAGCCAAAACTGGCATAGACCCCTGGACAGAGATGAGACGGGCGTGGTTAAGGGGCATCCACGTGCGGAAGAAGCAAGATGACAGGATGCCTCCTGTCATCCCGGTTTGCTGAACGCTGTGGCCCTCCGCAGCCAAAGGACTGCCAGTAACCACACTGGGGTTCTAGGAGGTAAAACTGGCACTCTGCCTGCCCCTGCCCCCCGCCCCCTCACCACCCCCCCCACATCCCTACCACCACCTTTTAACATAAGACAATGCCCATGTTTTTAAGTCCCTTTTCTAAGTGTAGGTGCCCCCTCCAATGCTGTTCCTGGGCACTTGTGGACAAGTCTGCCCTATTCAGGTGATTATTTGGACTGGCAATCTTGTGGATGGTAAATCCTGTCCGTAAGGTTCCCCTGAATGGACTAAGTGCTTATAACATGCAGTGTTCCCCTCTTCACATGTTGCTGTGAGTGATAAGGCCTAAACCCTCAAGTCCCACAGTCTTCTCCTGCCACTCCCCGAAGGACCCCCAGAGGCACAAGTGCAACCGGACCCATACCCTGCCGCGGGAAGCTAGCCTAAGCGACTGCCGTCAGCAGTCCACCCAACTGGACCCGAGCTCAAGGAGCCAAAACGGATTCCGACAGGGAAAGAGGTGCTTCCCCGCCCATCAGTAGAGAGGTCTTGACCGCACTTTTCCGCCTGTGGATCGTCCAGCTGCCTGTCACAGGAGACAGAGCCCCCCGCACGCTGTGCAGAATTTGTAGAGACACTGTGGAATTAGGCCGCCTTTCACTCACACAGTTATAGCATTAAGGGGAATAAGCACTGCATGTTATCCAAGGAAGTCCAGGGAGCCTCTTCCCTTGCCAGTCCAGATACCCTGACACTGGAGAAGGAATTGACTGAACCAAGGTGCCATGACAGCAGTGACAAAAAAAAAAAAAAAAAAAATGTCTGCACCATACCGGATCATCACAATGGGACTAGTAAACTGGACATGGACTAATTGTTTTAAAGATGGTTAATGAACCATTAGGACAGTTGTTTTCATGCAGCTATCATTGTACAATGATATTTATAATGTCCAAATGTGTGGTTGTTCTGATGATGGAACGATAGGCTCTTAGCAGCTGCATGCACCTATCGTTCCAAGAGAGGGAATGACGGGATGTTGCCTAATGTCTTGTGCTCTTTCTCTCTCCCTCTCTCTGTCTCTCTCTCTTGGCCTCTCTCTCTCGGCCTCTCTCTGCCCCCCCCCCCCCCCCCCCCCTCCCCCATCCCTACCACCACCTTTTAACCTAATACCATGCCCATGTTGTGTTTAAGTCCCTTTTATAGAGTGTAGGTGCCCCGCCAAATACTGTTCATAGACACTTCTGGACAAGTCAGCCCTATTCATGTGATTATTTAGACTGGCAATCCCGTGGAAGGTAAACCCTGTCCGTAAGGTTCCCCGGCATGGACTGACAGCGGTCATAACATGCAGTGCTATCATTAATTGTTCCGGTCTTCACGTGTTGCTATGAGTGTTAATGCCTAAGCCCTCAACTCCCACAGTCTTCTCCTGCCATTCCCTAAAGGACACCCACAGACACAAGTGCAAACAAGTGCAACCGGTCCCACACCCTGCCGCGGGAAGCTAGCCTAAGCAACTGCCGTCAGCAGTCCACCCAATTGGATCCAGGCTAAAGGAGCCAAAATGGATTCCGACAGGGAAAGAGGAGCTTCCCCGCCCGTCAGAAGAGAGGCCCTGACTGCACTTTGCCACCTGTGGATCGTCCAGCTTCCTGTCACAGGAGACAGAGCCCCCGCACGCCGTGCAGAACTGGTAGAGACACTGTGGAGTAGGTTGCATTTCACTCACGCAATTGCAACACTAATGGAAAAAGCACTGCATGTTACCCAAGTCCAGGGAACTTCTGGTCCCTTGCCAGTCTAGATACCCGGACACTGGAGAAGGAAGAGACTGAACCAGGGTGTCATAACAGCAGCGACACAAAAGAGTGTCTAATAGAGATATGACTCTAGATCACAAAGGGACTATTAAACTGGGCATGGACTAAATGTTTTAAAAATGGTTGGTGAACCATTTGGACAGTTGTTTTTGTTGTTAGCAGGTAACTGCATCTTCAATGTCCAAATGTGTAATGTGATTCCTATTTGGTGATGTAAGAATAGGTTTTTAGCAGGTGCATGCACCTATTCTTACAAGAGAGGGATGTAGGATATCTAATATTTCCCCCCTTCTCTCTATCTCTGTCTCTCTCTCTCATTCTCAACCCCCCATCAAAGATAAGCCAGTCTTTGTCATAAATGACCCCTCCCCCCCCCCCCCCCCCCCCCCCCCCCACACCTTAACCCAATCAGGACAGGGATGGTCTTCCTGTGGAGGTATTTTATGAGTGTACCGCAGAAAAAGAAGTTAGTCAATTGTGGAGTTTGTTTGGAGAAGTCATTCTTTTTGGTTCCTCGTGCATTTCCTTTTGTTCCTGTTCAGCTGGAGGGTAAATAATTTGGCAATTTTTGGCTTATCTCTCTCTTTACTGGTATTTCCTAATTAATGTCTGGTTTAATGTCTTCCATTTTGTAAATTATAAGTAGTCAGCCTACATTCCTTAGTGAATGTATGATTTCAACTCATTATTCCAATTGAATGTTTTTCATTTAATAAAATTATTTAATCTCAAGACCTGATTTAGACTTTGTTTTGGCTTGTTGGTTGATCCACCAGGTTACTGTTCGACTTACCTATTAACGAATTTGGCGATTTAATTGATGATTGTAATTCTTAATAATAATTATTAAATTAAATCACGTAAAGCTTATTTTGAATGTAGGTTAAGTGAGGGGTTCTAGCACGCAATATCGCTTGTGTTCAGTATTCAGAGTGCTGAACGTTTTAACAAGGGCATTGACTGTTGGAACCGCTGGATTCAGAAAATACACATTTTACCTAGTCCTCACTTACCTGACACACCATTATCACCAACATTCTCACCATTATCACAAACATTCTCATCATTATCACAAACATTGTTATTATCACCAACATTCTCACCAATATCACCAACATTCTCACCATTATCACCAACATTCTCACCATTATCACAAACATTCTCACCATTATCACAAACATTCTCATCATTATGACAAACATTATCATCATTATCACCAACATTCTAATCATGATGACCAACATTCTCATCATTATCACTAACAATCTCATCATTATGACCAACATTATCATCATCATCATCACCAACATCCCTCATCGATATTCCTCGCTGGCTGACACTGGTACACGCGTCACTATGCGGGGCTGCAAGTAGCAATGACATTTGCTCTCTTCAGTTCATCCTCTCACCTGAATGTTGAGTTTCCTCTCTTGGAGGCTGGCCACTCTGCTTTGGATGGCCTGCTCATTCCCTTGCATTTTATTCATGTCGTCTTTCAGGTTACGCTGAAAGACCCATCATACCATGATCACATTTTAGCAGTACAGTTTAGCAGTACAATTTCTTATCTCATTTTGCTTTCAGCCTCATTGAAAATGCCAAAATATATTCATAGGCCCATCCCGTCTCTCTACAATGTCCTCTGTCAGTTCAGGAGAGTAGATCACAATGTGTGTAAACCAAAACACGTAGCTAGCCACTGCTTTTTCTCACTCTGCTGTCCATCTGCTGAACTCTGCCTCAGATTACTGTGCTACATATGCAGCCAAAGTACAGGCACCTGATTGGTTGGATAAGTTCTGGGTGATGTCACAACTAACTGTACATCCCTCCAGGAGTCTCCAGGCAACAGTCAATACTTGCTCAGTTACAATTCTATTCTAGACCTTTTTAGCATTTTGTTTTTAGTGTTAGCTGGACATACCACCCAGGAGGACCACAATTTATTACATTTTTTAAAGTAGAGACTGCCAGAGGATAGTTATGCAGCTGTAAGAAAAGGCTGACCAACTCCCCAAGTGGGTGGAGCTTTCATGTGCTACCGGTGACCTGCTGACTGGAACCAATCACAGTGATTTGCCACAGGGAGCAACGTCAGTTGATTGGCTCATGCAAGTCGGTGGGTGACGGCACACGGTAGCTCCACCCAGTCTCCGTCTCCCATCGAAAGTATACAATGTGAGTGAGCCAGCAGTCTGGTTGCATCGCAAGTGTCAATGCAAGTAGACTACCGGCCTGAATGAGAGACAACAGTCAATTTTGTACCTAAACTGTGAGAGATTGAAGCAGGTCGGAGCAGCAGGAAAGAAGAGCCGGGCCAGCAGACTGACAGCTGGTAAAGAGACAGAGATGCAGCTGTGGTTCAGAGAGCCTTTCTGCAGAAGGAGAGAGAGAGAGAGAGAGAGAGAGAGAGAGAGAGAGAGAGAGAGAGAGAGAGAAGCAGGACACTAGCTGGTAATGGGAGAGTAAGGCTTCATTCAACCAAAACTGGGCAGCACTACCATATGCTATCGCTGACCCTCTTATTTGAACCAAGCATCATGGGTTGCTGTGGAAACAGCAAAACCATTTTTGATTGGTTCAAACAAAATCAGCGGTTGACAGTTTGCTGTGGCCCCGCCCCCCTTTTCGAGGGTCATGAAACCTCAGTCTCCCATTACCGTCAGGGCAGAGACCGAGGAGAGCCGGTCTTCACAGCGTTCTCGCAACGTTCCAGCAGCGCCGCGGGAAACGTTTGGCGGCGAGGTTTCAGCGGCTCACCCTCAGCTCGCTCTCGGCCTCGGCGACGCTGACGCAGTCGTGGCTACGGTGCGCCCCGATCACGGTGCAGACCGTGCACACGCACGCCGCGCAGTCGCGGCAGTAGATCTTGTTGGCCTCCTGGTGCTCCCCGCACCGCCAGAGGGAGACGTCCGCCGTGGGCGCCACCAGCGGGTGGGCCTGGAACACCGGCGACTCCAGGTGAGGCCTCAGGTGCTCCATGCACATGGATGACCCGCACACCAGGCAGGTCTTCACCGCCACCTGCTGGCGAGGCGAGGGACAGTAGTGGCAGCGTATCGAGCTGCTGGGGCCAGCGGAGGGTGCGCGACTGGGAGAGGATGAGGGGGAGGAGGAAGGAGAGGGAGGAGGAGCAGGATGAGCGGGAGATGGGTCCACTCTTTTTCTCTCCTCCGTCTGGGCCCGTCTCTTTCCCAGCCGCTGGGTGGAGTTATATGAGGATGCGGAGGTGGAAGGCATTTCTCCATCTGAGCAGTCTAAAAACATGAAAACAACACCATGACAACAAGGACAATCCAGTGTGACACATAACTGAGTGAACCTGTGTTGTTTTCTTTACACAGCCTTTATATACTGCATGTATATATATATATATATATACATATATATAGTATATAGTATACATACACAATCCGTATATGTGATCTATATTATTTTATAAAGTGAAATCTTTCAGTTTCTGCACAATGAATTATTTTTTTTATAAAGTGCAAAATCTTCTGCACACATTTGTTCAAGAACAGGATTTTAAGATATTCTTGTTTCTTTCATTGTAAGAATTATTTAATCATTTGAATCCATTAACTTAATGTGATAATTTGTTGGATCACACTAGACTTATTACCACCGGTCTCTAACCAGGCAGTCACCACCTGATTCCAACAAGTAACTTCTGTTTTCAAATAGAGGTGTCTAGAATTTGAGTTTTATTTTATTTTTATTTTCCTGATTGTTCTGCATTTTTATACTATACATTTAAGTAGCAGTAATAATTATAATTATAGTTATAATAATTATTATTATTAGTAGTTGTAGAGTGGCTACAGGGATCAAAATTACAAGGCTACAAAACAGTCTTAAGACAAATTTAGCAATTAAATAGGGTGCTGAAGTAAAGCGGTTTATTCTGGGACCTTTTTTCGTAGTTGTTCCCT
Source organism: Synaphobranchus kaupii (assembly GCA_029718625.1). Classification (NCBI taxonomy): domain Eukaryota; kingdom Metazoa; phylum Chordata; class Actinopteri; order Anguilliformes; family Synaphobranchidae; genus Synaphobranchus; species Synaphobranchus kaupii. The sequence continues at coordinate 7,351,066 of CM056394.1, read as the reverse complement.
ACGAGCATTTAGAGAGGGTCCTTCTCCTTGTACCTGACTCATGCATGACTCCTCTGTGAGTCATACACTTAGGTGTTTTTCCTCTGTGTGTATTAGCCAAATTAGCGTAGCGGGACAGTGTGCCCTATCTTTGTGCCCTACCTGCAGTGAAAGACGGCCAGCGTCCTTGTGGTCTATCAGTGGAGGTAAATGGCCACTGTGTACGTTTCCCAAAAGCTGGCAGCTTCCCGTACTCTTCTCTGCACTCGGGGCAGTAATAGGGCCCCGTAGGGGAACCGCTCCACACTTCCTGGATGCAGGCCAGGCAAAAACGGTGTCCACAACGAAGAGGGGTGGGTTCCTGGCATTTCCTGGAGCAGAGGGGGCACTGAGTGGGCTCGCTGAGTGTATCTTGCGACGCGCCCATACTGGACATACTACGCAACAAAGACCCAGAACGTAAGGAAACTGATGACCAAACAGGAGGAGGAGCCAGAAATTTCAAACTCCTCCACACCTCTTTTCTATCCCTTACTCTTAAAGGGACAGTACGTACAAAAACAAGTGTGTGTGTGTGTGTGTGTGTGTGTGTGTGTGTGTGTGTGTGTGTGTGTGTGTGTGTGTGTGTGTGTGTGTGTGTGTGTGTGTGAGACAGAGAGTGAGAGAGAGAGAAATTTTGAGTCATCTTTATTTTTCAGAGAACACTCTCGTAATCATAGGAAGTAAAACTACATCATTGAAAAGTGAGGAGAGAACATTAACAGTGATGTGTAAAGCTCCCAGCCTCATCAAAATCAAAACAGAAAGTAAATACTCAGTCTTGTTTCAATTCACATTTTCACAAAATTAGATCAAAATAATTAAGCACTAGACCTTGTTCTCTGTCCATGGTACACACATCTCCATGTCTTACATTGCAAAAGTATTTAACTCTCACATCAGTTAACATTACATTATGTGTTTAATCGATTCTACTATCTACGTCTGAGTTTTAGTCCTTCAAGATTCTGACCTTTCAAAATATGTGGCCCTATAGGAGTGGCCATACTTCTCTCCAAATGGTTGCATTACCTGCCTGACTGTGGTGAATTCTGCACCCATCAGTTTTCCACATTCAACCAGGACATTGGCCAATGTTTCTGACTGAGGACAGTCAAAAAGGAACACCCCTTTTTTCGTGACCTGGGGGGGCAAATAGTATTGACTTATTAAGGATATTAAGAAAAAACAAGCTGTGACTCTGTTTAGATTATCTGAGCGCTAGCCTGATAGCAGAGACTGGCTGGCTCGAGAAAGTAACCACAGAGAGGAACAGGGCTAAAACCCACTGCAGAAATGACACAAATCAACCCATTCAGGATTTGTACAGGATACAAAGAACCAGAAGAGTCGCGAGCTTTTGCACTGCTTTTCAGTAACCGATTTATTCCATAGCCCGAGGGACAATGACTGATACATGCCACACCCTCACATTTTAAAGACTGCATGAGCATCTACTAAATTATTTTAAAGTTTCATTTTTAAAGCTATTAAGATTTAGCTATTGTGTTTGTGTGCTACTACATTGTAATTACTTTTGTGGTCGTTTTAGCTAGACAGTAATTTAAAATATGATGTAACCTCTTTATACGTTTTGTTCACAAATCAACAAGCCAGCGCTCTGTCCGCTGTCTTGTTATCTAAAATGCTATGAAGGATAGGCTAGTCGATAGTTTTGATTACAAGCCCTCAAATAATTAAACCACATCCCCCACTCGCCACCGCGGCTCCTGCGATGTCATTGGACGGAAAAGCCACATGAGTATCACATGCTCCCGCTGTTGTTGGGATCAGCAGGAATGAGCACTGCTCACTACTACGATACGGCATCCGTGCAGTGCCAGCTAGCCAGGCACCGGGGTGGCTCGTGTGTGGTATCACTGTAGAGGGCGAAACAGGACTGTTTCAAAAAAAAAAAAAAAAAAAATCCCAGTTACTTACACTTACTAACGACCAGAACTACCAAGGCTTTTGTGTTTGCGATCTACGCCTGGGTGAAGAAATGACAAGGTCGGTATCAACAATAGCTATTCTAGCTAACGTTAGTCAAGGTGCTCGTTGCAGTAATTAACTAACAATATGTTATTTATTATAAAATGTATTATAAAAATATTTTAAATTCAGCGTGTAAAAATCACGCTACTAGTGTACTTTGGTATGTTACAGTTATTTAAAATTGCTGCATAATTTTACTAGTTAGCTCATACGCTACTGCAGCAAAGGCAGACGTTTAGGCTTTACCGGCGTATGTACCCGCTAGCTAAACTAGCTTCATCATGTTTCCCTTGTGTACCCATTGTTGTCTGATTTGGGATGATGCACTGGAATATCTCTGTCGTAAACTTGCTGAACCGTCACATTTTCATCAGGATTATTAACATCAGATTAATTAGGGCTTTCAATGAACGAGGACACTTTCAGGCTTCAGCGAGCTTGTTTGGTGGTGAAGTTACCTGTGTTATTCGAGCTAGCGAGTTTAATTAATAATTCCCACGCACTGCATACTGTAATCGATTTTAATTACCACATTGTAACTTGCTTGTCTTGTATATTGGTGACAATGCTGTTATGTTTCACAAGTCTACACAACCCAGGTCTAACGTGCACTGAAACCCGTGCGTTGACAATGCGCTGTGAGCTTGTAGAGGAACTAACGCGTAGACCGCAGGATGTGGGACGTGCTGATCTCACGTGATGATGGAAAGAGACCAGGGACTGCCGTGCGTTACTCCTGGCGAACTGTCATTGTGCAACATGTCATACACGCAAGAATGCTGACTGTGTGCTGTGTATAGATGTCTGAGGGAGTTGGGGGGAGAGTGTGAGTCAGAGAACAAAGTAATGATCAATTTAAAACTATGGAGGTCAGTGCTGGCGGAGAGCAGTCTTTATGTCTGTCACAGCATTTTCTGTATTCGACACATACAGCTTCAAGTGTTCTAGTCACAAGCCATCAAGGTTTATGACAATGCGGTGTAGTGTGGTGACACATCCCATGATTTCCCAACGACATTGGCATGGCTCTCCTGAGGCACTTAAGTGTTCTTACTGCACTGCAAATAAGCCAATCTTTCATGCCATGCATGCTGCTTGCAGGGCTATAACCTCTTCTTTTACCCCTCAGCATCTGCACTGCCAGACCACTTTTCCATCAAGACCAGTGGTTTTAAATAAATAAATACATAAATAAAACATAGATTAAAGGAAGTAAATTGGATGCAGTTAGAATTTTCTCCTCTCCGACCAGTAGCTTGGATATCATGCAGCTTGAGACGGCGCTGAAATAATAATGTTGATGCAAGCATTGGCCAGGAAAAGATTGATTAGAATTACCGTTGCCGTAGTTGCAGAAAGATTTTTTTATACTCCTTCCAAGATACACAGGTAAAGAGTGGAAGCCTCGTTAAAGGGGTACGGAGAGAGCGAGGGCCGTGTCAGTGACTGTAGGTGTGTGGAGCTTTACTTCACAGGGTGTTTTCTTGTTTTCAGATTCCTGAGAGGGCTGGTCGGTGCGTGGCCTGACTTGCCCCTCCATGCCTAAGCTGTTGGGGGACTGCCTGGACTCTCACTGCGCTGGGCTGGATTCCCCGGCTGCATTTTAATTCCGGTGAAAATGTTCAGAGGATCGATGCACTTTAGTTCTTCCTCGATATTTCCCTGCACCCCCCCGGCCCCCACCTTAATGACCGTCTCCCCTTGTCTCTCTTCTCCTGTTGGGGTCTGGCAATAAGGACCGTCTCTGAACTGGGCTCTTGTTGAGAGAGAGAGAGAGAGAGAGAGAGAGAGAGAGAGAGAGAGAGAGAGAGAGAGAGGGGGAGTGACCCAGAAGGTCTAACTCTGAAATCGGGTGCGGCAAAAAGAGGGTCACCCATAGAGAAGGCGGTGTTTTGGGTGTGTCGTTAAATCACAGTCACTGCTCTGAATCAGGTGTGTGTGTGTGTGTGGGAGGGGGGAAACGGCTCTAAATTGGGCCGGCGGAAACGGCTCTGAATCGGGTGTGCTAGTAGGACAAAACGGCTCTGAATCGGGTGTGCTAGTAGGACAAAACGGCTCTGAATCGGGTGTGCTAGTAGGACAAAACGGCTCTGAATCGGGTGTGCTAGTAGGACAAAACGGCTCTGAATCGGGCAGGCTGGTAGGACAAAACGGCTCTGAATCGGGCCGGCTGCGGCGAAGATGTCGGGGCCGGAGATGGCGATAAACAGCGAGACGGGGGACTGGGGCGGGAGCGAGGACGCCGGGGAGCGGGCGTGGCTCCTCCAGAGCCCCAGCGTGGAGACGGGACCCCCCCGCGACCCAGCGGAGAGGGAGAGGCGCGGGGGAACCTCTGCGCTGGGCGCCGTCTTCATCGTGGTCAACGCCGCCCTGGGGGCCGGCCTGCTCAACTTCCCCGCGGCCTTCAACACCGCCGGAGGGGTCACCTCAGGGGTTGTGCTTCAGATGGTAAGAGGGGTGCAGGGAACCTTCCTAAATACACACGTGTGAGGAGTAGAGTCCGGGCAGTGGAGTGGAGTGGAGTGGAGTGGAGTGGAGTGGAGTGGAGTGGAGTGGAGTGGAGTGGAGTGGAGTGGAGTGGAGTGGAGTGGAGTGGAGTGGAGTACAGACAGGTGAACTGCACCTGGTTAAAGACTACGGTCGCCAACAGTCCCATATTAGCTGGGACATCCTGCATTTCAACCAAAAATCTTTTAGCCTGTGACTCATATTGGGGGTGAATAAGTATCCAAAATAGGGCTTGCTATATGTTACCATGTTGGGCAGTAAAGCGTGTTGTAAGTAGCTAGGGGCTGAATAACATAATAAATGTTTAATGTTTAAACATACCTGTTAGGGGAAAAGTTAAACGACAACAGATTTGAAAGAGACTCGGGCATTCATGGTCTCCCTTTCAGACGTTGAAAAGGTTTGCCATTGAATCCTATTGATTCCCTTTCAATCTCTTTCCTCTGCCTGTTATCTTTTATACTTTAAAAAAAAAAAAAAATTTTACATTTTTTTTAAACATTTTTTTTAAACATTTTTTTTAAACATTTTTTTTAAACATTTTTTTTAGAAAAGACTAACAAGCACCTCAGAAAGTAGGAGCTTTTTTTCTAAGCTTTTTACAGGATGAATTGGCGGTCATTGAGCCGTTAACTGCCATTGATTGGCACTTTAAGTATGAATGAACAGTAAAAGTGACAGGATGTTGTGAGCAAAGGTGGTAGTCACACACAGCTGGAGTCCACTTTCTGGCCCTCTTATTCTGCTATAACTCAGGACGACCCCAACGGTAAAGGACTGCACCACACAGCCTGACTAAAAAATGTTTAAAAAAAAATCCTGATTCAACTCAACGTATTCATACAGGAGGCATCAGATTGAGCAGAGACCTGCATCCTCACAGTGGGAGGGGGTGTAGGTACAACCCTGTTCAGTTTTTAAGGTTGAAACGCATTGAACATTTTTCAACTATGGTTTTATTCTGATGCTGATGGTCATGTATGCAGTTCTTTTGTTGTACAGGACTGTCATTACATTTCCACTCGCAGTTGTTCCTTTTTGACACACACACACACACACACACACACACACACACACACACACACACACACACACACACACACACACACACACACACACACACACACACACACACACACACACACACACACACACACACACACACACACACACACACACACACACACACAGTCCCACTTGTTTTTGTACTACTGTCCCTTTAAGAGTAAGGGACAGAAAAGAGGTGTGGAGAAGTTTGACATTTCTGGCTCCATCTCCTGTTTGGTCATCAGTTTCCTTACATTCTGGGTCTTTGTTGCGTAGTATACATAGTAAATATTACATTTTCACAAAGAAGATTTAACAAAGATGACTTCCTGTCTCCTTCCCTCCTGCAGTCCATGCTGGTCTTCATCATCAGTGGCCTGGTAATCCTGGCCTACTGTTCCCAGGTCAGCAATGAGACCACCTACCAGGAAGTGGTGCGGGCAGTGTGCGGACGCGTGACTGGGGTCCTCTGCGAGGTCGCCATCGCCATTTACACCTTCGGCACCTGTATCGCCTTCCTCATCATCATCGGCGATCAGCTGGACACGCGTGAGTGTGTGCCCACGTGGCCCTGCCGTACAGCATGCCGTCGTTTAACTGTGCGCTATTCTAAAAATGCCATTGTCCTGTGGAGAATCTACTGAATGGTCTTTCACTGTGCCCAAATGGTCCATATGTAGACCGTATTGTTGGGTCTCCAACAATGAGAAAAAAACAGATCCCTCCTTTTATGGAGTTTATTGCTGTCTATTTAATATAATTTGGGTTGTGTTCTTGTTCTAATGGGGAAATTGTTGAACGTCAGGAAGAGAAGAGGGCTCCAGAGTAGCGCTATTGGTAAAGGCATTGACCTCGATCGCCGTCGGAGCCAACAGCCAAGATGTCGCTCGAGTTGACTTTGAGTGCAGTGCAGTGCAGTGGCTCAGAAAGCCAAAATTTACTTTGTCCCACCAGGAGTGTTCTCAATTCACCCAGGAGGCCTCAGTTTTAGCCAGTGCAAGTACCACCTAACAACTTGGCTTGTGAGCAGGTGCATTATGGGGCATTATGGGAGTGCACTTTGCATCTTGTGCAATCGGGAAATCCCCAAAAAAATGGCGGGTTGTCAAGGAATAGATATTATATTGTGTATGTCTGTATTTTTTTCTGCCTGCACTCAGAACTGCAAGCAAAAGGCAGTAGTAGGGCAGAGGGATTTCTGGCCTGGAGGCGTTTGCGGTTTATGTGTTTTGAAGGGCTGAGCTTTGAAGAGCAAATGGGACACGATGCTGAGTTTTATTTTTATTTTTTCTCCCCGGAGCTCTCCAGAGAGCGTGCTGTGCCTTTTAATTCCAGTGGCTGTCAGAAGGCACTTCTCGTGCTATTACCCTGGCTGTCAGTGCTCCTAGGCCTAAGGGCTGCCTGTGTCAGACTCATTCACAGACTAAAGGGCTCATTGGGTGCCTGATCCCATCTGTGTCTTCTCGTCTCGTCTCTCCACACAGAAAGTAACGCAAAGGTTAACCCGCAAAGTACCGGGTAAATGGTGCACTTCTGTGGACGGCAGTGCCAGTGTGGAGCAGTGGTTAGAGCAGCAGTGTGGAGCAGTGATCAGAGCAGCAGTGTGGAGCAGTGGTCATAGCAGCAGTGTGAAGCAGTGGTCAGAGCAGCAGTGTGAAGCAGTGGTCAGACCGGCAGTGTGGAGCAGTGGTCAGAGCAGCAGTGTGGAGCAGTGGTCAGAGCAGCAGTGTGGAGTAGTGGTTAGAGCAGCAGTGTGGAGCAGTGATCAGAGCAGCAGTGTGGAGCAGTGGTCAGAGCAGCAGTGGTCAGAGCAGCAGTGTGGAGCAGTGGTCAGTGTACATTTTTTTAGATATTAGAATTGCATTAAACTGAGTGGAAAGTCCGGATGCACATATTTTCTAATATTATGGGTTACTAATGGCTTAAATTAAATACATTTTTAGTAATAAAGCTGTTAAATTCCATTAGGAAACACTTGATTGTTGTAGCATGTGCTGTTCCTGTGGTAGATGTGTGAGGGATTACTGTACACTGATTACTCTATACTGTCATGAACACCTCAAGGTCTGTCTCTCGCTCTCTCTCTCTCTCTCTCTCTCTCTCCTTACATCTCTACCTCTCTCTTACTCTTCCTCTCCTTGTATCTCCACCTCTCACATTCTCTCTTTATTATATCTCTATTCTATCTCTATTCCTCTGTCCTTACATATCTCTCGTACTCTCCCTCTGTCTCTACATCTCTACCTCTTTATTCCTTCATATCTCTTCATTCACCCTTTCTTTTTCTCCGTCTCTTACTTTCTCTCTCTGTCTGCCCTTAAATATCTGCTTCTTGCTCTACATATCTGTATCTCTTATTGTCTCTGTCCCTCTTTCTCTCTCTCAGTGATCAAAGCCATTACCAATGAGCCTGAGGGAGTGACTAGCTGGTACTGTGACCGCAGGTTCACCATCGTGGTGACCTCTGTACTGGTCATCCTGCCCCTCTCCATCCCCAAAGAGATTGGCTTCCAGAAATATGCCAGGTAAGACCCTCCCAGCCAGTCTCCAACACCGCCCAGGAGCCATCCCAGAGTTCCCTGTGTTGGAAGCCAGCCTGCGATTGAGAGCTTGTGAAGTAATGGCAGAATGTCTTCATCAACAGTCAAGTGCCTTTGCTCTCCGTAGCAAGCTATGCTCAGATTGAAGTGAATGAGTCATTAGTAGCCCAATAAAGCTGTCGCCATTTTGAGTTTCATGAAGCCCCCATTGTTCTGCCACTGTAATTGGAGTCATGTTCCGATTGGAATACCGGCCACTGTGAATTACATTTTCACGTGTAACCTGGAACATTTACTGTTTTCATTTTAGAACGTTTGTTTTTTACGCTAAACAAAATGGCTGTGCTAATGGTTGTATATTATTTCGGCATGTGAGTATGTTTTTTCTCTTTGACGCTCTTCTTCCCCCTTGCAGTGCATTAAGTGTCGTTGGTACCTGGTACGTCACCATTGTCGTCATCATCAAATATATCTGGCCAGACAACGCTATTGACCCCCATGACATACCAACCAGGTAGGTTTCAGTACGCTCACTGGACCCCCCCAGGCTCCTCATGAACTACGTTTCCCACACTGCTTTGTGAGCTGGGCCTTCAAAATGGCCTACAGTGGATACTGGCTGCGTACCCTTTTCAGGGAGAGATGTCCACACTAGTCATTTTCATAGCCAAGAAGCACACGTGTCATTAGACCCACATTGGTTGGCAAGGTGATTAATCAGCAAAAGGTTAACGATTCCCGGAGAGAGGCCCAGCAGTCGGTCCTAACTGCTCACTGCGGTATTTCCCTCCCACAAGAGAGAGAGTTTAATTAGGCGACGGACGAGAGGCACGATATAAGCCAGGGTTGCCAGATCCATAGAGAATTCCTCGTTAAGGGGCTCTCTTCAGCTGCTGTGATTCTCAGCTATATCTGTACGCTGCACCTTCTTCTATCAGTTTGGGAGGGTTCAGTGAAGCGCACCCTTCCTCCGAAAAGTGTGTACCCAGTCCCCGCTTCTTTTCCCTTGACTGTCCCCTCTCTGAGCTGTTCAGCTGTTACGCTGGATGGCACAGACAAACTACAAACTACACCTCATTAACTAAGGCAAGCCTGGTCCATCCAAACCTATAGCTATATAACTGGATTAATCTTAATTAATCAGGTGTAATGAATGCAGGTGACCGTTTGCTCTGGATAAGAGTGTGTGATGCATGTGGGAATGTAAAATGGTTTCTCAGTGTTTGACAGCCAGTCTGCCTTCTGTTTGCAGTCCCTCCTCATGGACAGATGTGTTCAATGCTATGCCCACCATATGCTTTGGCTTCCAGGTGATTCATTTTCTGCAACTTTCTGCAATATATGTGTGTGTGTTTCAGTAGAGATGGTTGTGTGTGTGTTTCAGTAGAGATGGTTGTGTGTGTGTTTCAGTAGAGATGGTTGTGTGTGCATTTCAGTACAGTTGGTTGTGTGTGTGTTTCAGTAGAGATGGTTGTGTGTGCATTTCAGTACAGTTGGCTGTGTGTGTGTTTCAGTAGAGATGGTTGTGTGTGTGTTTCAGTAGAGATGGTTGTGTGTGCATTTCAGTACAGTTGGTTGTGTCTGTGTTTCAGTAGAGATGGTTGTGTGTGTGTTTCAGTAGAGATGGTTGTGTGTGTGTTTCAGTAGAGATGGTTGTGTGCGTGTTTCAGTAGATATGGTTGTGTGACTATTTCAGTAGATATGGTTGTGTGACTATTTTATTACAGATGGCTGTGAGTGTATTGCAGTACAGATGGTTGTGTATTTCAGTAGATACGGCTGTGTGTATTTCAGTAGATATGCTTGTGTGACTATTTCAATAGAGATGGTTGTGTGTGCATTTCTGTAGAGATAGAGTTGTAACTGTGTGTATTTCTGTAGAGATAGCTGTGTGTGCATTTCAGTAGTGATAGAATTGTAACTGTGTGTATGTTTTTCAGTAGAGTCGATTGGATGTGTTTCAGTAGAGATAGCTGTGTGTGCATTTCAGTAGAGATAGAGATGTAACTGTGTGTATGTTTTTCAGTAGAGTTGATTGGATGTGTTTCAGTAGAGATGGCTGTGTGTGCATTTCAGTAGAGATAGAGTTGTAACTGTGTGTATGTGTTTCAGTGCCACGTGAGCAGCGTGCCCGTGTTTAACAGCATGAGGAAGCGTGAGATTCGACCCTGGGGAGGCGTGGTCACGGCGGGCATGATCATCTGCCTCTTCGTCTATACCGGCACAGGTGTGCTTCTCACCTTTCATAACAACCGTTTCTCCGTTTCATTTCAGGTCTTTTACTTGCTGCTCATTTTGTATTTAAGTGCGTTGTTCTCAGGGCTGTCCAGTCAGAGCTCATAGGCACCGGCTACACACTTTTGAAAAGCCAAATACGTGATTAGAATGTTGTTAACTGAACATTCTGATGCTGATGTAACAATGACTGCTGGAAATTGAAAGCAAGAGTGTTCCAGAGTTCTGTTACATCAGCATTAGTCATTAGTCATTATTATTCATTAATCACATATTTTTGATTTTACACCGTAAAGGGTCAATGTAAGAAGTACAGGGCAGGAGTCAAAGCTAACTCACAAATATACTGCATGTGCTTTTCCTTGTATCACACTTCAGGAATGTGTCACCGGTGTGCTGTTGCGCTGTGATTCTGATCTTGAGCATTTTGAAAGGAAGATTCTTTTCAAGGTTAGAGGGCGGGACCACGTGAATGATTGACAGGCGATGACTTCCTTACCCCCCCCCCCCCCCAGGTGTCTGCGGCTTCCTGACGTTCGGCAACAAAGTGAACCAGGACGTGCTGATATCATACCCCTCCAAGGATATCGCCGTCGCTGTCGCCAGGGCTTTCATAGTCATCTGTGTGGTGACATCATATCCCATTCTGCACTTCTGTGGAAGGTATGACGTCATCGCTCCCTTCTGTGTGCGCGCATACAATGTTATGGAGCATTCAAGCAAAATGAATGACTTTGTATTTGCTTCTCTAACCTTACATCTTTATCCTTGCTTTATTGGAGTCTTTTTTTCCTCAGTCTGAATTTATCCTCCTGTCTACTAAGAACTAATATATTTCAAGTGGCAGTGTAATCCTGCAATATTCTTGTGTAATCGGTAAAAGCTTTTCTTTTAATAAAAGGTGCATTTCGAGAGTTCACCGGGAAGCATTTTGCAATGCATGCTGGGGAGGGTAGTTCACTACCATGCAGGGTACACGCAGATCAGCCAATAAGAACTACAGGACCAATGAGATGGCGCAGTTTTTATGCAGTGGCAGTTTGTTTTAAAATGGTAATAGGACTGCCTGGATACAGACGTGTTGTGCCTGTCAGACAGAGGTGTAAATTCTAGGTTCAGAAATTAAAGTCCTCCCCAGTATTTTGTTCCAAATCGCCTGGATTTGCCAATTAGCACAATTCTTTAGCCAGGAGGTAGGAACTAATTAGTGAAATCTGCTAACTGAGTTCATGGGTGGAAGAAACGCATGGCAGGACTTTCACATTCTGACCCCTGGTCTTTACACCTCAGCTGTCAGATATAATTTTTAAAATGCCATATTGTGAGCAGGTGACTGTTGTGTGCTGTCCATGGATTGTTGGTAACGTTATGCATGTGTGTGGTGCTGTTCCCCTCTGGTCCTGCAGGGCGGTGCTAGAGGGCCTGTGGCTGCGCTTCAGGAACGAGCCAGTGGAGGTGGACGTGGGGCGGGAGCGGCGTCGCCGGCTGCTGCAGACGGTCACGTGGTTCACGCTCACCCTCACCCTGGCGCTCTTCATCCCCGACATCGGCCGCGTTATCTCCCTCATCGGGGGACTCGCCGCCTGCTTCATCTTCGTCTTCCCAGGTAGTCGTCCTCCTCCTCCCGCAGAGCCGATCACGGTCCGCCAACTCACAAAATGAAATTCAAAATTCAATTAACGGTTTGAAGAAACCTCGTAGAACATTTTGGGCCTTTTGTCCTGTGCTGTCATTTCCTGAATTGACTGAACTGAAACAGAACTGATCCAGATACAGATCTTATTCACACACACACACACACACACACACACACACACACACACACACACACACACACACACACACACACACACACACACACACACACACACACACACACACACACACACACACACACACACACACACACACACACACACACATCTTCCTCCTCCATGATCTATCGCTTCCTCTATCCATAATTGTTCTTTTTGGTGACCTGATTTTGATTGTTTTTCATTCACGGCTAGCTCGTTACACGGCCAATTTAAGTAATTATTTGCACCCAGTGCCGTAGCAGTACACACATGGAATTATTTAGCTTATATTCACATTTTTTAAATTAACCCCCCCCCCCCCCCCCCCCCCACCCCACCACCAATTTGGAATGCACAGTCATGCTCATGCTACAGTTACCCTCAGGTCAGTATAAAGGAGCCAGTGCTTTAACTGGCAAGCTTATTTATGAAGAGCCATCCAAACAGACTACAGAGTAATATTTCACAGTTAAGCTCCCTGTTCAGAGTTTGGTGCTGCTTCTTGGATGCCGTCTTTCTTTAGTTTCCTTTAGGTTCTTCTCTACTCTTTTATTCCCCTACGTTTAGCTCACATTATTGTCAACATTGGGTCTGTTTCTGGTTTTGCTGGTTTTGCTGTTTGCTGTTCTCCTCCATCATTGACGCTGTTGTCATTGACGATGATGACGAGGAAAGCCTTCATTGTGGCCTAATGCTCTTTTACTCCCGTCCCAGGCCTGTGTCTGATTCAAGCCAAGCTTTCCGAGATGCAGGAAGTCAGACCATGGCGGTAAGTGCAGCACATTTCCCTCTCCCACCAGCAGAGGCCGCTGTTCTCTGAGCTCTTCTTGGGCCTATGGACCAGGGGTGGGCAATTTCAGTCCTGGAGGGCCAGTGTGTATGCAGTTTTCTGTTTCCACCGATTTCTCTGGCTAAATGAGCTAATTGGCTGTGTACACCAACACTGGTTCACTCGTGGATTAGATGACAGTAAACCGTTTCAGAGGGACACAAGAACAGTCTTCGGCTGTCATTCGTGCGCTTTTCAAGAAATGTAGCTAAAATGTCAGATGGTGTAAATGTTAGGGCTAATGAAGTGATTAAGACCAGAAGCTGTCATGAAAACCAGAAATGGATACGGCCCTTGTAGCCCACCTCTGGCCTAGACTTTTAAACTCCAAGCTTAGTCCATATTGTTCTTTTGGGAAATTACTTCTGCTGTGCTGTCAGGGGTCAGAGGTGAAAGGTCATAAAAAAAAAAAAGCATTTGTGCTACGCCCATCACTGGGGTGTTTTGTCCTCTCTGCAGCTGGTGGGGGCTTGTGTGCTACGGCATCTTCTTGGTGACCGTCGGAGCATTCATCTTCGGGCAGACCACAACCAACGCCATATTTCGCGACTTCCTCTACCAAGAAAACCAATAGGCAGCCGGCCGGGGCCATGAGGCAAATGAGGAGGTGAGGAGAGAGAGAGCGAGAGGTGGGGGGCAGGAGAGAGGGGAGGAGGGATGGATGGAATAGAGAGGAGAAGAGAACCTGCTACACTGACCATGCCTCAGGTGCACAGCCAGACCTCCAGTGTCCCTTCAGCTGCCCATATCATCTCACATCCTCCACTCTGACCTCTCCCTGATCTCCCCCTCCTCTCTCCTCATCTCCTCCTCCTCCTGCATGCAGCCTCCTTCCTCCCCGCTGCTTCGCTGCCGCTGATCCCAGTGCAGTCACCTCCTCGGCCTCAGTAACGCATCGGCGCCGCGCGTGTCGGACCTGACAGCATTAAATGGGCCTCCTGTCTTCCTGTTCGTATTCCGGTCCCTGTGTCTGACCCGATCAGCGTGAATCATAACGAAGAGGAGCCACCCGGAACGTCACGTCTTGATTGGCCCCGGTTGGGCTGAGGTGAAATCTGATTGGTGGTGAGGGCGGAAGGCAGATGAACGGGAATTGAAATTATGGATGGATACTTGCGGATTTAATTTTCACAAGACACTTTTTCGCCACTGCTGCTCGGATATGTTGAATTTTATGTTTTGCTGCTGAACTGGGGACTTTTGTATAAAATGTGACATCATCATTATACTGATTGTAGCCCCTCCAGCCCCCTGCCCCCCCCCCCCCCAAGTTGTGCTAAAGTTAGACCATTGCCATGCAATGCAGACATAGAACTCATGTCATCTGGTAACATGGTCACTGCAATTCTGACTCCTGACAGCAGGGGGCACTGTGATCAATAAATGCATGTTTTGTCTGCAGGTGGATCTTTGGATTTTCCCCCATGGCCCTGGGTTATCCTCAGCTTTATACTAACAGGTCTGGCTGTACCTGCCCTCCACCTGGTCAAAATTGAGTTACAATTGGAGTTGGTTCAAATTTTCCAGTACTAGCAAGATGCTTAATGTAGATGCTGGTGGAATGAAAATGTCAATGTTTTTTTCCTCTCGGTTCTGACACGGCCATGTGACTGAACAGCTGACCATGTGACCCCACCCAATGTTTAGAAATGACACATTGTTTTCAAATATGCCTTTGATCACCTTGAGGTCTATAGCTGAGGTTAGGGGGGTTCTGGTAAGGTCCAGAAGAGTCAAAAGAACCATGGGCAGCTTTTAGTATCTCGTATAGATGACGGCGAGGACACTGGCTTAAAAAATGTCTTTTAAACGTCTGCCAGGAAAAAATAAAAATAAGAGCAACAGATTCATCATGCTAGTGGTGATGGTAACATTTCACCTGGATCAATTTGTCATGGTTTTATACCGTTGAATGTATAAGATACAAGGACAAGGAAACATGGGTTCTATTTAAAGGGATTACACTCCTTCTCATTGGGTTGCTCCTGTCTGTTTCTCAGAACAGCAGAGCAGGTTTTCTCACCACCTTCCTCACGAAAAAGGACAAATGCCAGCGCAGGGGCGTCCTGGTGGCTTTCTCATTCATGATTAATAGGTTTGGATCCGTTCATTTCCAAGCCAAGAAGCGCAGCTGTGAATAATTCATGTCATGAAGGGAATGATGTGTTATGATTAATAGAGGCCTCCGTAGGGTGTCAGAAAACATCCAATCTGACTCGAAGGTAATCAAGGAAAAGGGATAATTCTGGGACTGAAAAAAAAAAAAAAAGCTGCTCGTAAACACTTGTTTTTAAGCAAGGGAAATACTCGTTTGCTCAGTGGAGTGAAACTGAATTAGTTTATTTGAATTTAGCTGTGTGAATGTTACCCTGAGCCTGCTCCTGCTCCTGCACGCTTCCAACGGGCATCTTTCCCTGCTGCATGTTTTCAATCACTACCAGTTTTCAATGCCCAACAATTGCAGCCATTTGAACCCACCTAAAAGCCAGACAAACCCTCCCCCCCCCAAATCAAACGTGTATAATTTAGGTTTTGTGGCATTCCACTGTGTATTTAAACACTTGAAAAACTTTTTACAGGTGAGTTTTAAATCATTCTATTGGGATTCTGTAGAACAATGGCAGGTGATTCCTGCACACCCTCCTGAATGGATTAATGGTCTTTACTGAAGGCTTGTCTCTCGTCCTGCGGTGTCGTGTCGAGCTAGAAGGTGGAAATGGCAACCGGTGTCCAGGTGTGTCCTGTTAATGTTTCTGATGTGGAGTAAAATTCACTTATACATATCTGAAATTATGACTTAGTCACAGGTGCAGAGGAGAAGCTATAAATAAAGTTCAAATGTTGAATGGGACACGACACACTGTTTGTGCTTGCAAAAGAACCTACAAGTTCAATGTTTTGCCTTTTCTAGTGAAAGTCTTATGTGGCTCAAACATGGTACTTGACTGTTTCCACCCCCACTTAGGGCCTGATTTATTAAGACTGTGTCCGAATACGACCCCTGTTCCCTGTCCACTCAGACCCCTGTCTACTATGTGCCCTGTCCCCTCACTTTGCAAGCAGTGTGCAAAAGAAATCCTGCAAAACTCTAGTGAGGAAGTAGTTTGTAATATTTTTTAAAAATGTTTTACATTTTTATTGAGAATATCAGTTAACATATAACGATTGTTACGAAGTGTAGATTATGAATGAAGACATAATTGACAAAAATAAAAGAGTAGTTTGTAATATGAACCTATCTTGTACCATAGATATGTATATACGCTCTACGTCTTTTACGTTTTTACTTCCGGGTTACTTACTGAAATTGTCGGATGAGTGCACCGTCCTGCAGATGAGTGTGCTCCTGAATTCCCTCAACAAAACCCCGGAAATAAGGGGTTCATCCTGGTATTTTACGTGCCCCCATTTGTGAGAAAAAGTCGCCCACTTAAAAGCTTTTTGACGAAGTGGACTCAAATATGCGTACTCAAAGGGGTGTAGGGGTTGTATTCGGACACAGCCCAAGACCTTTAACGGGTGCAAAACCATTTAGCACATACAAAACCAATAACATGACCAATGATTGGTGCAAAACAACTTCCATGACCAATCATTGGACATGTTTTTGGTTTCTGCTTGCAAAGTGAGGGGACAGGGCACATAGTAGACAGGGGTCTGAGTGGACAGTGGACAGGGAACGGGTCGTATTCAGACAGCCTTAGTAAATCAGGCCCAGTCCCGATGTGCATCCATTAACCATTGTGTAATGCTGATGCCGACGGAGAACTTGCCAAAATTATTTTCACCCTTTTCTTTCTTCAAAATTTTTTTAAATCAACATTTCAGTGATCTATTGAAGTGTGATGGACTTGGTAAATAGTTTTTTGTACTTTTGTTTTCAATTTGTTCCAAATAAAAATTTCCCCCCTCTTTTTTTTTTTTGTTGAAATAAAAGTGTTTTAAAAATAAAGGGAATCACACTGTCAACAAATACCAATGGTAACTGACCTTTCCTGTCAGGTGAGTTGCATTACAGTCTTATTCCCTGCAAGGACAGCATACTTACAGTTGAAGTCGGAAGTTTACATACACAGGTTGAAGTCATTAAAACTCATTTTTTAACTACACAGATTTCATGTTAGCAAACTATAGTGTTGGCAAGTCAATTAGGACATCTACTTTCTGCATGACACAAGTAATTTTTCCAAAAATGGTTTACAGATTATTTCACTTTTAATTCACTATACCACAATTCCAGTGGATCAGAAGTTTACATACACTAAGTTCACTGTGCCTTTAAACAGCTTGGAAAATTGCAGAAAATGATGTCATGACATTCGAAACTTCTAATAGGCTACTTGACATTATTTGAGTCAATTGGAGGTGTAGGCTACCTGTGGATGTATTTTAAGGCCTACCTTCAAACTCAGTGCCTCTTTGCTTGACATCATGGGAAAATCAAAAGAAATCAATCAAGACCTCAGAAATAAAATTGTGGACCTCCACAAGTGTGGTTCATCCTTGGGAGCAATTTCCAAACGCCTGAAGGTACCACGTTCGTTTGTACATACAATAGTACGCAAGTATAAACACGATGGGACCATGCAGCCGTCATACCACTCAGGAAGGAGACGCGTTCTGTCTCCTAGAAATGAACGTGCTTTGGTGCGAAAAGTGCAAATCAATCCCAGAACAACAGCAAAGGACCTTGTGAAGATGCTGGAGGGAACAGGTCCAAAAGTATCTATATCCACAGTAAAACGAGTCGTATATTGACATAACCCAAAAGGCTGCTCAGAAAGAAAGAAGCCTCTACTCCAAAACCGCCATAAAAAAGCCAGACTACAGTTTGCAACTGCACATGGGGACAAAGATCTTACTTTCTTGAGAAATGTCCTCTGGTCTGATGAAACAAAAATTGAACTGTTTGGCCATAATGACCATCATTATGTTTGGAGGAAAAAGGGTGAGGCTTGCAAGTTGAAGAACACCATGCCAACCGTGAAGCACAGGGGGTGTTGTGGGGGTGAAAAAAGCGTGTGCGAGCAAGGAGGCCTACAAACCTGACTGAGTTACACCAGTTCTGTCAGGAGGAATAGACCAAAATTCCAGCAACTTATTGTGAGAAGCTTGTGGGAGGCTACCTGAAATGTTTGACCCAAGTTAAACAATTTAAAGGAAAATGGTACCAAATACTAACAGTGTATGTAAACTTCTGACCCACTGGGAATGTGATGAAAGAAATAAAAGCTGAAATAAATCATTCTCTACTATTATTCTGACATTTCACATTCTTAAAATAAAGTGGCGACACTAACTGACCTTTACTAGGATTAAATGTCAGGAATTTTGAAAAACTGAGTTTAAATGGATTTGGCTAAGGTGTATGTAAACTTTCGACTTCAACTGTATCTAGAGATTAGTGCTGTGCCTTTTCAGGACGTATACTATCATTTTGGTCCCATAAATGTGATGCGCAGTTTTACTTGTGTTTTCCTTCAATAACAACAAAAATGACACGAGAGCATGGCCGTGCAAGGGCGGGACTTCTTATGACACTTCTATAGTATGGTTGGAAAATAGTATGGAGGATATTTTTCGCATACTGCACGTTGTGTACTAAACAGTACACCGTCTGCTAGCACACAGGACTCAGTAGATAGGGCTCGGATTCGGACACATCCTGGGTCATTGTAGGTACCCACTGACTGCCCAGTCACAGAAAGCATAAAAAAAGAACAGGAAGAACTATACATTAATATGCAGCTGCTGATATTACCAGCAGAATCTGGGTCTGATTGTGCAGGATGTGACCACATGCTCCTCTGGGGTAAAGCAAACTATTAAAGTGGTTTATTTTTGGAATGCTTTTCCTCCTGATAGATTTAATTCCAAACTTCCAGAATTCCCCCAAGTAGCTCTTCAATTCATACAACAGTACAGCATATTTAACATTTACTACATGGAATGCACAAAATAACATTACATTATTTCACTATGTTCAAGAGAAGCAAGACAACTGGCCAGTAAGTAACATAATGTTTTTTAAATTTTTTATTTGGAAAACAGAATTTAAGACAAAATTCACATTAAAAAAAAAACTGCACTGATTCGACTGCCTTCAATGAGGGTATTCATCCACAAGAGCGCCACCTACTACCTTACACCTGTAACTCCTGGAAGGTGAGATATAACTACAGTGCGCTTCTCATTGTCATAAGAGAAACAGCTACATTAATTCCATAA
Source organism: Synaphobranchus kaupii (assembly GCA_029718625.1). Lineage (NCBI taxonomy): Eukaryota > Metazoa > Chordata > Actinopteri > Anguilliformes > Synaphobranchidae > Synaphobranchus > Synaphobranchus kaupii. The sequence continues at coordinate 7,331,870 of CM056394.1, read as the reverse complement.
AGCTCTCCACCAGGATGGCAGTCAGTGTTTGGCTCTCCACAGCACAACAGGCTGATTGGTTTGATTCATGGAGTGACTGATTATAGCTCCACCTATTCTGAGGGTCATGCACCGTTACCCTCCCATCAGCAGAATGGAGTCCTTCTGAAACTTCCCCTTCCCTTGTTGCCAGGGCAACACGTTCTCATTTGCTCTTGTCCAGAGAACACATACCACATTCCTCTCGACATTATGAGACTACTGGCCATAAAAAGGCACAACTATGACAGCTTTATCTAAGTGCCGTCCAAGATGAATTTAGAAAAGGCTCGATGTAATGAGAATATAATACTAATGACAAACAATGCCCTTTCAGAAAGGTTGCTATCGGAAATTACAACTGTGAAGATCAATTAAAAGGCTATGCTGTATCAAACAAGCCAGTACTATTATCAAGTGTGAATATCTGAATGGGTTTAAATGAACCAGTACAGTGCAGTTCTTGCTCAGCGGTCCCATAGCAACATTAATTTACTGTTAAGTGCAATTTACTCGAAACCTGAGGCACGTTAAAGTGACGTGAACATTTTTCAACCCTCATATTAAACATCGCGATCATCCTCACACAGTCAGGCCAGTATCTCTTGCTGGAACTAAACACAGTGAGCTCAGAATCCCAGTTTGGGCTCCTGATAAATTAAACATCTGGTTCTCGCCCCCCCCCCCCCCCCCCCTCCTCTTCCATGAAGGGAGAAACTAGGTCAGGACAAAATAGACATGAGTGGTTATTCTAGCACAGGAATGAATATATTACCTTCCCCAATGTTTCCCAACCTCAATGACTCTTGTGGTAAAAATACAAAATACATTTTTTTTTTTTTTAAATGGTGCTAAAGAACCCCAATCATCTTAAAGCCATCAAAACTGGTTTTATCCCTTATAAGTTACACCGTGAGATAATATAGAGTGACCGAAAAGATTGATTTCATGCTCGTTAAGGCTGAGGTAAACAAACAAACATAAAAGAGACAACAGAAAATCAAAATGACACAGTACAAAAACATTCGAAGGCAACTGGTTGTACCTTAAAGCTGCTGCTAGATATCGGTTTCAGATTAAGCGCTCTTTGCTGCACTGATCTCTTGCTCGGGAGTTAGGGGGAGTGGTCATATAAATGATTGATGGGAAGCAAATCCAGAGCATGCTCAGTAAGGGCTGTTGGACAGGAAAGACTGGAACATGTGGAGGGCGGGTCCCGGAGCCCACTGTGGAACCATGTGACCTGCCCCCTAAGAAAGAATCATGGGAAATTGGGAAATGCATGAACAGCAGTCCAAAAAAATAAAAAAATAAAACAATAAAAAATACTTTTTTTTTACATTTTATTTTTATTTTATTTTATTTTTTAAATGAAGGGACTAGCAGTTTTCCTTCAAGAGTCTGCACTCTGTTTCCTTAAAAAAGGAGTCAATTCACTTTCTTTCAAAGATCACTTTCTAGGCCCTTATGCTCTTGAATGTTAGAACCCGTTTTTGCTTTGAAATGACTAACAGATAAAATAATTTTGCATCATTTTGTCAATGACGATTTGAGTCAAAGCCAAACAAGTCTTTCACTACTGAATATACATCAGCAGCTGGCCGTCTTACAGATTTTTATATTACATAAGCAGGACTTTCTGCGTAAAAGAACAGAATTATGCGTTCTCACAGGACAAGCTCACATGCAAGAACTATAAGACCTAGGGGGTATACTACGAAGCAGGATTACTTAGTTAGCTGGATAGCTGCACTGAGTAAAACCGGGAACAGCTCTTTTTACTTAAGTCCGTATTCCAGATCTGGGATGGTTCCGGGTTGTACTCAGTGCAGTTGTCCAGCCAACTAAGTAATCCTGCTTCACAGTATAATCAATTGCTATTCTCACAGATAATGTAGTCACTCACTTTGACCGTTAGGAAGGTTATGTTGCCAAATTGCTGGTAGAACCCGGCAATTTGTTTGTCGTATAACCAGTGCTGGTAGCTGGTGGTTTCCTGCCATTAAAAATAAAAGGTTGTTATAATCAGACTACACAAAAAAAAGGTATTTAAACCACAAAACAAATAAAATAAAATAGATAGTGCAACTTTTTTTTTTTTTTTTTTTTTTAAATATTGTGAAATTAACACACCTAAATGGGTTCATTTACATATCAAGTCTGCAATACCTAGCATGCTAACATATAACTGCACTACCTGGACATTTTCCCCCACTGTAACAGCACCTTGGCGGCAATAATGAATAAACATCCTTTGCTTCCACTGACCTTCTGACCCAGCTGCTCCACAAACCACTGGTCTCCAATAAAGTTGCAGGCCATGTCAGTGTCCCCATTGTACACTAGCGCCCGGAGGCCCAGGCTCAACAGCTTCAGATACACATCCCTCACTGTGCTGTACTTAACGTGGTACTGGCCTCCAACGACATCGCTGCGAAACACAACGAGAGAGTACAGTCAACGAGGGGGACGAGGCAGGTAACATTCAGTCCACAAGAAAACATACGGTGCACTGTAGCGCCGGCTCCCCTCTCAGGCTAACGGACAACACTCACAAACTGGAAGGCGTTTAGGCCGACCAACAGTTATTCACTCATTCAGTCATTCATTTAGCACCTTTCAAGCAAAAAAGTGCAAAGTGCTTTAACAAACAATCAGTAAAAGCTTTAAAATAAAATGTAAGAAGTTAAAATAGAATTGAAAAAGATACAGAAAATTCAAAAAATAATAATAAAAGCAATTACATGCAAGACGCGCACTTTGCACCAGGCCCCGCCTCCCGCAAAAGGGCCCCGCCTCCCGCAAAAAGGGCCCCGCCTCCCGCAAAAAGGGCCCCGCCTCCCGCAAAAAGGGCCCCGCCTCCCGCAAAAAGGGCCCCGCCTCCCACAAAAAGGGCCCCGCCTCCCACAAAAAGGGCCCCGCCTCCCACAAAAAGGGCCCCTTCGTTGCTTATAACCCCCCCCAAAAAACTCACGGACACTCCTCCCTACATGCTTCAGTTTGGATACCTACCTAGCCATGGGATTGTCTAAGAGCTGTTCAATATGAAGAGTGGCTGCTTTGCTAGCAGACCGATAGAGGAGAGTGGACTATGGGTCGTAATTAGAGCATAATCAGGCAGTGGAGAATAGCTCCTTGATTTTTTTGTAAAAATCTGCCTGCTGTTTGAGAGGAACTGGAATGATGGGCATGAGGCAGGCATGAAGGCCTATTCATACTCTGAGATTACCGAGACAATGAATAGTCAATTACAGCGACTCGTGACTCCTAACTCTCAACCTGCTGAATACTCTGCGTGTGTGTGTGTGTGTGGGTGCCTATGATACATATATCCAAAAATGTTATCAATTAAAATACTTGTAACATGAGTTGTGTAACCAATGATTATCTTCAGATTTTATTTATTTATTTTTTTAAACCTTTTACCCAAATGCATTATTTGAATCGCTTCAAGGGAGCGATTCAACATAACAGAAGCACGGCTTGTCCGTCAGTCTGCCGGAAAGACTAAAACCACCCTGAGGGCTCCCATGAACCCAAATCAACAGATGTCCCCCCCCCCTGGTACCTTTTTCTCAGGAGGGAGGGAGGGAGGAAGGACAATCCCAAGGAGGGACGAGGGGGTGTGGAAAACCCCACCGAGGGAACCCGACCCACCTGCAGATGTCCCAGGGCGGCAGGGTGTCGGGGATGTGCAGGGCCTTGCGCACGTCGCCCCGGTTCAGCCAGTTTATCTGTGCGGTGCTGTTGATGCAGGGGGGTACCCCCTGAAGGCCTTTCGCCGGTGCGCCGTCATCCCCGTCTCCAGAGAGCAGCTGCCACAGCAGAGAAAAAAAAACAAAAAAACACCATGCGGTTGCCATGACAGCAGCAGGGTTCCCCCTCTCATAGTTGACAGGTTGCCATGGATACAGGCATCTTACTAAGCCCACAGCAATTTTTCACCCGTTGAAGAGTAGGTTTCTTTTGGAATGCATTTTCAAAATTCTAAATCTGTGTTCTAGAACTCAGTTGCTTTCAGCTACCAGTAGCGATTGTTACATCAGCATTAGAATGCTCGGTTAAAAAAAAAAAACATTCTAATCACATATTTGTGATCTTACACCTTACTAGCCCCCTGCTATCAAGAAAGGCAGACTTAAAGACTCCTCCCACCAGCTTGATTGGCAGTTTAAAAAAAATACCTTTATGCCTTAGGCTCGTCCTTTTTCCTATAGAAATAAGGGGCTCATTTGGTTGTCCAGGTGACTAGGCATGCAGGCTAATTCCACGCCAGCAGCCAAACAGGATGCGTTTATGCTTGGACTGCACCAGGACCAGGCCTGTGCTTTACAGTTTGAAAAGTGGTCAGAGAAACACATGCCTCACTGATTGAAACCAATCATTATATTTTTCCTCTGGAAAGACAAACATCTGGCACAGACTGGCGTGTGATCGACAGCCCGCTGTAGCTCCCTGCATTCTGGCCCCAAGAAACCCCATCACCAGTCTGAAGTCTGCCTTTCTTCAGCACCTGACTGGATTTAGCCCAAGTCCAACCCGGTCCCCGTCGCGGCCATGCAGAGACCGCACTGCGGTTGGTCCCCTGCAGGGGGCGCTGCTCACATTGTCAGAGCTCCAGCGCTTCCTGTAGTTCCTGAAGAGGTTGAGCATCGTCTTGTGGTATGACCTCGCCGACGTTGCCCCTCCGGCACAGTCCAGGTAGAGGGAATACTCGTTCAGGCCCGACTCGTATATAATACCGAACGCCTCGGACACCTGCAACAGCGACATGCAGAGTGAGACACCTTCACACACTTTAAATTCAAACTTCTAGGTCACAATTTGGCATTCAAGGTTTAAGGATCTGTAGGAACCCTGTTTTCAAGAACTCATCTGGTTTGAGAGAGAAAGAGAGAGAGAGAGAGATGACTTTTAACAAAACCTATATTGTACAATACATGTACACATCAGTCTCTATAGCCAACCCTCAGGTTAGCCCCCAATAGCAAAGAACAGACACAATCAAACCACACAAAATAACAAAAAACAAACCCAAAATCAAACTGAACAACAAATGCAAACTACTAAAAATAACAAACAAAAGAAAAAACAAAGCATAACAAATCATTCAAGAGCTCATTTCGTTTGACACAGAGACAGAGACAGAGAGAGGCCCAGCCACCAGAACACGTCATCCGATCTTCTGTCACATCTCTGCAGTGTCAGTGTCATAGGCCCGTCTTGTGATGTCATAAAACGCTTGGTGACCTGACCGACTCATTCCACACATGACTGTTGCCGTGGGTTACCGATTGCACGCAGTCCTGCTGGCTGCTGTTGTAGAAGTTGCAGGCGCCTCCGCCCGCCTGACAGCAGTGCTTATTGAGATCCGCCCATAGCCTGCAAGAGACGGAGGCGGCGTCATTTAAGAGCAGCTTCTCAGGTGCTCTCCGCTCCCCACCCTGCCCTCTCAGGTAACAGCTGATTTAAGTCAAACATAGGCAGGCTGGTTCAGTGTTATCGTAGATGTGGATCTGTCGAAACCGATGCCTAAAGCATGGAAATTTGCATCGGGACCACAAATCCAAATCCGGCCCCTGGTTTTCTTTCTCACAGCTGAACAATTAGTGCTACTGATTGGCCAGACTGCCTTCACACCTGACTCCCAGGTGAAGGGAGGGTTGAAAACCAGCAGTTCGTGGACCTCGAGAGCCATGATTTGAATACCAGGGACCTAAAGATTCAAATAACCTCAGGTTTTGCGTATTCTCTACATTCTCTATATTTATATTAATAGTAAAAAAAAAGAAAAAAAGAAAGTGGCATACTGTTCTCCAAAGAGGCCATGGTAGTATCCAAAGTAGATGAGCGACTGATCATTGAGGGCAAAACTGCTGATGCCGTTCCCCACTCCAAAGCCCTGTCATGAAGATAATAACACAGCACTGTCAGACAACAACTCAGCATCTCAGACATGCGGTACAAGCAAACGTCACTGGCCATTTCTAATGCTAGGAATTTGATCATTATGTTGGGAGGGGGCGGGGGGGATTTCTTTGCTGGCGCATGGAGTTACCTTGAAGTTAATCTTCGCAGCGCCGCCTGTCGCCACTCTGATGCTGAGCGTGGGAGCGTAAATCCCGCCGTAGCTCTCCCCGAACACGTAGAACTCGTTCTTGGTGAAGTTGGGAAACTTCAGAAAGAAGCTCTGCAGAGCTAGATAGTTGTTGTCGGCCACCTGGAGGATTTTCACGAAGACCGTGTAAGTAAAACGTGCAGACATGCTCTTTTGATTCAACTCAATAGTCTTGCTCATAACAATTCCTGCTGCAAGAAGCAGGTTTATTTGAAAGTCCTAGTTCCCCTAGACAAGACACCAGAGTCCTTCAAAGACCCATTCCAAGATGAATGTCAAGAAGAGATGGGCAATGCGTTTTAAAGCCAAACCTCTAACATTTTGTAGTGTCAATTCTAACCACTAGCCTGTGCATTTATCGCAGTTTTTCTAATGCATGGAGATTAAAATTCATCGTTTATATATGGGTGCATTTCAGTCCACACTCGCCTCGTCATCATCCGTCTTATATTTCTTATCATCAGAATAAGAAAATCCCACACCAGCTGGTGACTCCAGGTATAACACATTAGCGACTTTGTTCCAACTAAACTCATTCTGATACAGGGTTGCGCCATCATCATTCACCTGTAGAAAAGGCCAAAAAAAAAATTTCAGAATTCAAATTATGACTTAAACATCAGAAAATGGACTCCAGTCACATATTTGAAAGATGTTAAATTTGAAGCTGTTAGGAGGTTAATAATAACCACTAAAATTGTATTACGTTTTCCACAAAGTAATATATTTGCGTGATAATGGGCTTACTGCTTGAGCGACTCCATATGCGTTTAGCTATGTGGTTGAGAGTGTAACCATGCTGCAATCTTTATGGTGTAACAGGACTTTCGCGTCAGGCCCAACACTTATTAGCGCTTGACGCAGGTGCAAACTAGAACGCACACGCACTCACATGAAAAGGTCCATTCTCAGAAAGGAACCCTTCCAAAGAACTGCATCCCGGACCGCCGTTCAGCCACAGAACAACGGGGTCTTTTGCTGGGTCCCTCTGCGACGTCACGAACCTGTCAGCACACCGAGGCGGGGAGAACACCCACCAACCACACAGCTTATTCTCAGAGGTAATTATGGGGAAGTGTCACGAGTTAATTTTACATTTAGCCAATTTGTTTATTTGAGTTGACAGTACAAAGTTCCCGTTTACTTCCGTGCAATCAAGTTTAATGTAGGCTATATGCAATTAACATGGGAGTATTTTCATGTTTCCAAGCGGTTTAGGGCGCGATTTTAATTAAATACAAGTTGCATGTGCAAATCATGGGATACATTTATACCATGCGTTGACTGAGTCTGTGAATGGATTTGTGGCAAAGTTGTGATGATGATGATGATGATAATATTATTATTATTATTATTATTAATAATAATAATAATAATAATAATAATAATAATCTTTATTTATATAGTGATATGGTCGAGCAGACCTAAACGCACAATAAATACGCATTTTATCCCATCTGATTACATCTACCAAAGCTGTGACAGATTGCAAGTTTCTGTTATCATCAGTGCCACTGGGACTGCGCGCGAGTTTGTAGCCTACATCGCCCAATTCGATATAAGCAATTTACATGCAATCCATAGGTATTTAAGTAACGATTCTTACAACTCGCGAGTCGTATGACAAACAAAGACCGTAGTATGATTTCTACAGTCTACGGTCATGTATAGAATTTTTTTTCTTCCTACGGGACAAGTTGCTAACTCCAACCACACAGCATCCGCAGTCTCATTGCTGTGGTTGATCACGTCACACGCTGCCTTCATTCAAGTACTGTACTTTTCTTTTAAATATCGTGTTAAACCTACTGTTGGATTGTTGATGTGAAATCTATTTACTTTCCTGAAATATCATGCATTGTGATCGCTGAAGCTATAACGCGCCTGTGGAACCGGTTTCCCATGTTCACAAAAGAAGATGGTAGACTAATTGTCAGGAGGAAGTAGCTAGCTAGCAAACTGTGCAGTTTAAGAAATAACCAGCTTACCAGTAATGGAGATACTTCCCAGAACTCGCTTTGAGGTAGCCGGACCACTGTCTATAGTTCGGCTTAAAAGACAGACCAGGTAAATCCGTCACCTCATCCGGATCGTATACAGCCCAGGTGACATTACACAGAACTAGGGTAAAAAATGCCAAAGTGCACAAAAGCATTCTGCCTACAATCTACAGAATAAAGCTAATCGGGAAATGGAAAAATCTTCCGTTAAAGGTGGCACACAATTATCCCCAAAAAACAGACTAAACTAACTAGTCAACTATATCATCGAAGTTCCCAAACGGCAGCACTAACTAAATAGCGTTGATTCCACATACCAACCGTATACACTCAATCATATGACCGTATCACATGTGCGTCCATCTCATCACGTGATCAATGGACTTTATTAGGGGTATGTTGTAGCCACGCCCATTTATGTCCGCACGCACGCCTTTTGTGTGCATACGGCCCTTGTTCTGGCCTAGACTAGACAGGTGAAATATACTACTTTAAAAATATATCCTCCTGACGTTTTACTAATAGTTTAGGCAACTGAAAGAAGAATTTTATTTTCTCTCAAACCAGTTCCAACGACACAACTTATTTTCCCATAATTCGTCAGAGGCAATTTACAAGTGGGGCTTCTAAGTGCAATATCGCACAGAACAAGATCAGCCATCACGGGTCTAACAAAAGAGCAACAATAACAATGAATTGTCGCAGAGCAGGCAGAACTACAGTAATAGTAACGGAATAGTAAAAGAAAAGCGTCTAACCATTGTCTCTAAGAAAAACAAATTGCTTATCCAATTCTGTTAATATGTGTTCTTCATTTGGACTCAATCATTTTTATCTACATGAATTCAAATTATCTCACTAGAGAGCATTTTCCATTAAGATTGTGCATTTCTTCTGTAAATGTAAAAATGTATTTTCATTCTTAAAATTTTTAGTTAGCTCTGATAAAAGATAAGACGATATATGATCCAGGCAACAGTTGTCAATATTTTAAATGCGATGGAATGCATCCTCTGGAATGCCATTAAAAAAAAACTTAAACATGTGTTTATTTAGACTTTTCAGCAATTTTTGTAATTTTGTAACTGACATGTAATAATCGCGAGAGGTAGCCGTAGCCTCATGGAGAAAGATAGTTACACCATGCTGCCTACTGGTTTCACTCAGGTTTCTTTTAAAACCTGAATATGTAAAGTTACTGACATTCTGGCAGCACGTGGCTGAATACGAAACAAAAAGGGTAAACTCTTTGGCATAATCACGTGACATCTCTTCAATGACTATCACACATTTAAAATTATTTATGGATGCCTGCGTTTTCGCTTGTTCTGGTAAATTTGGTAACTATTCCGTTCATGTCCTGTGTGGTTTCCTTTTATTGATAAATCAAGTAACATACGTCACGTAACCTTGAAAAGCTGTTCTATTTATATTTATTTGCCTTAACCCAGAGTTTTTTATATCAAATAAACCGTGGGTGTATTTGAGCTATTTTCAAAACTGATCTGTAAATAAGTGCGTTTTACTGCTTTTGGTAGGCCTACTCTGATCTTAACATCACAGTTCTTTTCCAGTTCTGTGGATGTTGCATGAACTGGGGTGGACTAAACCATTTTAGGTGTTTGAGAGGGGATTCATAACTTTGTCCCTCCAACGCCTTGCTAATGGTCTCGCTCAAGACACAGAGGGAGAGTATGGGGATGGGTTGGTAAATTTTGAAACATTTTTTATTTTTTTGTCTGCAAGAAAAAGTACCATGTTTTGTTTAAAACCCCCGCCTCTCGACAGGTATGGGCGTAATTTTACTCCCTGCTTGTATTGTTCGTGATTTTCAGGTATCGTTGCCGTGCACTGGTACCCCTGTGCATTCGAAATAGTTTTTCTTTTATTGTTGTTTTCTTTTTTTTCCGAGTGATGTTGCGGTGTCGCGAGCTTCAGCTCGAGCTCAAGAAGATGGCGCTGTGAGCGCGCGCGAGGTACCCGTCGCCATTTTGTGTTGGAAAATCAGACCGAATTGGAGAGAAAGCGACGGTTTATTAGTTTACATTATCAGAGAAACTTAAAAAGAAATGTCCATTGGCAAATAAATCGGGACCAGCAAGGTAACGGCGACAACAACGGATAATGTAACGCCTGTATGTTTGGATACCTATTTTGTCAAGTGAAGATTGTCCAGGCAATGCGGATATCATAGCCAGTCAGCAAGCTAGCTTTTTAGCTAACGTTAACTATATTGGCAGTGCAAATGTATTTCCGAGGTTCCAAATAGTTGGATAACTATTTTTCATTGTATTGACCGAATTCACCAAGGCTATTGTGTCTGAATATACAGTAACTGAATAATAACGTGAACTGCTCAATGAACGACTTCGTGGCATAGCTAACATTAGCTACTTGGCTAAGCAGCTAGCTGTGGTTTGTTGAACTTCATTCGTCGGATGGTGGCCGTTAGCTAGGTAGCGTTAGCTAGCTAATCACGGTCAGGCTAACCGGCTAGCGACGGGAACAAAGGCTGAGTTGGGCCTCAGAAAATATATATATTTTTTCTAACAAGCCTTGCTTTTGCTATGTATTGGTTAGTATCAAACTAAACTGGTACAAAATTAACTTGTGTGGGCTAACTAGCCATTGCTGATATGTAGCCAGCTGTTAATTGTTAGCGAGCTAAATGGTTCATTTCAACTTGTTTGCGGCGATCTTGTGTTACACCCGATGCGTATCAGTGACTGACGCTAGCTTGGTTAGCTAGCGAAGCCATTCTGTCACCGTGGAAAGTACCTAACGTTAGCTAACGTTAGCCAGCCCAGTGCCATTACACAGGTTTGTGTTACTGCTGACTAGCTGTCCAGCTAGGTACAGTTTTCATTAATTGTAGCGTTAACTAACGTTAGTTGGTTTGTGACCGTGATGCCAATTGGCAGAGTGTTGGACCCGCATGTTATCCAGCTAACGCTAGCTTGCTAATTACATGTGAATTCATCATTTGCTACTACTGGTTAGTTGCGTCATGTTTAATAGTAACGTTAGTAGCGGCTAACTTTTCAAACCAAAATGGCTATAATATGGCATGTCTGTTAAGCTAAGACGGGTAATTTAACATTGGGTCAGTATTGATGCATAGCTCATACAGTGCGACTAGCATGACGGTTCACGTATACAGGTTGGGTCGTTAGCTAACTTGTGTGAAACCAAACTAACTTCAGTTATCGCTAGTTTGGTGGCCCCCGGGCTCCCTGTTTGAGAATTTTCTCTGAATATGAACGCAAGATGGCTACATTAGCAAGCTAACGCTACTTCAACGGTTACGGCAACAGCTAAGTTAGGTATAATTAGTAACGTTATAGCTAACATAATGTTAGCAGGTATAAATGATAGAGCGACTGTTTAGTGTAAAGATGTCGGTTCGTGATTGAGTGCATTTTTATAGTCAGTAGCTGGCTAGCTAACTAACAACATAGCCATTTACCCAGCTAGCTAACGTTAGCGCTAAAAGTCACTTGCTGGGTAACGTGGCCCAATCGTGCTGTAATTCTCAGCTTGATTCTGGCTAAGTTAATGCATAGCAAGATTTCCATATGAGGGAATTCATAGCAGCCTATGTGGTACATTAATGATATACGTCCGGCGTGGGGCTGCTAGCGTTAGTTTTGAAACTGCAACGTTATAACGCTAAAAACCAAAGCCGTAGTTTTTTTTAATGGTTCCTTTCGCATTGTTATTTCTCTGGAAAAATAACCACAATGTTCAGATTATAACCGATTTGATGGACATAACACGGACTCAATGAAACGGTATTTTCTTATTTAGTACCGGGGGGGGGGGGGGGGTGGTTTGAAATCCGTGTAGTTGGATAGTTTTTCTTAAATACATTAAGTTACACAGAAAAGCAAATATCTTGCGATATCGTCATAGTTATATATGGAATTAATCCGGTGGATAAAATGACATCATGTTGTTATATAGCTTCACATATATAGGTTAACAGTACATATTTAAGGGAAATTGGCCGTGTTGCGTGTATCTTTACTGAGTGACTCAGGGGTACAGTGCAGTGCAGGCCTTGAGGCCTAACGTTAGTAATGACCAGCATTTGCGCAGTACGGGAGTAGCGCTAGTTTCTTTTTGTTTGTTTGTTTTGATTATATTACGGATTAGTTTTCGTTGTATATAGCGGATATGTTATGTTAAACATCAGTAAATGCCGACAGGTTTGTCCAATGTTTTGAATCTCAACAGAAGCAGCACTATTCAAAGTAATCTGTGACATTGCTCGTGGAACGGATACGTTAGCAAGGTAGCTAACATTAGCTGGTAAGGTTAACGTTGCCTCATCCGTGATTGAGTTTAATGCCCGAGCAGGCTGGCCAGCCATGGAAGTGCGAAAAGTTACAAGTGTATTTGATTTAATCGTTTTTGATCGTATAGCTTTGTAGTTCCACAAATACATTTTTGACGAATTGACGTCTGTCGTTAAATTGTAAGGAAAAACGACGTTTCTCCTTGTGATTAAAGTAAAATCTTACAAGTAACAGCATTGTGCTCTAGATCAGTAACTCTCTTCATTTAGGGCTTTGTGTCTGTGTGTCTGTGTGTGTGTGTGTGTGTGTGTGTGTATGTATATATGTATATATATATTTTTATTTTATATATTTATTATTATTTCTTTATTTATTGTTCGCCTGGGCATGATGCCCCCTAAAGGAATCAGACAAGGCCAACACCCAGTGTTTTTGCATGACAGATTGGATGCAGCCCTGTTTATTTGGGGGTGGCCAAAGTTTGCTTTGAAGTATTTACTTATTTTTTTGTCCTCTTTATTTAGATGCCAAACTTGATGCTGGATTGAAGGAACTTTACTTCACGTCAAGCGCCACTGGAAATCTATACTGATTATAAATAAAAATTTTACACCTTGGGGACGGACACGCTGAATTAACCTATCTCTGCGGTGACAAAAGGGGAATAATGGTGATTTTGCGCCGGGCTCGGCCGCCTGCTTCCGCCCCAACCAGCAATGAATCTTGACTCGCTCTCGCTGGCTTTGTCTCAAATCAGCTACCTGGTTGACAATTTAACTAAGAAAAATTACAGAGCCAGCCAGCAGGAAATACAACATGTGAGTATCCCGGACCAATGAAAGTTCTGCACAAGTTCACGCCCCCATGGAGGAGTTGTAAACTTAAATGAACCTTTGGAACATTCCATGGTTGCAGTATGGCATCAACCCGATTCACCACAGGTGCATCGCGTTTGATTTCTTCCACACACCTAACCTAAAACTTCAATTATTGGTCTGGATGAAGTATGTTTGCACACTGTTGTTGATGTGATCAGTCACTTGATGGGGGATTTGCACATAATTCCTCATTTTTAACCTGCATTCATCACTTTATAAATGGTACTTGGTTTGTTTTCCCCTGTTGAACTATGAAGAGGGTTTACTTAATGAGCATCCCTTAGGGAATGTTTTACCCGTGTTGCTAATTTAGTCCCTCTTGTTTGCTAGCACAACCTCTCTGATAACCACATGACAAAGCCACTTAACATGAACAATCATACCGGTTGATTTATAGCTCCTGTAAGGGCAGATAGGGCACCCAAACTCAGTCCTGGGTATCTGCTGTGTGCACTGGTTTTCATTTTGACTAGGGGGGAAATGATTCCCCAAGTGTAACAACCTATAATTTGATTTATATGACTTGCCAATTTGCTGTGACCAGCCTCGAGTCTCCATTAGGTGCATATGCAGTGCTGCTCGAAAGTTTGTGAACCCTTTAGAATTTTCTGTATATCTGCATAAATTCGATCTAAAATGTGATCACATCTTCATCTAAGTCCTAAAACTTGTTAAAGTGAACCCAGCTCAACAAAAAACATTATTCTTTTATAATTTATTTATTGAGCAAACTTATCCAACATTAAATGCTATGTTGGAAAAAGTATGTGACCCCTTGGATCATACATATTTTTTAAGTATCATATTTAATATTTGGTCACATATCCTTTGCATGCTGTTACTTCCTGAAGTCTGTGACCCATCAATATCAAAAGACTTAATATCTTATTTTCAGGTACTGTTACAAGCGATACTATAACCTCTCTGCATTTGAATGGATCTCTATGGGAATTGGGGGGTGAGACTAGATTCAGCTGTAAATTACACTGGTACAGTATAGAACATGACTGGCTAAATGACTAAAGCCATATTCGGATGGGATAAGTTTTCAGGACAATGTCTGTAAAGTAATGATTACCACAGGGCGTCCGTAATGTTAATGGCCGATTCGGACGGGATAAAGTATCTCCGTAAACAGCATCTAGAATTACAGAGATGGGAGTGTACTCCATGTTGTCGTCACACCGAAAATGTTCCCCACGAGTCATACAACGTTACACATCTTATCTTCACTGCAAACTGATTGCTTCTGGTAGAAAATCGCTGTCAGGGAGCAATTGAAAAGATGCAGGTGCCAAAAAAAAAAACTACGTGGAGACAATGTTGGCATGGCAAACATGTCCACAAAAAGCGTGAGGAATCCTGAATTACACCTCTTAACGTTAGTTTGAAAAAAAAAATATTAGGCCATAACATGTATGTAAGGCTATAGCTACAACAGCTTACCTAAAGCTGCCACAAGCGTTGCCCCACTGTAGCCTACTTTTGAGCCTGTTTTTATTTTTTTAAATTTTTTTTCCTCTTATTTTAGGTAACGTTACATTAATTTAGAAGTCAGCCAATAGTTGTGGCTTGCACTTGGACTGAAGAGAGCATATAGAGCTTACGTGAAAAACCAGGAGAAAAGACTGGGGAAAACTAATTTCTCACAGGAAATAACCGAATTTTACCGGACATGTCAATTCGCACGGGATTGCTTTAACCTGGGGTAATTTTTACAGGACATTTAACAGGAGGTAAAAGACTCCGGAATCTTTACTGGCGCGGGAGCGCGCAGTCCGTAAAAGTTACGGACATGGCAGATTCAGACGGGACTAAAATAGCGGAGCTCCTCCGGTAATTATTACATTACCCCACCTGCCCCTGTAAAACTTATCCCGTCTGAATAGGGCTTAAGTCATCCAGGGTCTAAGGTATCAAACGAGCCCCAAACCATCACTCTGTGACCAGATATGGAGATGTGGATGGATCACTTTAAGGGTTTCTTCTCCTGACTTTTTTTCCCCATAGAGTTCTATAGGAAAATGAGTGAGGAGAAATAACGCTTGCAGTGATCCATCCACATCTACATGTAAAGGATATGCAACGAAATATTAAATGATACTTTAAATAATCGTATGATCCAAGGGTTCACATACTTTTTCCAACAAAGCATTTAATGTTGGATAATTTTTCTCAATAAATTATAAAAGAATAATGTTTTTTGTGTTTTTGTTGAGCTGGGTTCACTATCATGTTTTAGGACTTAGATGAAGATGTGATCACATTTTAGATCAAATTTATGCAGATATACAGAAAATATATCGAGCAGCACTGTACGTAGCATGTTTATTCAAAGACTTGCTAATCGGTCACGTCGGATCTTAACTAAATAATATGATGTGGCCTGGTCACATTGGCGAGATTGATAGATGGGCAATTGCACTCAGGTTCCCAATGCTGAAACTAACTTCCTCCTAAGGAAAGCTGACATGAGGCTAAAACAATGGCAAGTTGTTGGACGTATTTGAATGCACATTTTCCTTAACCTTGATCAATTTGAAATTACAACAAGAATCAGCTTATGAAGAAGGCCCCTAGTACCAAGTGCTGGCTGCCTTGCTGTAGATATGAAACCACATAGCACTTTGTTCTGGAAGAAGACCACTCGCTTTGACAGAGTAGCTGGGTGCCACATTGAGGTTTGCGTGGCGTGCGGTCGGTTATTCCGTGGCGGTATTTGTTCTGACGGTGGTTTGCGCCCCCAGATTGTGAATCGACACGGCCCTGAAGCAGACAGGCATTTATTACGCTGTCTCGTCTCCCATGTGGATTTCAGTGGCGATGGTAAAAGCAGCGGCAAAGACTTTCATCAGGTAATTCTTCTTCATCCCCTGCCAATGGCCTCCTTGTGATTAATTATGGTTGCAGTGGTGAGCCTGTAACACCAAGGATGGGGGGGGTTTGAATCCCAGATAGGACACTGATGTGTCTTGAACTGAATAACGTCAATACCTATGTACAACTGTAAAGGGTGTTTTTTTGTTTTTTTTAAGTTAATTATATATTTTGTCCTTCCTGAGGTCATGTACTAAGTTGATCGTTTAATGTAATGGGCTGAGATGTGTGAACAGAAAGCCCTGAATGTTTAAGACTTCATTATCAGTCCTGGGAGAAATTAAATAGCCCAGCTGCCAGTCTTGCATATCGGCGTTTTAACGTAGTCGTACTCCTGCCCGCCTGTTTAAAAATAACGTTCATCTTTGGCCTCCGCACCGTGCGTTTCGTACCGCTGGTATCCTTAACCACCTCTGTTCTGTCCTCTCTCTCCTCTCTCCTTTTTGTCCATTTGCCCAAGACACAGTTTCTGATCCAGGAGTGTGCGTCGCTGATCACTAAGCCAAACTTTATCTCGACGCTCTGCTACGCCATCGACAATCCTTTACACTATCAAAAGGTAGGCCGTCTTCCACTAACCACTTCTGTTGAAGAGCATTGATTTATTTTCATTTGTTAATGTGCCATTTTTGTCTTGCCCTGCATTTGTGATGAAGTTTTTTTTTTTTCTTTTTAAATGTGCCACTTCATTCACCCGTATTAATTGCAGAAGTGTTTTTCTCCAGTGGCAGTGAATCGGCTTGTAGCACACACATGCTTGCACTTATTCACTGAATAATGTGCTAGCTCTGGCAATTTTCAGAAATGTGCACAGTTGCAGTGAACAAGGATATGATTTTTATTTTATATGCTTTGTGATGTTGATTTTTATTATTTTTTTTGTTTGTCCTTTTTTAGAGTTTGAAGCCATCGCCCCATTTGTTTACTCAACTGAGTAAAGTGCTGAAATTAAGCAAGGTCCAGGAGGTAAGAGAGTGATCTTCCCCGCTTGCTTCGATGGCAGAATTCAGACACCTTGTGACTGAAGCCTGTTTTTCCTGTAGTGATGCGTGTACAGTTATGCTGACTTGCTGATCTCTCTTACAGGTGATCTTTGGCCTTGCCTTGCTGAACTCCTCCAGTGTGGACCTGAGGGGGTTCGGTAAGCCACCTGTTCTCTGTTCATCTCAATACGTGTCCGTCTGTTTGAGCGGAATACGTGTTTGTCAACATTTTGACCGAAGGTAGTGTTCATCCGAGACCGGTGGAGTAAGATCTAGTGTGGATACTGCTGATAAACCCTTGGGAGAGTTTCTCCAACAACAAAAAAACAAGCAAAAAAAAACTTTAGTAGGATTGTGGCTCCTAAAGATGCAGAATGGCTAGTAGATGGTTTGCACTCAATTTATTATTTCATGCTCATGTTTGTATTGACATGGGACACAGCTTGGATGTTTTGACGCCCGGCCTTCTTCGCTGTGCTACAAGCACTTTCTCCCATGTTTATTAATCATGTTTATAAAAAAAGAAACGCCAGCTTCAGGGTTACTTTTTAAAGTGCAAATCATCTACTCGCCACTTTGATGATTGG
Organism: Synaphobranchus kaupii; assembly: GCA_029718625.1. Classification (NCBI taxonomy): domain Eukaryota; kingdom Metazoa; phylum Chordata; class Actinopteri; order Anguilliformes; family Synaphobranchidae; genus Synaphobranchus; species Synaphobranchus kaupii. Next base: position 7,314,111 of record CM056394.1, on the reverse strand, counting down.
ACCATTGGTTTTTACAAACCATTTAAAAAAAGATTTTATATTCCACAAGCCAGCTGAGTGGGTGTTTTCTTCTTGGATGGAGAACAGCTGTGAGCCTGCAGTCAAACATGGTTGTAAGAGTGTGCTTACAAGCGTACTCTGGTGTCTGCAGTGCTCTCGCCTGAAATTGGACTCTTCATACACATCTGCTTCAGTTAGTGGGGTGTGTTCTGGTTTCATTAGTTTCTTCTGAGTGTTGTTGCATCTCGATCAAAGCTTAGCGAGAACGCGCTTGGCTCCTCACTTCCTTATTCGCTGCCGTTTGTGCCCTGCGAACACTGAGTGGGCTGGCGTGGAACGTGGGATTTTATTTTATCAGCAGTCTCTTGCAATCCAATTGCTGCTCCTTTTTAATGCACTGAGCGTTCTCTTCACTTTCCCATGTGATTTTTGCAAATAAATTGCTGCCAATGCACATTTTTGACTTTGTTTTTTTTTGGGAAACAAGTGTGTGGACAGCCTTTTCTCTGTTCAACGTTTTTCCCCTGCTCCACACACCTGTTGCCAAAAGCAGTTTTTATTCCATGTTTGTCAAGCGCAGCAATTCCTTCTGTTTGTTCTGAATCCCGTGTATCACACATTTTGTTGCCTTTTCCTCCGCCAGCTGCCCAGTTTGTGAAGCAGAAGCTTCCGGATCTCCTGCGCTCTTACGTGGACTCGGACCTCGGGGGAAACCAGGAAGGTGGCTTCCAGGATATCGCCATAGAGGTCCTGCACCTGCTCCTCTCCCATCTCCTCTTTGGGCAGAAGGGAGCTTGTGGTGTTGGACAGGAACAGATTGACGCTTTTCTCAAAACCCTGTGCAGAGGTGAGTGGCTGCCCTGGATATGAATTTAGATTTATTTTTTTAAGTGGGGGGTTTCACATTTATCGGGCGGCAAAATGTAGCGAGACGGGAAGAATGGGGGGCGCGAGAGAGATGTGACGAAGGTTGCGCGGCCGGATTTGAACCGCCGACATGGCGACATGCGATGAGCGTGTGGATGGTGTTCTTACAGGCTACGAGACACGACCATGGAGCTGCATTTTAAGCTCCTCGTTCAGGGCTTGGTATCTTAGTTTTAGCCGGAGGAAGAATCCATTGGCTCTCTGTAGGCCACAGACGTCTACCACCCTTGTCATGGATAAGTTTTTTTTCCAACAAACTTTGTTTGGTTGAGTCTGGCAAAGGGACATACACAGGGCTTTGCCTTCATTCTCCTCTGGTGTGGCGGGTACTCATTATGTTTGCGGAAGATAATCTCCTCTTGCTGTCATTGGAGGCAGATGGAGGGAGGTCACCTTGTTCAGAAAGCATAACCTTTCCCACCGTAGCTGTAGATCTGGCTGTCTGAGCAAGATGCTTTAGACCAGGGATACTCATATCTGGCCCTCAATGCCGGTAGTACTGCTGGTTTTCCTTCCTTTTTTTTTTTTTTTACCTGTTTTTGATTGTTAATGCCAATGATTGGTCAGAGATTTAACTCGCGTGGTGTCCCAGGTATAAATCAGTCCTGATTAGAGGGGAAGAATGAAAACCGACATCACTACTCCAAGGGTCAGATTTTGCATGTCCCTGGTTTAAATGGACGTACAGTGGACATTTAGCTATTTTTCCAATTAGTCTCTCTTGGAAAATCCTGTAAAGTACTTTGCACAGATGCTGAGTATGGAAGACAGGCTGTAAAAAAAACTAATTGAATGAATTGAAACTTCAAACCCTAAACAGTGGAGTGTGCATGTGTGTGATTACCTTGTAATATAACAGCAGCTGACCTTTTTATCCTGTATTAGTGTTACATGCCTGTTCCACAGCCAAAAGGCTACAAATACCCTTGGACAAGGGTTTTCACTGTGGTAGGGCCAGTATACCTTTATTACTCTTCCAAAATAATAATCAATACAGGGATAAGTAGCTGGATGTTTTTAATCAAACTGGATGGCCATGCGTGGCGTGACTACAGCTTACGGAAGCACACAGCCATCCAGCGTGCGGCCTCTTGACGTTGTTTGTGTGGTCCGCCCCGTGTGTTTCCAGATTTCCCGCAAGAGCGCTGTCCTGTGGTGCTTGCACCACTGCTGTACCCTGAAAAACGGGACATTCTGATGGACAGGATCCTGCCAGACTCTGGGGGGTTAGCCAAGACCATGATGGAGAGCTCGCTCGCAGAGTTCATGCAAGAAGTGGGCTATGGCTTTTGCGCAAGGTGAGTTTCTCAGCCCTTTTAAGGCGTTAGGATCACAAATATGTGATTGGGATGTTCTCAAGTGAACATTCTAATGCTGATGTAACAATCACTAATGGTAACTGAAAGCAATGGAGTTCTAGAACACCGACTTAGAATTTTGGAGGGGGGAAAACATTCCAAAAAACCTACTTATCAAAAGCTAGGTTAAAAAAGGTTAAAGCGCTGTCTGTTTCCCTCTACCTGATTTTGGGATGGAAGAGGTATTAATACAGAATTAGTTTTTGTCACACACACCCAAACCCCATTGTAGCAGTTTACCTCCAGCGTGATGCTAATGTTTTTGCTTCTGTTGTTTTTTTTTTTTCTCCTTCTCTTAGTCTTGATGAGTGCCGTAATATAATCCTTCAGTATGGAGTGCGGGAGGTCACTGCCAGCCAGGTGGCGCGGGTGCTGGGGATGATGGCTCGCACCCATTCAGGCCTGTCTGATGGCATTCCCCTGCAGGTGAGCGGGGAACACAGCAAGCCTCTCTCTCTGTTCTTCCTCTGCAGTGCTGAATGGCATCCAGGCAGCCGTTAATCACAACTTTCCGTCAGACATTTTGTCCTTAAAAAGCACGCCAGATCTCGGCGTTGGTCAGACACCTAGAAAAATTCTGTGCTTGTATTTGTTAGGAACAGCGTTGGCTGAATCGTCTGGGAAAGGGACTTATCACTGCTTGTTGTTTGTTCTTACACTGTACTTGTGGCCCAGGTTTTGCTCTTGACATGGAGTGTGAGTAGAAGTACAGGAAGGCGCTTTTTTATAGTGTCCATATCGGTGTGATTTGCAGTATGTTTACCGCCCTTGTCACCATGTTTTTTTTTTCTTTTTTTTTTTTCTTCCCGTGTGTGCCTTTTCCCGCTCTCTCCAGTCCATCTCCGCTCCGGGGTCTGGGATCTGGAGCGATGGGAAGGATAAGAGCGAAGGCTCCCAGGTCCACTCCTGGAATGTGGAAGTTCTGATTGACGTTGTCAAGGAAGTCGTAAGTCATTTCACAACAACCACTGATTCCAACCCCGTCCCCCCCGTCCTCTTTAACTGAGTCTTCAGCGAGTGGAAAGTTTTACCCATTTGTGTTACACTGCCCGCCCTTTTAATCTTACTCCACAGAATTCTGGCTAATATTTGGTGGTGGGGGAGGGTACTTTTTAACCCTTTAAGAGATCACAAATATGTGATTAGAATGTTCTTAACTGAACATTATATGAATGTTCTTAACTGAACATTCTAATGCTGATGCAACAATCACGACTGAATGGAGTTCTAGAGCACTGACTTAGAACTTTCCAGAAAACCTACTCTTCAAAGGGTTAATGGTGCTTACCTTGTTTTCCGTAGAACCCCAATCTCAACTTTAAAGAGGTGACCTACGAGTTGGACCACCCGGGGTTCATCATCCGCGACAGCAAAGGGCTGCAGATGGTGGTGTACGGCATCCAGAGGGGCCTGGGCATGGAGGTGTTCCCCGTGGACCTCATTTACAGGCCCTGGAAGCACGCTGAGGGACAGGTACAGTTCGAATAGCTATTCTTATCCTAATGCTGGCCGGGGATTATAAAATACGGATAGGACAATCCTAGAATCATATTCCGCATGTAAAAGATTCCCTCCGTCGGTCGTTATGTTGGTAATGAGCAACACCGGCGTGATTGGTGGATATCCAGGAAGTAGTATGCTGAGTGACTGTAATGTAAGTGTAGTTATCCACCAGGCGCTGCTGACGTTGTTTTGGTCGTTCCTGACGCATTCTGTTAATGGTAGAGCTTCTCCAGTACCAGCTTGAACTGGTAAGGTGATGTCATGAACAGTCTTCTGTTTTATTATTATTTTTTTATCTTTGTGGAGCTGGTTCTCTCCTCACTCTCACTAGGGCTGTCAGCATTCGCCAAAAATGACGTATGAATTTTCCTTCTTTAAAAAAAACAACAAAAAAAACATGTTTGAATATATATTGCATCTTTAAAAGTTGAATTGCATGTCAGAATGTGACTAACTTTCAGGCTGTTATTGCGTGTTATGTCCACAAGAGGGCAAGCCAATACAATGGGAGACAAAACTAGTATAGACAGGCAAATTTTATTTGAACATGGACACAGAGATACGTTTAACCGTTGTCCTCTTAAAACCCTGGAAATCCAAAAAAGCTATGGAAAAAAAGAGAGAACTAGCATAACTGGTTTAGAATCTTATGCTATTTCCAAAATGGGGCTCTTTGATTGCTCGGAGTGCTCTCTGTGGCCGAGCTGGGTTCTGAACTCTGCCATGCTGTTGTTTTGAATTATTGTCTCTTCAGCTGGAAGAATAGACCTACATTTGAGTTTTTCAATCCGCTAGTATGAAGGCAACGTGTCGTTTCCATCGGCATTAAGCGCATAGCAACGACCCGTATGTAGCGAGAGGGGGAGCTTAAATGCGAGAATTGTCTTTGGTTTAACACGACCCCAGTTGAAAGGAATATCGCAGCGAAAGGCACGCTGCATTTTTATCCTTTGTCTTTTTTTAGTTTTATTTATTTATTTTTTAGCGAATAGCATTTAAATATGGCATTGTTTGGCAGCCCTAACTCTCACCCATCTTTCCAAAATCATCATTTGACAGCCCTAACAGGGCTCTGCAGTGCTCCCATTTTAGGAGCATTTGCTCCTGAAAGTCGATGTGTGCTGCTAACTGGAAAAATAATTTAGGAGCACATGCAAAAATGCATTAGTGTGCTCCTACCTGCGCTCCTTGGGTAAAAGTGTTGAGCCCTGCCTAACTCTCCCCCCCCCCCCTTCCCTCCCCAGTTGTCATTCATCCAGCATTCCCTGATGAGCCCGGAGGTGTTCTGCTTCGCTGACTACCCCTGCCACACCGTCGCCATCGACATCCTGAAGGCCCCGCCCGAAGATGACAACCGGGAAATCGCTACCTGGTACGTTCAGAAACATCATCTCTGTCCTCCAACCCCCCCTAAAACAGAGACCTGCTGGCATTCAAGCCTCCAGTATCCCGTCTGTGTGCTCTGCTGCACGGGATTGTCAGGCCAAATAGGGCCACAAAGCCGGAGTCATACGCACCGTTACAGCTAACTGGGAGTGGTCCAGAATAGGGACATGTCTTCCTCTGAAATGCATGAAAAGGGATCAGGGTATCCAGTATCGTTTTGCTTGAATTGGAGAGATTTGTGATTTTGATGATTTACCCCTACCCGTGCAGGAAGAGCCTGGACCTGGTGGAGAGTCTGCTCCGCCTCTCGGAGGTGGGGCAGTACGAGCAGGTGAAGCAGCTCTTCAGCTTCCCCATCAAACACTGCCCCGACATGCTGGTGCTGGCGCTGCTTCAGATCAGCACCTCCTGGCACACCCTCCGCCACGAGCTCATCTCCACCCTAATGCCCATCTTCCTGGGCAACCACCCCAACTCCGCCATCATCTTGCACTACGCATGGCACGGACAGGTGAGTCTCCTGGCACACGCTTTTCCGTTACCACATAGGCTGGACTTGGTGCCGTCTCTTTTGCTGGGTTTATTGCAATATTCCGCCCTTTGTTTCAAGTGAAAGGAATCGGGGAGGAGGCAGAACCATCTTAAGGCCATGTCATAGTCGCTGAAAAACATACAGAGGTCCGCACAGGCCTAAACGACATCATAGCGGACCCAAAACGGACCCTGAGCAGACGTCCGCCTAGGCAGTTCGCGCAGCGCAGTCGTTTTTTGTGTCTGCGCAGACTTGTCTGCTCTTATCTGTCGTTTCACCTACAATTGTATCTTCTGCGTGCCGTGATCTTCCATGAAGGACACCATTGTTTGTAATTTGCACGCAGAAATGATGGGAAATGTAGTCTACTGTCAGTGCAGGGAAGTGGGGCTATGGGAGGGTGTCGCACACCTGATCTATTTTAATTTGACATGAAATGGTATATTTTCTGCCTCTGAGCTTCAGTTTGGATCATGGTATAATTTCAGGTGGCACACGCTCACCAGCGGTTTGTGATTTGCCTGCAGGGTGTTAAACCAACACCAGCCAAATGCTGGTAAAATATTTATTGTGGCTGGTATGATTTTCTACTCTAGCAGCCACTTTGGCAGGTAAATAACCAGGACGTGTTATATTGTAAAAGGTAATGTAGCTGGTAAAATGTTGAAAATGGCTGGTGAATCCACAAGCCACTCTGGCCAGTGGGTGAAAGAGTTCATTTCATGCCCTGTTTGCCTGCCTGTGCTCAACATTAGTGGAGTCTGTCTACCTGCTTTGGCTGCAGTCTCTGCCATAAAGACTTATATAGAGCCCTACAGGAGGCAACGTGGCCACGGGGGCTCATGATATTCATATCGTTTGATATTCCCTTCTGTGCGCGTGCTGTCAAGGCTGGTTACAGCGACGGTTGAAGCAAGCGCCTTTCGGGCGTGCGTTACACTCGCAGCCCTATCCAATCTGACAGGGTCTCTCTCCTCCTCTCCTCTGTATCAGGGACAGTCTCCTTCTATCCGTCAGCTGATCATGCACTCGATGGCAGAGTGGTACATGAGAGGGGAGCAGTACGATCAGGCCAAGCTCTCTCGCATCCTGGATGTGGCTCAGGACTTGAAGGTACGGGGGATTCGCCCTTTTCTCATTCTCTATTCTCACAGCAGCTCTGCTGCCTCAGCATATTAGGGCTGCACAGACTCCAAATACAGGTCACTTTTTAAACCGTGGTTTAATCAATTTTATGTTTCCTTCATTAAAACTAGTTTTAATCCCCTTGTTTTATTTTACGATGCCTGCAAAGGTTCTTGAACCTGCGGCCTTTATTACAAATAAGGTTTGTTAGTTTATTTCACAGCCATTTTGTAAAATGTCTTTTTGCCAGTCTGTATGCCCTTAACCTACTGGGAGGAATGAGTGTTTGTGATGTGAATGTGTTTTTAATAAATGGCATTTTTGTGATTTCTTAACCAGACGTATTTGTCTTTCAGTCTCTGTCAATGCTGCTAAACGGCACTCCATTCGCCTTTGTTATTGACCTTGCTGCACTTGCGTCTCGACGTGAATACCTCAAACTTGACAAATGGCTCACTGACAAGATTAGAGAGCACGGGGTTAGTGCTTTCCCTTCATGCATGTGGAAGTAAACGGCAATTCTGCTTTGGGCGCTCCGATGCTTTTCATTGAATGATGCTGAACAGGTAGGCATCCCTGGTCCTGGCGTGCCAGCGATGTTTCTGGTTTTTGTTCCATCTGAGCTTGGCCGCAAGAGATTGTTGGATTATTCGGAGTCTGACCTTAAATGCACATCGTCAGGTGTGTTCATTAAGCCTAATTAATCCAATTATGCAGTCATGGGTTTGGATAAAGCAAAAACCAGGAACGTCTCAGGCGCTTCAGGACCAGGGTTGCCTACAGTGATGAAGTGCATGCGTGTGTACAGTAGGAAATGTAAAAGGCTCAGTGGGTTTGCACGTTTGCTCAGACGGTGAATGTTTTGTTGTTGCTGTGAGGGGTTTTTCCACAGTCTGACCCGCTGTGTTGCGCTCCATCAGGAACCCTTCATCCAGGCTTGTGTGACTTTCCTGAAGAGGCGCTGCCCCTCCATCATGGGGGGCTTGGCCCCAGAGAAGGACCAGCCCAAAAGCGCCCAGCTCCCCCCGGAGACGCTGGCTACCATGCTGGCGTGTTTGCAGTCCTGCGCGGGGTACGTCTGTCCGTCCGTCCGTCCGTCTGCTTGCATCCTTCCATACTTGTAGAACTGTTTCCCACTGGAATTTGAATTTGGGTGGGCCGCCTTTTAATTTATGAATTAACTGGTCGAACCATTCTGTGATTTTGTAACTTGTAATCCACTTAGCCATAACCTTGATCTGACATTTTTTGTGTGAAAATGTTGAGCTAAAGGCTCTATATGTGCCCTTGGTGAAAATGTTTAATTAAAATTAAGCCAGAGAAATTATTTGGAACAGAAGCCAGGATATACCCCACAGCCCTCCAGGCCAGAAACGTCCCGTTTGTCATAATTGGGACGCCGCAGTGCTTCAGCCCTTTTTTAGTGCATGTTGGATATCTGCGGGGTATTTCACAAAGCAACATACTGCAAACGGCTCTTTTTACTTTAGTCCATGTTCCACATTTGGGGGGGTTCCGAGTTTTACTCAGTGCAGTTATCCAGCTAACTCAGTAACCCTGCTTTGTGAAATACCCCCCTGGTGAATCTGGTCCAATTTTATGCAGCATAATATGCAGAGAGCTATATCACCTTTTATTTAAACAAAGGTTTGAACGTAACCATTCCCACCTGTCCTGGCAGTTTCTAGTTCTAGGAGATTTTTTGACTGTTGACTGTTTTTCTTATTAGGAGTGTGTCCCAGGAGCTGTCAGAGACAATCCTGACCATGGTAGCTAACTGCAGCAATGTTATGAACAAAGCGCGTCAGCCACCACCGGGGGTAATGCCAAAGGGCCGTGCCCCGAGCACTAGCAGCCTCGACGCCATTTCCCCTGTCCAGGTATCCGTGTCCCCTCTACAGGTGATGGGCTTTCGTTACATCTCATCTTCCTCAAAAGGCCACCGGGGGTTGTTCTCTGGGAAGGGGGGGAAGTGTTTGGATTAATGTGCCGAGCATTTATTAAACTGCTTTTAAAAGACCCGTCCATTTGAGTGCGCATATTTCTGTCTTTCCTGATGTGTAGCCAAACCGCATTCCTTAAAATGCTTCCTCTTTCTGCACGGCCTCCATATTGTACTCGAGCTGCAATTAGGCACGCTGTAAACGAGTGGTCGGCTAATTTGTTAATAGCTTTTCAGAGAACAATCCCAGGTGCCCTTTGCAAGTGTGGTAATTGTTCGATTGTGTTTTAGCGCAGTCTTTCTGTTTGTGGTTCTTGTGAATTTTCAGTGTGAGGGATAAATTATGGGTTATTACAGTGGCCCGATTAAGTCCTCCATTTTTCAGATGTGAGTCGTATTGTATTCATGTTTTTTTTTGGTTGTTTATCAATCTGGAGCATTCAGTATGTTTTATTTATTTATTTTTTTTGCTCTGCGTGCTGTGTGAAGTAGGCTAGTTCTTTTGATTAAAGCTTGTAATTCGTTGCTGTGTGAAGTGGCTCTTTTGATTTAACGCTGCGCCTCCCCAAACGCTGTGTTACAGATGGACCCCCTGTCAGCCATGGGGACCCTCACTCTGGGAGTCTCGACCCCCTCCCACACACAGAGCATGCCCGGCTTCCCCACGCCTCTGGCCTCCGCCTTCAGCAACCCCCAGTCTCCGGCTAAGGTGTTCCCCACCCTGTCCAACCCCGCCCCCTCCGCACCGTTCGGAGGGCTGGGGAGCCTATCCTCACAGCTACCAGGTATTACCGTCTGCTGAGAGTGCTGTCTGGTGCTTGGGTTTCAGTGTGCCCTGCATAAGGGCCTGATTTACTAAGACCGTTAACATGTGCAAAGCCTTTTAACACACACACACACACACACACACACACACACACACACACACACACACACACACACACACACACACACACACACAAAACTAATAATAAAACCAATCATTGCTGCAAAACAAATACATGACCAATCATTGGTCATGTTATTGGTTCTGCGTGTGCTAAAAGGTTTTGCACATGCTAAAAGGTTTTAGTAAATCAGGCCTTAAGTGTGTTTGTGAATAATTAGAATTTGCGGGTGGGGATTAAATTCACAGCAATAAATGTAGTATTAGTTGACAAGTCACAGTGCTTATGAAAAACTAAAGGGTAACCCACTCAGGGAATTAAATTAACTTTTTCACCCACTGGCCAGAGTGGCTTGTGGATTCTAAAAAGCACTAGCCATTTTCAACTTTTACATTATAACATGACCTGGTAGTAGAACATCTACCAGCCACAATCAAAACCTTTGCAGCATTTGGCTGGTGGCTGGTGTTAATTTCATACCATGGTAACCCAATCAGATGTGGTGGTGTTGATGTTGGTCACCTTTTGGATGTTGCAGACGACTGCACTGTATTTTGTCCTGTTATCTATAGAGTGGTAACCCTGCGGACAAAATCAATGTGCTACAGTAACAAACAAACGCGACTTCATAAATTCGGGGCATCTTACCAGAAAGGTTGCTCTTTTGAGTGCAAGTTACATATTCAAAAATATACCCTTGTGATTGGTTGTTGCTGATGTGTCATGCTTTTGATGTACATACAGTTAAAGACGACCTGTGTTTAGTACCTGCGTCGTTGGGTCCTTGTAGCGTTACGAGGAAATGGATGTTCCACCTCAACCAGTCACTCCAAAGTTGGTAATTAAACGACAGTGCCGATGTCAATCGCTTTGGTGAGGGCATTCTGACGGCAGCAATCACGCTAAAGTGGGGGCGTACTGTCGCTTATCCAGAGTTGGCCATCGTGGCGAGATGCATTTACTCTGTCGAGAGCTGCAAGAAGAGGGAGCTTTCATTAGAATTGCCGGTAGAACTAAAGTGGTGAAGCGCTTTTTATTTATTTTTATTTTTTTAGTGATTGGATAAGTTTGCGACCAATCAAATGAACGTATGTATATGATATGCAGATCACATGACCCCCCCTTTCTTGTTAGGTCCTTTGGGCAGTGGAAGCCTGTCTGGCATTGGGTCTGGTCTCGGAATGCCTGCGGTGAGCAGCGACCCCTTCGTAACGAGGAAGATGAGCACCCCAGGCCTGAACCCGGCGACCTTCCAGCAGAGTAAGATGAAGGCCTGTAAAGTGGTTGTGTTGTTGAGTTAACTGGCAGAGAGACGCTTCTCTGCTGTGTTTCCTCTGGAACAATGTCGCTTAGCGCTGCACTGTTCCGGTCAGGATAACGGTACGCTCTCAACCCACAGCCATGCTTTTCCCGCACTTGTCCATGTACCTGTTTGAATGCTCGCTTAAAACTCAAGCAAGAGGTAATGCTGTCAAAAACAGGGGCAGGATTTACAGGACAAAAAAACTTTTACTGTGAAAGAATGTTCTTCTGTATTTATCAAGAGGAAATGCAGGCCTGCCTCTCTCTGGTTGAATCCGGTGGAAAATTTAGGGGGCGACGGTCTGTTTGAAGAAACCAGATCGTCTGCCGTGTTTGTTGTTTTGATCCTGTGACATCACTGTGGAAAGCCCCTCTGACCCCTGTCATAATTGAGGGCAATCTCACCACTTAGTTTGCAAGAAGTAATCGGGTTTTTGGAAAGTTAGGAATAAAAGTGTTGGGTGATTTACGTTTTTTTAAATTTTTTTAAACCTTCACCCCATAAACTTCCGATATCCTTACCTGCACAGCCTGGATCTTCCACACTGAGCTAAATGCCCTTTCCCTAAATTTCTTTCAGGGGGGGGGGGGTGGCAAAATGACCTGTTTACTGATTGATGCATGTAGGACCTGCTGGTTTACTAAATGGATATCACACATTCCATGAATCGAAGGGTTTAATGCTCGTCTCCCCCTCCAGCTGACCTTTCTCAGGTGTGGCCTGAGGCAAACCAGCACTTTAGCAAGGAGATCGACGACGAGGCCAACAGCTACTTCCAGCGCATCTACAACCACCCTCCCCACCCCACTATGTCTGTCGATGAGGTAAGCCTGCTGGTTGTCTTAGAGATTGTCGTGTGGTAGTTTTAGGACCCCAAAAAAAACACTGGCCAGCAGCCCCCTGGGTGAGATTCTGTTTACTTACTTGGCTAGCCAGATAAATCAAAGTGCTTCAATTTAGTCAACCTAAAAGCTAATATTTCTCCTATTGTGACTGTGAGCTGAAGGTTTTTTGCCATTAGTTATTTTTCATATTGTGGCTTTAGCTTCCAGTTGTTGACAAGGAACAGATTTGTCACAGAAATGGGGGGCATTTCACAAAGCAGGATTATGGAGTTTGCTGGATAACTGCACTGAGTAAAACCCGGAACCCTGGAACATGGACTGAAGTAAGAAGAGCTCTTCTGGATTTTACTCAGTGCAGTTTTCCAGCTAACTCCTGATCAAGCAAGAGTCCCACGGTAGATCTCCAGGAACAGGGTTGGGGACCACTGGTTTAATGCATGCATTTGCGTGTATCTGCATGCATGTTTATATGTAACATAATGAATGGGAGAGACTGATACGGGTGGAGAAATGCTTCTGGGTTACATTGCACTTGTATTGGATGTGACTAAAGGATGTGTTTCTGGGTTACATTGCGCTTGTGTTGGATGTGACTAAAGGATGTGTTTCTGTCCGTCTGCTCCCAGGTGCTGGAGATGCTGCAGAGGTTTAAGGACTCCAACGTTAAGCGGGAGCGCGAGGTGTTTAACTGCATGCTGAGGAACCTGTTTGAGGAGTACCGCTTCTTCCCTCAGTACCCTGACAAGGAGCTGCACATCACCGCCTGCCTGTTTGGTGGCATCATTGAGAAGGGCCTGGTCACCTACATGGCCCTGGGGCTGGCCCTGCGATATGTTCTGGAAGCCTTAAGGAAACCTTTTGGCTCCAAAATGTACTACTTTGGCATCGCTGCACTAGATAGGTTTAAAAATAGGTATGATATGTTGCTTATTATTATTTTGTTTTATTGAACCATCTTAGCGTGCGTCCCAATACTCAAAAAATGCATCCTCCTTTCCTCCACTATCACCTCCTCTCCTTTGTGCCCCGGAAATTCTAATCTAATGTTGCTGATTACAAATTTATTGCATATTAATTGTTACATATTAACGAATGTCTCGACGTGAACCGCAATGTCAGGTACATTGTTTACTGTACATGCAACTAGTTGAACTTGAAATGTACAGGCAGTTTTGCATACTTCCGGGTAGGAGACGAGTGGAGGAAAGGAGGTGAGGAGTGAAGAATATTGGGATGCACCCTTAGATTTGCGCACTTAAATAAAGGAAGTCATGGTTGAGAGTTGTACAGTCTAACCTTTCGGTTTCTCACCTCAGACTGAAGGACTATCCCCAGTACTGTCAGCACTTGGCTTCCATTCCACACTTCCTGCAGTTCCCCCATCATTTACAGGAGGTAAACTGGTTACTCGGATACAACAAAGATATTATAATGTGGGCAAGATGCTTGTACACGTCCTCAAGGACAACGTAGGCTTGTTTTAAGCCTTGCTTTTACACCCCTGGTATTCGAATTACGGTCCTCGAGGTCCGAGAACTACTGGTTTTTCACTCTCCCCTTACCCGGAAGTCAGGTGTGAAGACAGTCTGGCCAATCGGTACCACTAATTGTTCAGTTAGTTACCTGGGAGAAAGAAAACCAGGGCTAGATTTTGATTTGAGGTCCAGATTTGGATAGCCATACTTTACACCCTTCGAACTGGAGGGTGGTCTTGAGCATCTTGTCCCATATGATATCTTTGTATGTTCTAAGCATGAAATGCATTTAGACCAGGGCTACACAACTGGAGGGCTGGTCTGCGTGCTGGTGTATGTTCCGGTTTTTATTCCAACCTGTTGCCTTAGTTTTTGTTTTCTGACCGCTCTGTAAACTACACTGGTTCGCTTCTGAACTTGAACACAGTAAGTTCTTTAGGATGCACGTGCAGTTTACGGCTGTGGCTGGTATTTATACAAATGTCGGATGAAGATATGATTGAGCAAATTAAATAATTTCGTATTTTGTGATCTTGTGCTTTAACACGGATCGGCCCTTGTTGTGCACCCGGTTTAGACTGATTTCACTGCCTAATATGTGGGGCCTTTTTGGAAGTAGTACACTTTCTTTTAGTACTTTTAACATTTTTTTATTAACTTTGCATGTTTGATATGTGCACTGGTTCCCTCAAAGTGTGAACTAGACTGCGGGTGCTACTTCGAGATGAATAAGTCTCCCGTTGCGCGTTTTCCATATCCTGTGTGTGCAGTATATCGAGTACGGCCAGCAGTCACGAGACCCTCCAGTGAAGATGCAGGGATCCATCACCACCCCGGGCAGCCTCGCCCTCGCCCAGGCCCAGTCCCAGGCACCCCAAAAAGCCCCCCTACCGGGACAGGTCAGCACCATGGTAACCACATCCACCACAACCACTGTTGCCAAAACCAGTACCATTACCCGCCCCACCACCGTCAGCTTCAAGAAGGATGTTCCAGTGAGTATCGGTAACGCCAGGGAAGTCGGGGTATGTGTGTCTGTCTGTGCTTATTTACCTACTTCATACATATACACTACCGTTCCAAAGTTTGGAATCGCTAAGGAATTTTTATGTTTTTGAAAGAAATCTATACTTTTATTCACTAAGGTGCCATTGACTTGATCAAAAAGTACAGTCGCAACATTAATAATGTTACAAATTACTATTTGAAATTTGTAAAGGTTTTTTTAATTCAATCTTTACATATGATTGCAAAGCCCCATTTTCAGCAGCCATTACTCTAGTGTACTAACACACTGTTACCTTATCCTTAAAGGGATTGCCAACTCTGCTGAAAATGTGGTTTCCTTTATTTGACATTACTCCTCGTTATTAAAATAATCACCCACCAAGATTTCAGCCTTTAAAAACGTCTACAGCTGAAAAAAAAAATGAAGATTGAATAGTGTCACTTTCTGCCGACTATGTTAATATTCAGGCCACGCGCAGGAGCCTTTAGGCAAGTTATGTGCCGACTCGGAAATGCAAAGACCGTTTAGCAAAACAAACAATAGCTAAATAGCCTAAAAAAGAAAGTGTGTGGTGCAAGTTGCAACCGTACCATATGTGTGAGCCACTGAACTAAAGAAGATCCGTTCACATAATACTAATGTTAATCTCAGAGACCCACGTCTTTCAAATAGTAATGTTACCAGTGCAGCGTAGCATGCGTATTAGCTAACCTTATATACAGCTAGACCCTTCTACTTTTAGCAGTCAATTGGACTAATGCAATGACTTCTGCTTTGAAACGTACCTCACGGAAATACGCGATCATGGATGCTTCGAGCTATGCAAAGTTTTTTTTTTTTTTTTTTTGCCATGACATTTGTGAAAGACAAACCAGAGGAAAGCACACATCGAACAAGAAAGTTCCCTCGCTGCAACACACTGGTGAAGGGGAGGGCGTAAAGAATTTCCGGATAGTTAATCATTGGCTGATGGGACTTTGACGTCCTGAAGTCTGTTTTAATCCCGCCCGCTCAAAACCTTGCCTGATCAATTACAGGCAGTGGTGGAAAAAAAAAAAAAAAGGCATATCTTAATTTAGGCACATCACTTAGTACTGATATTTGGGCTATGTTTGTTCCACCCCAGGATGACAACAATTAACCATTGAAAAGCTGAATCATCGATTTGAGTTGGCAGTCCCTTTAAGTAATCATGCTAGTGTGCTAATTTGATACTAGAGAAAACATTCCCATTATATTAAGCGCAACTGAAAACAATTGTGCCCGTTTAATAAAGCTATAAAATGTCTTTCTTTGATAGAATTAGAATGAAATAGTTTGTAACATTATGTCTTGACTGTATTTCTTGACCAATTTAATGCTACCTTGGTGAATAAAAGCGTCCATTTCTTTCAAAAACATAAAAATATCTCAGTGATTGCAAACTTTTGAAAGGTAGTGTACGCATGCATGTAGATGACCTTTCCCTACAATAATGCTATGCCTTTGAAGTGGAAACTTTTTTCTTTTTTCTTTCATATAAGGAATGGCCGGAAATTGAGTTTTAGGTCTTTATAGTTGTTTATTTTAACTTACTGCATGGAAACCTAGCCTGAATGCTCAAATCAGACCAATTTTTTTGATATTTGATATTTTTTAATATTTATTTCCCCTGAATAAATATTTCTGTGATGTTTTCAGCCCTCTATTAATACGACAAACATCGACACCCTGTTGGTGGCAACAGACCAAACCGAGAGGATTGTTGAGCCTCCAGAAAACGTCCAAGAGAAGATAGCGTTCATCTTCAACAATCTGTCACAATCCAACATGACCCAGAAGGTGAGTTCCTGAACAAGGGTTTTTTCCCTCCCCGATAAACATTTAAAATTTCAATTGGGGAGTTGGTTTTGTCGTCTTCAACTTATCCATAGCTTCCCTTGATCATGACCTAGGTCGTGACCATGTTATTGTTTTAAAAAATCAAGTATAACAGTTTATGTTGGAGATGGTTTTAAAATGACCACTGTGGAGACTGTATTTATGGCCTGGTTTTTTTTGTGTGAAGGTTGAGGAGCTGAAGGAGACTGTGAAGGAGGAGTTCATGCCCTGGGTCTCTCAGTACCTGGTTATGAAGCGGGTCAGCATTGAACCCAACTTCCACAGCCTCTACTCCAACTTCTTGGACACGCTGAAGAACCCAGAATTTGTCAAAATGGTCCTGAGTGAGACCTACAGAAACATCAAGGTTAGACCATGGCATCTTCTGTTTTCCCTCCCCTAATAATAATAATATTAATAATCTGTATTTGTATAGCACCTTTCATACAAAGATTTGCAGCTCAAAGTTCTTTACATTAAGCAGAGATTAGATAAAATATGAAAATACAGCAGTGTGCAATAATAAAAATGGCTCAGTAGTGATTGTCCTCTTATTTGGGTTAATTTAACTGTACCCCAGTTTGGTTAATTTAACTTGGCCCCTGTTTAAAAGATCAGCCGTTGCGCTGAAGTGAATTTGAAAGTTTGTCTACCCTTTTCTCCATTCATTTTTTAACATCTTCCCTTTCCTCTGACAGGTTCTGCTGACTTCCGATAAGGCTGCGGCTAACTTCTCTGACCGATCTCTACTGAAGAACTTGGGCCACTGGCTGGGAATGATCACCCTGGCCAAGAACAAGCCTATACTGTACACGGTGAGCAAGTGTCCGACGAATATTTAGAGAGGTATACTGCTAGGTTGCATGGTAGCTCCGAAGGTAACTTTTTTTTTTTTTCCCCTCCCAAGTTCTCTCCGTTATCTTTTAAATAAACGATGGGATACTCGTGTGCGAGGCGCCATTGTGCTCATTATGTTCTGTGCTTCGCTCACGCAGGACCTGGAGGTGAAGTCTCTGCTGCTGGAGGCCTATGTAAAGGGGCAGCAGGAGCTGCTCTATGTCGTCCCATTCGTTGCCAAAGTCTTGGAATCCAGCCTGCGGAGCATGGTAATGCCTGCCTGTGCTCCTTCCAACCTGTCCTCTGTCCCCAAATCTGCTGTGACTCGAGTTTGTCGGTTCAGTGCTGACTGCGGCGTTGTCATGTGAGCAGTTTAGTACATCAGAGCAATTTTAGGGATTGCTGTAACTCAGTATAGACTGTGCACTCTGAGTGTAATACTGAGTAGATTTAGGGGTTATTGTGTACACTCTACATGGCAGTAGTATTAGGGGATACAGTGTACTAACTAGTATGGATTTCATGCATTTGCACGTGGAGCAGAAATACGCTGTGCTGACTCATATCTCTCCCCCTCCCGTGCAGATATTCAGACCTCAGAACCCTTGGACCATGGCCATTATGAATGTACTGGCAGAGCTGCATCAGGAACACGATCTGAAGGTCCGTTTTCTTCCTTTCGCTGGTCGATTGCACGTCCACCATCTTGTTGTAAGGCAGCATCTCGGTGTAGTTTGACAGTGGTCTGTGTGTCGTCTGTCCCCTCCAGCTAAATTTGAAGTTTGAGATCGAGGTGCTGTGCAAGAACCTGTCACTGGACATCAATGACCTGAAGCCCGGGAACCTGCTGAAGGACAAAGATAAGCTGAAGAACCTGGACGAGCAGCTGTCCGCACCAAAGAAAGAGGCCAAACCGCCGGAGGAGATACTGCCCATCGTACCCACAGGTACTCGCTGCGCCCCCTCGACGCTCAGCGAGGCTTTTCTTAACGCAGGTGTGTTTATATACATCCCGGGTGTCAGGGCTCTATTTTTGGAGCTCTTTTTTTGGAGCATTTGCTCATGAATGTTGATGTGTGGATAACTGGCAAAATGATTTAGGAGCATGTCTACTAATTGCAATGCATTATAGTGTGCTTCTAAATTTTTCAACATGTGTGCTGCTTGGGGGGAAAAAATGATAGCGTACAACCAGGTGTGTGTCCGAATAGTTGAAAAATGCACCCTCCCTTCCTCCACTACCACCTCCTCTACTCCGTGCCCCGGAAACGGATCTTTGTGTTTTAATCTAATGCTGCTGATTACATCTTAATTACGTATTAATGGTTACATATTAATTAATGTCTCGACAAAAACCGCAATGTCAAGTACATTGTATACTGTACATGCAAATACTTGTACTCGAAACGTTCTGGCAGTTTTGCATACTTCCGGAGAGGAGAGGAGTGATAGTGGGGGAGTGGAGGAAAGGAGGTGGGGAGTGAAGAATATTACGAATGCTGGTTTTTGTTTTCTACCTTAAACAAAAAAAATTAAAAAAGAAACCAGTTGGGACTGCTTTAGGTGATCAGATACTGTCTCTCTATCTTTGTCTCTCTCTGTCATTGAAGCATCCACTGTTAAGATAGAATGTGGGAGAGCAAGTGCAGACACCAGGTTTCTGGTGCAATCTGAGCTATTGTGCAATGCTGCTTCCTTTTATGACTGAATTTTGAATGAGTTTTTTTTTCTTTTCTTTTTTCTTTTTAACCAACAGGAGACTGTCTTCCGTTTGCGACTGCACCCCCCACCCCAGCCACCACCACCCCCTGCACAGCCACGGGCCCTCCCACCCCTCAGTTCAGTTACCATGACATTAATGTCTACGCTCTCGCTGGCCTGGCCCCCCACATCAACATCAACGTCAACGTGAGTGTCCCAGCATCTATACGACTGATGTGGTTAGAGCCCTTGTTCTGTTTGCGCAAAAAAAAAAAAATATATATGTATATGGTTAAACCTGTTGCAGTGATGCCTGTTCTAACCCAACATGCACTCCCACAGTTCAAATGCATTTTATAGCAGAGATTTTAAGGCTCTAACTGTAGCTATTTTGATCCCTTTTGTCTGGTGACTAAAACGCCATTGATGAGGCTTCATAATGTTGGTAGGTATGAGGTTCTAGCGCTGTGAGAATTAGCGCTACATGCTAATAATAATAACAGATTGCACTGATATGGCGCAGTATTTTATAGTAAATGGGAAAAAAACTCACCTTAAGCATAGTGGCAGTCTGTAATGTTCACCGCAAGCTGAGTTGAGCTTATTGAGCCACTTAAAGTGGGGTACAGTCTCTCCCCATCTCCACCCTGCTTCCCATTTCCTTCCACAAAAAAAATTAATTCCTTTTTCTACCTTCCCTTCCACATGCTAGTTCTAGTGAGAAAGGATTAGCTGTTTGTATGTCGTTCTGGATGAGTTAAACGTGTTAAAGGGATGTCACTCTGTGTGCAGATTCCCCTGCTTCAGGCCCACCCACAGCTGAAGCAGTGCGTGAGGCAGTCCATCGAGAGGGCGGTCCAGGAGCTCGTCCACCCCGTGGTGGACCGCTCCATCAAGATCGCCATGACGACGTGCGAGCAGATCGTGAGGAAGGACTTTGCGCTGGACTCGGAGGAGTCGCGCATGCGTGTGGCGGCCCATCACATGATGCGCAACCTGACCGCCGGTATGGCCATGATCACCTGCAGGGAGCCGCTACTCATGAGCATCGCCACCAACCTGAAGAGCAGCTTCGCCGCCGCGCTCCGGGTACGGTATTACGCACGCCACGCACACACACACACACGCTCACGCCACCACCCGCTCGCACTCACACACTACACATGCACGCCCCATACACGCTCACTCATTCACACACTATGCTCACTCACTTGTTCACACACTATGCTCACTCACTTGTTCACACACTATGCACGCTCACTCACACACACACACACACACACACACACACACACACACACACACACACACACACAGCGCACACTCGTGCACAGCACACACACACATACACACAGTCACTCGCCATACACGCTCACTCATTCACACCATGCACAGTTGCACACTCGCTTGCACACACACGCTCACAAACGCGTGTGTATGTGCATTGGTTCAGGCCCCCACCCCCCAGCAGAGGGAGATGATGGAGGAGGCTGCTGCCCGTATCGCCCAGGACAACTGCGAGCTGGCCTGCTGCTTCATCCAGAAGACCGCTGTGGAGAAGGCCGGACCCGAGATGGACAAGAGACTGGCCACCGTGAGTGAACAGAGCATACACACCGTTTCCCCTACATAGGGAATTTCTGCTGCCACTGCTAGAATTTTTTATTTTTTTTTAAGCTTTGCTTAGAAGCAAATGGGCCCATTGGCTCAGAATAACTTTTGTGAAACAAACAAGTAAAGCTGTGGCCTATATTATCTTGCAGAACATTTCCTTCCCATGACAATACTATCAGCAGAATGTCTTTTGGCAGATTCATATTCAGGCAGGAAACCTTTGGGTCGACTTGTAAGAAGTAACGTCTTTGGTCATTGTGTGCGTGTGCACGCATGCAACATTGAGTTGCTCCATAAACCCGAGAACCCTTGTGAAACCAATGCAAGGTTGCAGGAAAATAATCCTAGGGGAAACTGCACACACGCAGTCTGGCTGATCTCAGCAGTGTCGTCTCATCCGCAGGAGTTTGAGCTGAGGAAGCACGCTCGGCAGGAAGGCAGGCGCTACTGTGACCCAGTGGTGCTGACGTACCAGGCAGAGCGCATGCCAGAGCAGATCAGGCTTAAGGTGAGCGTCTCTCCCTCTCCCTCCTCCTTACACAGGGTCAAAGTGTCTTTTATTGTTCATTTTTTAAACATTTATTTTTCCTTGTAGGTGGGAGGTGTGGACCCTAAACAGCTGGCTGTTTATGAGGAATTTGCCCGCAACGTTCCCGGTTTCCTGCCCAGCAACGACCTGTCCCAGCCCACCGGCTTCCTCGCTCAGCCCATGAAGGTAAATCACTCCCCATTTTTACATATTTATTATTTTTTAAAATTATTTTAGTCTGTCATGTTGCTTACCATCGCCGCGGATTCCTGTTTGGCGCGATCGCATACAGCTCACCCGTATCTCTCCCCCGTCTCGCCGTGCGTTTCCACAGCAACAGGCCTGGGCGGCGGACGACGTGGCCCAGATCTACGACAAGTGTATGGCGGACCTGGAGCAGCACCTGCACGCCGTCCCCCCGGCCCTGGCAATGAACCCCCAGACCCAGGCCCTGCGCAGCCTGCTGGAGTCCGTGGCCCTGGCCCGCAACTCCCGCGACGGCATCGCCGCCCTCGGCCTCCTCCAGAAGGTTTGTTGCTCCAAAAATAATACATAAATGACACGTGTAGAGTGCCTTCTGTCTCCGAGAGAGGAGAGGAGACTTTCTGTCTCTCTTCTAGAGGAAATATTAAGTTTTAGCAAAGGTGTTAAGTCTCTGATATCCCCTTAAGGCGATGTCTGTTTTGGCAAGGCTGGGCTGTGCATCACGTCTTTCCCCAGTGTCGTACGCAGTCAAACGTCAAGCTGAAAATAGCTCCATCTCTTCTGTGTCTGTACAGCGACGTTTCTTGGCTCATATCTCTGGCAAGCAGGTTTCAGAAGAGTAGGACATGGTTGCATTTTTTATTTGTTGGGAATTTCAAGGTAAAGAGGAAGTGCCTACAATCAGGGAGAGGGAGCTTATGGGCTAGTCCCTCTATAGCAGCAGTGCAGCGATAAACCATGCTTCATGTGAAAATTAGTGGCAGATCCCTCTTGCTCTCGCACTTTCTCCCTCACTCCTCCACACTTTCTCTTTAACACTCTCTGCCTCCATCCCTCCCTCCTCTCTCTCTCTCTCTCTCTCTCTCCCTCTCTCCCCAGGCTGTGGAGGGCCTGCTGGATGCCACCAGCGGTGCGGATGCAGACCTGCTCCTGCGCTATCGGGAGTGTCACCTGCTGGTGCTAAAGGCCCTGCAGGATGGCCGGGCCTACGGGCCTCAGTGGTGCAACAAGCAGATCACGCGGTGAGTCCCGGGGTCCCGCCCCGCCCCGCTCGCCGTCCCGTCGCCCCGCTCGACACCCCCGCACTATTATTTAAGCCTCCGGTGAACGCCGTGACCGAAGGGGTTACGCTGTAGTGCTACACCAGTATCTCAGCTCCTACAACGCGGCTCTGCTCCTAACCCCGTGGCTGGGCCCCAGGAGAACTGAGAAACATTTTATACCTCCACCCTTAGTGCCGTTCATGAGTGCTCGGTCTGCATGGGCGTGTTAACTCGACTGCAGTTCACCGTTTGGATTTATTACCTGAGAACCGTTTAATGTTTTGCTGCCTTTGGTGACAGTGTAGTATGATAGTTTAGGGAACTGGGCTTGTCGTCTAAAGGTTGCAGGTTTGATTCCCAGGTAGGACATTGTCACTGTACACTTGAGCAAGGTACTTAACCTGAAGTGCTTCGGTATGTTTCCAGCTGTATACATGGATGATATGTAAAAAGCTGTGTAAGTTGCTCTGGATAAGAGCTTCTGCTAAATGCATGTAATGTAATGTGGCATTTATTATGTTGGCCATAATTTTCTCTCCATATTTTTGAACTGCAAGAAGTGCTCAATATATTATTTAATTCTAATGGCCTAGCTTAGCGAAAATGAGCTGGTGTTGTCAGTGTTCCTGGATAAGTGTTGGCAGACAGTGTGTGACTAATCTCACCTGTCACAGGTGCCTGATCGAGTGCCGTGACGAGTACAAATACAACGTGGAGGCTGTGGAGCTGCTGATCCGAAACCACCTGGTGAACATGCAGCAGTACGACCTGCACCTGGCACAGGTAAGGGCCGCGCCCACCTGACGCGCCGTCTGCAGGTGTGTCTCCTCTGTGGGCTAGACTCAGGACTCATTGGTTGTCTGGGTTGACAGGTGCGCACGCAAAGTGGCTCAGTGTTCTTATAAATGTGCCCTCCCTTCCCAGTGCCCTGCAGTGTAAGTGCATTTTGGTTGTTGGCACAAATTGTATCTAATAATACTGGAGCCCAATATGACTGTGCCTTTGTTAGATGATGAAAGTTAGTTTCATATGCTAAATTTGGGACCTGTCTCTCTCTATTCTCCCTCCCTCTTTCTTTCTCCCTCTCTTTCTCTCTCCCCCTCTCCCTCCCCCTCTCTCTCTGGCAGTCTATGGAGAACGGGCTGCACTACATGGCGGTGGCGTTTGCCATGCAGCTGGTGAAGCTGCTGCTGGTGGACGAACGCAGCGTGAGCCACATCACCGAGGCGGACCTGTTCCACACCATCGAGACGCTCATGAGGACCAGCACCCACTCCAGAGCCAACGCCCCGGAGGGGTGAGACTGGGGCTGGGTCATTTTTACCCAATAACACTTTTCCTGTTCAAATAATTACTGGATAAACATCTGAACCCTGCCCTCGAAGAGCTGCTCAAAATAGATGAACTTTGTAGTTTTGAATAACAATTTGTTTGTTGCACTCTTTTTGTGTTTTCAATTTCTGTAAGCTCCTGTTGCATTGTGGGTAATGACGGTGCATTGTGGGTAATGTCAGTGCTCTGCTTCCGTTCCGTTGCGTTCCCAGACTTCCCCAGCTGATGGAGGTGGTGCGCTCCAACTACGAAGCCATGATCGACCGCGCCCACGGGGGGCCCAACTTCATGATGCATTCTGGGATCTCCCAGGCGTCGGAGTATGACGACCCGCCGGGCCTGAGGGAGAAGGCGGAGTACCTGCTGAGGGAGTGGGTCAGCCTGTACCACTCCGCCGCCGCTGGCCGGGACAGCACCAAGGCCTTCTCCGCCTTCGTGGGACAGGTATCGCTGCGCTCCGCTCGCTCAGAATGGGGTTAAACGGGCCGGGGTCATTTAGGAGAGACTTGTGACTAAGGTTCATTACACCCAGATCTGGTCGGCAGCAGAAACGGGGATTGTATTTGCTAGTGCTTCCTTAATCTTTAAATTCCTGCCCCAGAATAGTTTTTGCTGAAGTCTGAGGGCTTGAGAAATTTAGTAATCTGAGCCGTTTGGCGTTTTCCAGGGAATTCCTGACAGGAAAACACTTTTTTTGACGTGTTAAAATGTGAACACCACAGTTTAAGCAAAGAGATTTTGCCAGCGGTCGCAGGTTTGCATGTAACTGGATGTATTGTGATGCCCCACCCCCCCCCCCCCCAGATGCACCAACAGGGGATCCTGAAAACCGATGACCTCATCACCCGCTTCTTCCGCCTGTGCACGGAGATGTGTGTTGAGATCAGCTACCGGGCCCAGGCCGAGCAGCAGCACAACCCGGCCGCCAGTGCCGCCATCATCCGTGCCAAGTGCTACCACAACCTGGACGCCTTCGTCCGCCTCATCGCCCTGCTGGTCAAGCACTCCGGCGAGGCCACCAACACTGTCACCAAGATCAACCTGCTCAACAAGGTAGGCCACCCATACCGTTAACATGGTCAATCTGCTCAACAAGGTAGGGCACCATTACATTCACCAAGATCAGCCTGCTCAACAAGGTAGGCCACCGATACCGTTAACATGGTCAATCTGCTCAACAAGGTAGGGCAACATTACATTCACCAAGATCAACCTGCTCAACAAGGTAGGCCACCATTACATTCACCAAGATCAGCCTGTTCAACACGGTAGGCTATCAACACAGTCACCAAGATCAACCTGCTCAACACGGTAGGGCTCTAACCGTCACCAAGATCAACCTGCTCAACAAAGTAGGCAACATTACATTCACCAAGATCAGCCTGCTCAACAAGGTTGGCTGCTTGGTGCCCCCAAATGACCTTCATCTAAAAAGTTAATATTTTTGTGTTTTGGAGCTCACTGTGTGGTCACTTAATTAATTAATGTAGATTACTAAAGAGCTCTCATTGGCTCAGGGGGTTGTCAGATGCGTGTAAAGGCTTTTGCTTTGTTGTGGCCGTCGCTTTTTTGGTGAGTGCCGGTGTACTGTGAGATGCAGAAATCCCCCCACATTCGTTTACTCTCACCTTGTTGGAAATATTGGCGTGTGTTGATTAAAAATTGGTGATTGACGGCTGTGATTCGGGTGAGGTGAAGGCGTGTCCTGTAACTCCGCCCCCTCGGCTGTCCGTCCCGCAGGTTCTGGGCATAGTGGTGGGCGTCCTGATCCAGGACCACGATGTGCGCCAGACGGAGTTCCAGCAGCTGCCGTACCACCGCATCTTCATCATGCTCCTACTGGAGCTCAACGCCCCCGAGCACGTGCTGGAGACCATCAACTTCCAGACCCTCACTGCCTTCTGGTAAACGAAAAACCCGCCCACAACGCTGCCCGCCACCTATAGCAGCGCTTTGCCCCGCCCCAACCCAGCCCAGCTCAAAACTGTGACGGCAGACGACGAGAACGACTTCATTTCATTTAGAACGTTCCGGGGTGGAGATGATATGGGCTGGATTGAAACCACAGTTTACTCTAATTAAATGACGGTTTCCATGACAACAGGGAGTTACCGGTTGATTGAGCCGATGAGTCTCGTCTTTAAACTCCTGTCAGCTGACGTGTCCGACCTGAACCGGCCTTAGTGGAATGGGCTTGTCTCTGTGCTCTGAATGGTGGAGGTCAATCTCAATCCATCATTAGCCTAACGTTGGGAATCGTTCTCCCGTTTTGTTCACAGCAACACGTTCCACATTCTGAGGCCCACCAAAGCCCCGGGGTTCGTTTATGCCTGGCTGGAGCTCATCTCTCACCGCATATTCATCGCCAGGATGTTGGCTCACACCCCACAGCAGAAGGCAAGCCGTCCCCTTCATGGGCTCTACCACAAATCCACTGGACTCATTAAAAATATTAATAATAATAATAACAACAACAACAACGGCCAGGTCTTGTCATCCTGTTAATTTATTTAAATATTATTATTTTATTTTGTTTTTTTTCCTTGTACCCCCTCTCAGGGCTGGCCCATGTACGCCCAGCTGCTGATCGACCTGTTCAAGTACCTGGCGCCCTTCCTGAGGAATGTGGAGCTCAATAAGCACATGCAAATTCTCTACAAGGTGAGCAACCCTGAGCTTCACACCTAAACTGCTTTTTATACTCCTGTATTTGTGCTGACCACCGTTGTCCCCTTCTGTTTTTGACCTCTGCCGAATCTCCAGGGCACTCTGCGTGTACTTCTGGTCCTCCTGCACGACTTCCCAGAATTCCTGTGCGACTATCACTACGGCTTCTGTGATGTCATCCCGCCCAACTGCATCCAACTACGCAACCTGATCCTCAGTGCCTTCCCCCGGAACATGAGGCTCCCCGACCCCTTCACCCCAAACCTGAAGGTAACGGGACGCAGAGTTCAGCCTGTAAATCACACCATCAAATTTCTTACTTACTGTAGGTGGTTGTGACTTCTTCTTTTTGGATTACAAATTTTATTTTTGGATTGCAAACTAAAAGGCTTCAGCCATTATTGCGTTTGTCAGGTTGGTTTAGCAATGGTACAAATGGGAAACTTTTTTTTCATTATTAATAATAGTTAATGCTTAATTAATATGTACCAGTGGTGTACAATGGCTGATCTGCATCGGCGTTTGATGGTACACCTGTGGATTGTACGTGTATCCTTGGTGAAAGCGTTTTACTGTGGGTCTGTGCAGGAGTTAATCAGTGCTGGTGTTTATAGCCGTTCAGAAAAGAGAACATTAAACCACAGTAATTGGCTTAATTCGATAAAACAAAACCGCAAACGCAGCAACAGTCCAGGAATGTTGGAGTTGTGTACCCCACATACATAAGCACAGTAAATAATTTATAAGCATTTTAATGAGCGAGTATATTTGCTGTTAGGTTAATAATTTATCTTGAGTGCATTTTATTTTATTTTTTTTACTGAACTCACTTCAGTGTTGCCGTGGGAATGCTCTTCTTGTTCCAGGTTCCTTTAATAGCCGCTAAGTTTGGACCCGTCTTAACGTCTTTGCTGTCCCTCCCTATTAGGTCGACATGCTGAGCGAAATCAACATCGCTCCTCGTATCCTCACCAACTTCACTGGAGTGATGCCGTCTCAGTTTAAGAAGGATCTGGACTCCTACCTAAAGACTCGTTCCCCTGTCACCTTTTTGTCCGAGCTCCGCAGCAACCTGCAGGTAGGGGGCACCATTCTGGGTCCCTGGAAACATTTGCAGCAAAGTGACACATCTATAGACCAGGTTAACAATTTTTTAACTCTTTCAACAAACTGTTTTTTTCTGCATTGAATATTTGTTTGCGTTTTTACGCAAAATGTCACTGTTGGTCAGATGCAGGGAATTCCGTAAGAATGTTTCAGTGGAGACGAAAGGCATTGTGAAGTTTCTGGTTAAAAAATAAATAAATACATAAATATCTGTGTAACTTCTGGCATGTAGCAGATAATAATTAAAAAGAATTTGGGTGTACAACCACAGTACTCAAAACTTGTAGGCTATAAAAGCACCTAAAAGTTTCTTAAAACAATTTTTCTCCCATCTTTAAGCAGAAAATTCAGTCAGATTTAGTATCAGGGCTCTGCATAAGAGATAGACTGAGGGAGGATGTTTATTTTAAGGATTAGAGAATAATAAAGTGTGTATATATCATCAAAAACTTTTTTTGTATGTTTTGTGAACGTGGCTTCAGGTGTCAAACGAGGCCGGGAACAGGTATAATATCCAGCTGATCAACGCGCTGGTGCTGTACGTGGGAACTCAGGCCATCGCTCACATCCATAACAAGGGCAGCACCCCTTCTATGAGCACCATCACCCACTCTGCCCATATGGACATCTTCCAGAACCTGGCTGTGGACCTGGACACGGAGGGTGAGCCCTGAACCAGCTACACGCACCTACACCTGTCCCGACTACACTGCGCCTACACCTGTCCCGGCTACACTGCGCCTACACCTGTCCCGGCTACACTGCGCCTACACCTGTCCCGACTACACTGCGCCTACACCTGTCCCGACTACACTGCACCTACACCTGTCCCGACTACACTGCGCCTACACCTGTCCCGACTACACTGCGCCTACACCTGTCCCGACTACACTGCGCCTACACCTGTCCCGACTACACTGCACCTACACCTGTCCCGACTACACTGCGCCTACACCTGTCCCGACTATACTGCGCCTACACCTGTCCCGACTACACTGCGCCTACACCTGTCCTGACTACACTGCGCCTACACCTGTCCCGACTACACTGCGCCTACACCTGGCTACACTGCACCTACACCTGTCCCGACTACACTGCGCCTACACCTGTCCCGACTACACTGCGCCTACACCTGTCCCGACTACACTGCACCTACACCTGTCCCGACTACACTGCACCTACACCTGTCCCGGCTACACTGCGCCTACACCTGTCCCGGCTACACTGCGCCTACACCTGTCCCGGCTACACTGCACCTACACCTGTCCCGGCTACACTGCGCCTACACCTGTCCCGGCTACACTGCACCTGCACCTGTCCCGGCTACACTGCACTGTCACACACAGCTCTTTGGTAAATTGTCAATTTGCATGTGTGGTGTCCACTCGTTTGTATGACTTCCTTTAATACATGTATTACTGTCTTCATGATACACACGTTCTGTGTGTACATAATATAGTATCTGTGTGTTCATATAATGTGTGCGTGTGTGTGTGCGTGTGTGTGTGTGTGTGTGCGCGAGTGTGTGCGCGCGCGTGTGTGTGTGCGCGTGTGTGCGTCAGTGTAAAACGTGTGAGGATTGTTAGGTGTGCACAGTTTGCCTGTCTCTTGCAGGCTGTATGAAAGTGCTTGCTGTAGTATTGCTTGTGTTACGGGATATTGGAGCCTGTGGAACTACAGTACATTTCCACTTTTCCCTTTTTTTTTTTTTTTTTTTAACTTGGGCTGTTTCTGTTTTCAGGGCGATACCTGTTCCTTAATGCGATAGCCAATCAGCTGCGGTATCCCAACAGCCACACCCACTACTTCAGCTGCACAATGCTCTACCTGTTTGCCGAAGCCAACACAGAAGCCATTCAAGAGCAGATCACACGGTGAGCGACTCGATCCAATTTTTATTATTTGTATCGCGCTTTTTTACAGATGCACTGTCGCAATGACGCTTTGCAGAGGAAACGGAAAGGAAAATTGGGTAAAAACCAGGCCTGAACCCCCATAAAGCAAGCAATTGAGTTTTAAAAAAACGAACAAAAAACAAAACTCCCCATTGGGAAGAAAAAAAACGCAGTGGCGAGAGAAAAAGGAGACCTCTTGAGGCTATTGAGAGGTAGCGCATGTCATTTGTTTTCTCTGAAGTATCAGGTTGGAAACGTCCCAACGGCCTCCATTAATGTGAAGGCAAATCAGCCTGGGCGGTGAATCGCTCGAGTGACTCGATTGGCTTGTTTGTACCCGCAGGGTGCTGCTGGAGAGGCTGATCGTGAACAGGCCACACCCCTGGGGCCTCCTCATCACCTTCATCGAGCTCATCAAGAACCCAGCCTTCAAGTTCTGGAACCATGACTTTGTGCACTGTGCACCGGAGATCGAGAAGTGAGTCCC
Source organism: Synaphobranchus kaupii (assembly GCA_029718625.1). Taxonomy (NCBI): domain Eukaryota; kingdom Metazoa; phylum Chordata; class Actinopteri; order Anguilliformes; family Synaphobranchidae; genus Synaphobranchus; species Synaphobranchus kaupii. Next base: position 7,284,543 of record CM056394.1, on the reverse strand, counting down.
CCCCCCCCCACCCCCCCCCCCCCCCTCCTTTATCAAACTCTGCGTTGATTTTACTACATTGATCAGGGTAACAGTCATATTTAGAGCGATTCCCCTCCCTTCATGACAATTTATGGGCAACAATCCAGGCGAGAGTAGTATTAACCACATTTGTCACACGCATTGCCGTTCAGTCTGCCTGCATGAGGTCACAAGGATTGTTAATTGGCACTAACACTAATGCAGTAGATGCACCTTTTTTCAGTTTGTTATAGAAATGTGGTGGGGGGGGTAAATACTAGTGTACAGACTAATGGGCAGCTTTAATTGAACCAAAAATATGAGCTGGATGGACATTTGCCAGTTAAAATAAAATTAGCCTAGTCCCCCACAACGGTCATTGTGTAAAATGCTCAAAGCACTTAGAGGATACTCAGTTACTCAGTAACCCTGTACAGAGGGTTATCGCCTGTAACGTTGGGGGGAAAGGTTTCTGAATCAGCATTTTTCCGCTCCCTGCTACAGGTTGTTCCAGTCGGTGGCTCAGTGCTGTATGGGACAAAAACAAGCACAGCAGGTGATGGAGGGCACCGGCGCCAGTTAATCCAACCGCCTTTCACCCAAACCACACCCCCACCCCCTTACCCCTGCCCTGAGAAACACCCTACTGTGCACACCCTACTCTCCGCCCAACTACCGCTCCGGGAAGGAACGCAGGACCATGCCCAAGACACACGAGGTCACAAGACTGCCCTCCGGCGGACTGTTTTCAGTTTATTGGCCAGGACAAAAAAAGAGGAAAAAAAAGTGAAAAAAAAAAAAAAAAAAAAAAAAGGAATAAAAAAAATTAAAAAAATGGAGGACATGCTGTGAATATAATTTGGGAAGTTTAATGTAAATAAAAAGGGAGTTAGACAGGAGTCTCACGGAACTGGATGGTAAGAAGAGACGCCATGTTAATCTGAGGTCACAGACCAGGGGGAGAAAAAATAAAAATGCTCAAATTCTGTACAATGAAAGGCAGCTGCTGATGAGAGTTCCATTTTTGGGGAGCAATCCAGCCACCCCCTCCCCCCCCCCCCCAAACCCCGAACCCACATCCGGGGTGCCCCCGGCTCAGACTCCCCAAGAGGATTTAGTTTTGCCTTCTTTGTAACACTTGTTTCAGTTTGCATTTAGAGGCTTATAAGGAGTGGTAAAAGCCTTGCTATGGGTTGCTTTTTTTATTTTTTATTTTTTTTTATTTGTGGGGAGGAATCGTACGGAGGGGGAGACGGAAAGCAGTGCACTGTATTCTTTTATCAAAGAGTTTATTCCAGGCTGGGTGGGTGGGGGCGGGAAGGGGTCAAAGTGCAGGGTGGGGTGTGTAATTTTTAAACATGGGGTAACGGGTTCTCCCTGATGCTTGTAAAATTGTGGAATACATAAATTTCAGATGGGTAATATGAATCTTAGTTTGTACAAAGACCCCAAATTGCAAAACTTAAAAAGAGAAAAGAAATGGACCAATACAGCCCCTTTTGTAAGGATTTTGAATGTTTTGTAAATGTATTGGTCCACGTGTTGTATTTTGTAGTACCTTAGTTTTGCCTTTAGTTCCTGCCACTTACTTCCTGTATGTATGCATTCTGTAGTTAACGCATTAAAAGTCTTGAACTGCACCACTTTTCATTGCCGCTTTGATTGCTGCTGTAGTGCGCAATTACATTTTGAGCTCATTGACTACTCAGGACATATTTCAATTGAATTTTATTGTAAAAAAAAAAAAAAAAAAAATGAATTGGCTACAAACACAGCACTTGAAATGGTTGTCCAATACCCAGTCAGTTCCATATTACAGGTTGCTTTCATCAGCACCGGATCAACTAAAAATCCTGGCCAGAGCCAATATGGCGCCGTCTGCATCACAGTAGCCACAGTGAGAGTGGCTAGGAAGGCCAAGCTCAGACCAGGGGAATTCAAACATGTTTGAATTCTGGGTGGGGCTCTTTTATTTGTGTATGGCTGAGTGAAAGTCCCAACTGTATAAACGAGTTGCCTAATCTACAAAAAGATCTTGCATACAAGTGATTTTCACAAAGGCAGGGGTGTGAAACTGCTGAATCCAGACTCCAGATGACTGGAGAGCATTGTGGGAGATACAACACAAAGCAATATGCTTTTCAGTGAAGGAACAAACTAATTCAAACAAGCATTGCAAGTCTTTACCTGCATAGTGCAGTCTAGTTCTGACTACTTCACTGCACACACTTTCTATAACCGGTACAATGTTATGGGCTCACTTAAGGCAAGTATTCACAATCTTTCCTACAGGCGGTTATTATCCAGCGCGGTCTACAATTTAGGAAATATGTGTAAAAAGAAAAAAGCACAGGTGAGTACATGGGGATTTCAATTACCCAGAATAATAAGTCAAGTTGAAATCTGTTTGGCCCTTTACCGTTGACAGGTACTACGTGTAACAGAAATGACCCCCTTGTGTGATCCAAAAAAAAAAAAAAAAAAACTTTGAAGGGTGTTCAAATATCAATGCATTACAGGTGAGCGGACGTTCCGTCATCTCCTGGCCTGTAGGGGGCAGTCATGGCAGGGTCAGCTCCGGCAGTTTGTGCAGGACCACCTCCTGGCCTGTAGGGGGCAGTCAAGGTTGGGTGAGCTCCAGCAGTTTGTTCAGGACCACCTTCTGGCCGTAGCGCACCTGCAGGGCGTGCCTCTCCCTGCCGCTCAGCTGGGCGTAGGCCTCCCGGTTCTCTAGCAGGTCCTTGTCAGCCCGGAGGCCCCCGCGGTACGAGTCGAGGGTGAAGCGGGCGGAGCCGTGGAGCAGCTGCTTCCAGCCGGGGGCGAGCTGGGGCATGGCCTCGTTGGAAAGGGCCCGCGTCATCTTCTCTTCTTCGTCGTCGTCCTCTTCCTCCACCTCCTCCCAGCCCTCATTCTCCTTCCACTCCTCAAACTCCTCCGCTGGCATGCAGACGACCTGGAGGGACGGACAGGTCAGGCGTGTTCTGGACCAGGCGTGTTCTGGACCAGGTGTGATAACCACACCCTGCAGCATGTGGCTGGATTTTGTGGTTTCAATCAGCAGGTTAATTTTACGCTTTTAAAGTAATCGAAACGTGTACTTTTGTCGCCAATCAGTGACTTAAATCACTTACCTACAGCAGCGGCCCTCTAAAGGCTGCTAGAGTGTTTAAAACGGAGCAGACGCGAACGCGGACGGACAGTCCGCCAGACTATCCACGGACTTTTGCCTTTCATTGTCGAGCGCACCAACCCCCCTTTGTAGACTACATTTCCCATCATTTTTGCGCGCAAACTGCAAACAACAATGGCGTCCTTCATGGAAGGAGATGACGGTACGCACGTAGGTGAAATGACAGGTCCTTGCGGACACAAAAAAAAAACGACTGCTGCGTGGACTGCCTCGGGCCCTAGGCGGACGTTGCTCAAGGTCCGTTTTGGGCCTGCAATGATGTCATTTAGGTCCGTGTGGACACCGCGGACGTCCGTACGCATACCTTTTTTTTTGGCAACTATGAATTAGCCTTTAGACTGGATGCTAGAGCTGTGTGGGGACCCATCAGCAACATTAAAACAAGGAAACACATCTCCATAGCAACTTTCAAACCGGGGAAGAATGAAAATTATAACGGGGAGGTGCATGTTTTTGCACCTTGAGTGTGTTGTAGAGCTCCGTGACCGTCAGCACCCCTGCTTGACCAAAGATGAACGCACCAGTCTCCCCAACCATCTCCATCTGGCACAGCAAATTCCACTTCTCCACCAGGAGGCGGTGTTCAGCCTTGCTCTGCGTCGCTGGGGAGGGATGGGATGGGATGGGATGGGATGGGGGGGGGGAAGTTTAATGTAAATAAAAAGGGAGTTAGACAGGAGTCTCACGGAACTGGATGGTAAGAAGAGACGCCATGTTAATCTGAGGTCACAGACCAGGGGGAGAAAAAATAAAAATGCTCAAATTCTGTACAATGAAAGGCAGCTGCTGATGAGAGTTCCATTTTTGGGGAGCAATCCAGCCACCCCCCCCTCCCCACCCCCCAAACTCCAACCCCTTCACCTTGAACGGCCGCTTTATAGACGTTGGACATTGGTATGTCGGCGGTGTCGTTGCTGTTGCTGGGATACGGCTCCGCAAAGCCGTACATGTGCAGCAGTTGCCAGTTGGCCATCTCTCCGTACGTGTTGAACACCTCCTCCCCCGTCTTTATACGCCGCACTGACACCATCTTCAAAAGGTCCTGGGGATAGGGGGGCAGAAAGACCTGTCTGTCACTCCCGGTTACTACGGTAACCACTGTTTAAAAAAATAAAAATAAAAACAAGTGACGAGGATAGCCAGCATGAGCTCTTCCACACTTGCTGGAGTTTTCCCCCCAAATTATATATAAAATCCCACCTCTGTGGCGAGTGAAAACGGCCTACTGACTGAGGAAATGGGCTTTTTTTTTTTCAAACTTCAGGGAGTTTTTGCAGTTGTTTTTATTTAATTAAACAGAAATTGCTTTTTACCTTACCTAACAGGTCGAGACGGAGGGGAAGGGCTATCGAAACGTTGAGTTCTTAACTGTTCATTAGAACTGGCCACGTAATATAGATGCTTTATTTTTTAATTCTATAATATTGCCTTGGTCCTTTTTCTTGGTCTTTTTGCTCGCCATATTCATTAATTAAACCACCAATAATTGGGCTGGGGGGTGGGGGGGGGGGGGTGATGTCATTAAGCAGGAGCCGAGGGTGGGCCGAGGGTCACTCACGGGCGTGAACTCCAGATGAGCGCTGTGATTGGACACGTGGTTCAGCATGTCGGCTAATGGCACCATCATGGGGAAGTTTGGCTCCTTTTCATCTTCGTCCTCCTCTAAAAGAGGCTCCTGGAAACTGCACAGAGGGAGGGAGAGAGAGGAAGAGTGAGGAAGAGAGGGGAGGGGCTGAGTTTCAAACCGCAAAATTTTACATTGAGTGGGATTCATCAAAACCTGTCAAATATTTGATCAAATCCGTGGGTCAGCCATGTTTGATTAATCAGACGTGACCTCAGCGTAAAAAACTGTTTCTGAACATAAGAGCACGTTTATGAATAATGTGATTAAACAAAGACTGAGAATAGCAGGAGGGAGTTGCGGGCCGAATCATTCCTTCACCTATAGGCCATGACGAAAGCCACCAGCCTCTTGTAGAGCTCCAGCGTGTGCTTTTCGGGGTCCCACAGGTCGGGGTGCAGGCGGATGAAGGGCAAGACGATGTCACTATACTCTTTGTGAATGTTGTCGAGGTCGGTGTCCACCGCCTCTGGAATCCCCGTCCCCTGGAGCAGTCGAACCCGCTCCTCTTCGGACCTGCCCCAGTGCCCCACGCCCCAGGACGAACAGGCAGAATGACACCGTTTATATACACTTCACAGCAGCGCCCCCACAAGAGTCACCTTTATATGCAACTACCCCCCAAAAATAAAAGATATATAACAACAGCGACAAGGTCATCATCATAACCAAGAGTTTAAATCGTGGCTGACTGAATCTGAGGTCCTCCAACTGAATAAAATGCTTTGAGAAATAAGAATGAAATGTCACTGTCCCTCACCAGAACATGGGGTGGTCCAGGACCTTCAGGTCAGGCCACAGGGACAGGTAGGGTCCCCAGTAGGATTCGGGAGAGGTGTACTCCCACATGAGAGTCATGAGGAGAGAGACCCATCCAGATGCGCTCTCCAGAGATGCCTTACCTTGAGCAGAGCCGTGAGACAGGGATCTGAGACACACCGTTGCATTGTGGGTAAAATTCAACCAGGCCAATGACCTGGCCGATTAAACAGCTCCAGGTTGTGCTTCCTAGCATCTTTATGGCTATATATTTACAAAGTCATTATTACAATACTGAGAGCACCAGGTAAAGTTCTTTAAGAAAGGACAGTGCTATAATGAAAGAGATGGCTAAGTACACAACTCAGGAATATAGGTAGAAGCCTATCCACTACCTTAAAACTAACCACCTCTGCAGACCACATTTCTGTCTGTCTGATTGCCTATCTGGATGTCTTATCTGTAAATCTTCTAGAATCTCTGACCACCTGTCTGACCAGTACCCCCGTTTCCCAAAAGGATCTTAGATAAAGATCATCTTCAGCTATTTTGTTATTTATAATACTTTCATTTTTTAGTTTTTCATCATTTATTTGTATTATCTTTTCATGTAATGTCAGTAAATTTTAATAATTTTACTCATAAAATGAAAAAAGCACAAAAACAAAATGCTCAAAGATGATCTTAACTCTAAGATGCTTTAGGGCCCAGCTCTTTCTCCAGTGGTTCACAGTGCTGGACTGCAGGGCCACTGGCTTTACCTTCCTCCAGGACGGCTTTGACCTTGGTGGTGCTCTGAAACAGGAGGGCTGTCCGGGGGATTGAGAAGATGACCTCTCCTTCCTCGATGTCCCCGCTCGCCAGCATGCCGTAGGCCGCAACCGTGCCCTCTTTGCTCAGGTAAGCCTGTAGCGGGAGGCACAAATTAACCCAGGTTAGCGATGCCGCGGTTTTTCCTGCGTAAAAATAGTAAAAAGAAACGCACTCGACTCTGTAATAATGAGGAAAACTGGTTGCTGAATCCTATAAAAAGTGCATAATCAATTAAATCCAGGACAGCACTCCCACTGGAAGTATTTCCTATCGCATAGAAAACGCCATGGCGGCAGCCTTAATCATTTTCCGTGCCGCCTTGTTGGTGTTGGTGATAAAGCCTATTTCATATTTTTATTACAAAAAAATACAGATACTAAATAAATAGTGGAGTGGGGAATCTGATTCCTCTAAATGTCTCGGGCGGCAGTGTAGTATAATGGTTAAGGAACTGGCCTTGTAACCGAAAGGTTCGATTCCCAGGTAGAACACTGCCGTTGTACCCTTGAGCAAGGTACTTAACCTGAATCGCTTCAGTATATATCCAGCTGTATAAATGGATAATATGTAAAAAATGGTAAAAAGTTGTTGTTGTGTAAGTCAAAGTTACACAACAAACGTTGTGTAAGTCGCTCTGGATAAGAGCGTCTGCCAAATGTCTTTAAGGTAATGTAAATCAGGTGAGTTTCACAATGCCGTGTTATCACACAAATTGTTGCTGGGGTATAATTATTACATGGGTCTTGGCCCGGCTAGGATCATGGTGCAGAGTTTGGGCTCTGCTTGCACCCCGGTCTCGGCTGGGCCGGAGGCGGTCATTTACTTTGGAGTCTGGAGTGTGTGCTTTGAAGGATGAATGATGTCTCCAGTGTCTGTCGTGTGATTGGTGTGAATGAAGGGAGGTTCTTTTTTTCTACCTCCCTTTCAAAAAAAAAAAGTTATTATTATTACATGGAAAGCCAAAATTGTGGTCATTTGAATACAAAGGCAATACAAATCTCCATACAAACCTTTTTCTCCTGCAAAAGCAAAGGATTCTAACTCATTTACATTACATTTTAGTCATTTGGCAGACGCTCTTATCCAGAGCGACGTAAAACTCAGTAAAAGTAAAAGCTTGTGGTTTTCTTGGGAGGATCAACACTCGTATAACAGAATATAGATAGCTTGCCACAGCACTTTCTTAGAACTACAATTCCCGCTTACCTTGTTACTTAGCGTCAGACCCACTTTCTTGCACCAGCGCAAGAAGTTCTGGAGAGGGTCCTCTGACAAACCGTCTGAGGTCGAATCTCCGTCCACCTTGACAGACACATATACTTGAAGGATTCGGGTACATACTGCACTTCCCTTGAACGTGACTGAGATGACGGGATATTACAACAATAAGCAACGCCTGTTGCATTTAAAATGGCTACATAAACTAAGAACGTTAATGAGATCTAACGTTATTATGGGTAGAAACTTAGAACGCTATTGCTATTTACTATGCTAGTTTACAGATTATGGACTATCCAGAGGAAGAGTTTTGAATTACTGATTCGGCATCACCTATGCAATGTGCATCTTTGTACCCATCTCACATACACCACCCCCAAGCAATAGCAATTTGATCAAGTTGTCATGACGTTAGCAGTTTGTCTTACACGAATACGTCTGTCACGTCTGAGTGCTACTGTCGCTCAGGTAGATGTTCTGTTCTATCGCACTGCAACTTACAGTGAAAGACGTTCTGCAAAGAGCCTCTACAAAATTAATATAATTTAACGGACGACTTTGGCAACGATAAGCGTGTTACTAAAGTAAACACTCCACATGACAGCTAGCGCTAGCGAACTAGCCGGAGAAGCGTATAATCAATGAGACAAATCCTTGACACTGTTGGATTGCAGTTGTCTTAAGATACTAAGTCATAGCATTTTACGGAGTTATGAATGCTAATTAGCTATGTAGCCAGCTAGCCAGTCAGTAAACAGTCGTATGTATCTTGCTAGATCAACAAGGACATTAATGGCTGCTTTTCCAGTCAGTGTAAGACCAGAACACATGCACACGCAAACCTTTGGTCTTTTTGCTTCAGATGCCATTCCGCCAGCGATATTTTTTCTATCAAGGTTGTACTCTGACTTAACATGGGTTTTATTGAAGTTGCTAGCTAACCAGGCTGGTCCTCCTAGTTAATGTTGACAGAAAGAAATCACAATCCAGACCACGTGGTGGTTTGTGCTATACTTCCGAGTGCAAAGGGAGGTTCTATTCTATGGGAGAAGCTCGCAGAGGCTTCAGCGCTCTTTGTTCCGTTGATGCCTGAACTACGATCAGTGTGGCCAATCCCAATCCGAACAGCCGGTTCATGTACTTACTTTGAAGTTTGTACCATATGCAGACTTGAAGGAACACACAGCGGTTATCTTCTCCTTAAACATATCGTAGCTACATTTTAAGGAGGGAATTTATATGGGGTGAGTGCTCTGGCCTGTCCTGGGTTATAGCACTTTTTATTATTTGTTTAATGTTAGATGGTGGTGAGAGATCAGGGGGATCTGCTTGCATAGAGTTCAATAGGAAAATGAGTCAGGATAAACTACCCTTAAAGTGATCCATCCATATCTACTGCATATCTGGCAGCAGAGTGATGGTTTGAGGCTCATTTAATACCTCAGACCCTTGATGACTTACAGCCATTTAGCCAGCCATGGGTTCCCTACTATTCCTGTGTAATTTACAGCTTAATTTAGTCCCATCCCCCAATTCCCATAGAGATCCATTCAAATGCAGAGAGGTTATAGTATTGCTTGTAAGAGTACCAGAAAATAAGATATCAAGAGTATTTTGATATCCTTTTATACCCAGTCATGATAGCATCTCCTGCTTACCTGTGGAATGTTCTGAACAGGTGTTTTTTTTAACTTCCCAGTCTTTTTTTTTTTTGCCCGTCCCAACTTTTCTGGAACGTGTTGCAGGCATAAAATTCAGAATTAGCGTATATTTACAAAACAAGATAAAACATTAAATATCTTTTCTTTGTACTGTTTTCAATGAAATATACACTACTCACAAAAAGTTAGGGATATTCGGCTTTCGGGTGAAATTTCAGGATGAACGTAAAATGCACTATAACCTTTACAGGTGAAATGAATTTGACCTTCTCTAAACTTTTGAATGCACATGTCCAACTATTCAATGTTTCAGTACTTTTTGCACAACTTGCTGTTCTCTAACAAGGAGCTGAACGGCAAAATTCACAACAGGTGTTTGATCCATGAATCGACCAATACATTTCCTGGTTCAATTAGAATTGGTATTTAAACAGTCCTCTTCATCATGCTGTTCACATTTTGACATCATGAGACCAAGACGACACCTAACAATTGATCAACAGTACCTCGCCATTGCGAGGCTTCAAACAGGATGTTCTCATAGGGAAGTGGCCACTGAGCTTAGAGTGTCACAGAGTGTCATCAGCAGGTTGCAACAGAGATACAGAGAGACTGGAAGAGTCACAGAAAGGCATAGAAGTGGACGTCCTTTGGCCACATCCCACACTGATGACCGCTTCATTGTGAACAGTGCCCTGCGGAACCGGATGATGAATGCCACTCAACTCCAGGCACATTTAAGGGAGGTGAGAGGCACCCAAGTGTCACGTCAGACCATTCGAAACCGTTTACATTAGCGTGGTCTGCGTTCTAGACGACCTGCAAGGGTACCTGACCACACCACCAGGCACAGGCGTCATCGTCTTGCATGGGCCAGGGAGCATTTACGCTGGACGAGGGACCAGTGGGCCTCAGTGCTGTTCTCTGATGAAAGTCGATTCACGTTGAGCAGAAATGATGGCTGCCAACGATGTTGGAGACGTCAAGGAGAGCGCTATGCATCAGCCACTGTTGTCACCAGACGACCCTTTGGTGGTGGCGGTGTTACAGTGTGGGCAGGTGTGTCTAGTCAATACAGAACTGCCCTACACTTTGTGAATGGTACAGTGACAAGCCCATACTACCTGACATCATTAATCCAGTCATTGTGCCCCTGCATGAACAACACAGGCCTAATTTCATCTTCATGGACGACAATGCTCCAGCTCATCGAGGTCGCATCATTAGGGAAAGGCTGCTGGAGACTGGGGTACCTCAAATGGAGTGGCCTGCACTTTCTCCAGACCTGAAGCCCATAGAAAACCTATGGGATCAGCTGACTCACCGTGTAGAGGCTCGTAACTCTGTACCCCAAAACCTCAATGACCTGAGGGCCGCCCTTCAAGAAGAGTAGGATGCCATGCCTCAGCAGACAATAAGTCGACTTGTGAACAGCATGAGACATCGTTGTCAAGCTGTAATTGATGCTCAAGGGCACATGACAAGTTATTGAGACATTGACATTTTTGTTGTGGTATACCCACCACTGTTGTTGGCTTTTGTTTCAATAAATTGTTTGAGATGAGGAAATCACCATTGCATGCTTCTACTTAAATGCCCTACTTTCATGATACGTATAATATCACTGTAGCGTGAACTTACATTTTCCATAAATTTCACCCGAAAGCCAAATATCCCTAACTTTTTGTGAGTAGTGTATGTAAAAGAGAATTTACAAATCACTGCTTTTTGCTTTTATGTGCATTTTACATACTGTCCCAACTGAATTGGGGTTTGTATATGCAGGTGTGTATGTACATGCAAATATACATGTTTATTTATTTATTTCTTGATTGTCTTGTGTTTTTTTTTTTTTTAACTGTTGAATAAAAGATCTTTGTTTTATTTTTGACTATTGTATTAAAACACAACAAATAAGGAATGTTTTAAATATTTTAGATATCAGTATTGTTTAAAAAAAGAGAATTACCATGTTTTAAATTAAGGTTTTTTCAAAGTTAAAATATCTCTTTCTCTCTCTCTCACACACACACACACACACACGATTAGAAGAGCATAATGCATTCTTAGAGAACTCTGTAATGTTTTTGGTCTCGACTACAGTACTGTGCAAATGTCTTAGGCACCCTAGATTTTTTATGTAGATTTTTTCTTAGATGTTTATTTTTTGTCTTCTGCATTAGTGTGTCAGTAGAAAAGAGCAAATTGTAGATTTCCAAACATTGATTTTCCAAAAACTTAATTGAACTTTCGTCAGAGAAAAGAAGAACAAGGAGTTCTGCAACAGATGGTATGGTCTCCACAGAGGCCTGTTCTCAACATCACCGAGGCTGTCTGGGATTACCTGGAAGCAAGCGAGACAGCCAAAGTCTGCAGAAGTTGGCAAATTCTCCAAAATGCTTGGAACAATCTACCAGCTGATTTTCTTATAAAACTGAACAACAGTGTACCTAAGAGAGTTGATGCTGTTTTAAAGGGAAAGGGTGGTCACACCAAATATTGATTTTATTCAGTTTTTTATTGTTTACTGTTCTTTATGGTCAATTGTTTGATATTTAGAAACTTTTAATTTAATTATTTTTTAAAGGATTTTCACCTTACGGATTTTCTTTACATGTGCCTAAGACTTTTGCACAGTACTGTATATCCGCAACCTCAATTGACTCTCTGTGGTGCCTGATGGCTCTTCACTCTCCCGGCTTTTCCCTCAGTCTAACGCCCAGTCTGTAGGGTTTGGGTGCCTGAGTGATACCAAAAACGGGGGTGTAATCAGGCACCCCGGCATCCTCAGGCCAGACGAACTTGAAGCGGCGTAACAGCGTCACGAGGATCAGGAAGAGCTCCATGCGTGCGAGACCCTCTCCCAGACACGCCCGACGCCCTGGAACGTACATATAGAGATAGAGCTGGGTTTTAATGCGCAATGATACCTGTGCATTTATGGTGTAGCAGGAAATGTTTGCATCACACCTGCAGAGAAGGGCATGAAGGCCTCTGGCTTCACAAACTCTCCCTGATCGTTGAGGAAGTTGGAGGGGTTGAAGTCATGGGGAAACTTCCACTGGCTTTCTTCATTCAGCACAGAGGACAGGTTGGGGATTATGAGGGTCCCCTGAGGCAAGAATGGGGAGAGTGAGAGAGTGACACAGGGATGGAGAGAAGAAGTGAGGCCACAGAGCGGAGGAGAGGGAGAAGAGAGCATTAGAGAGTGGGTAGAGGAGCTGTCACATACTGACAGCCAGCCATTCTGTGTTGGATTCTTATCTTCTTCCAGTAGCTTTGTGAAACCAGCTGAAGGGATGCTTTGCGGACTCACCTTGGGGATGTCGTAGCCCATCAGCCGTGTGTCTTTGGTGGTGGCGTGAAACACGCCGAGTGGCACCGTGTCGGCGACTCGCTGAGCCTCGTGGATCATGGCCTGTGTGTAGGGCATCATGTGCCTGTCCTCAAAAGAGGCCTGCTCCTTCTCCCCGAGCACCTCGTCGATCTCCTTCTGACACCTCTCTGGAGAGCACAGGCAGAGGCGGCACACGTCACTGAGCTGGGAGACGACCTCTGAGGTTGTATGTTCCTAACTTGTTAAATTGACAGTGTGGGAAAACCGGAAGTCCATAGCTTACCCTGTACATGTGGGTGAGTCATCACATACAGGAGGGCTGTACGCAGGGTGTTGGAGGTGGTGTCTGATCCAGCAAAGAGCAGGTCCATAAGAAGGACCACCATCTGGCTTTTGTCAAAGCAAATGTCACTGTCACCTTGCTGAGAAAAGGGGGGAAAAATCCTGTTTAGATTTGGTTGATAATAATAACATTATTTATACGGTGCATACCGTCCATACAACATTAAAAAAATACATTGGAATGTACAATTAAATACATGGGGTGGCAAAGGGGTCCCTACTTGCACCTCTGAATGCCATGGCTACCTTTTCCATTTCATTCAGGTAGCAGTCGATGAGGTGCCGCGTCTCCTTAGCAACCCAAGTCTTCTCGTGCTGGGCGACGATGCCCAAAATATGCTCTCGCACACTGCTGTAGCCCTGAAAGCCCCTCTGGAATGGCAGGGGAAGGTTCCGGAACAGGGGCACTGCATCATATATCTGTAAGGAGATGGAGCCTCGGTCAATATTCCGGAACGAATCAAACCGGTTTGCTGTCAATTCCATTGGCTGTGTCTCAAACCGCATACACCCGTGCTCCGCGCTACCATACTTCGGATTGGACTCGCACTCCAACATGGATGCGTGCCACTCCCTCTGCGTGCCTGGAGCACGGAAGTACGCGGTTTGAGACACGGCCGTGGTCTCAACGCTTCGATTCGTCAGAATCTGGCCATCACTGTCGGCACGTCCCTCTTGCACAATGCACATGAATCTTCTCTTTCCCAATCATCAGCCAATTTTTTTGATTTTGAAAACCACTCTGGCAGTTGATTTTCCACACTGAGGTGTTAACTGCAGATTTGGGTAAATGTCTATACATTTTCAACGTCGGCGCACAAATCCCATTTGGTATGTCCTGAAATGGACCATTTCAGTGTTAAAAAGATTTATATAAATTCTATGTTTTACATCAGGGGTCCTCAATCTTATCCAGAAAGGGCCGGTGTGGGTGCAGGCTGATTCTACTAATCAAGGTCCTAAGCAAAGACTAGTGGTTGATTAGTAGAATCAGGTGTGTAACTGCTTGGTTGGAACAAAAGGCTGCACCCCCACCCGGCCCTTTCTGGATAAGATCAAGGACCCCCCGTTTTACACAACTATTGTGTGATGAACATGATATGCTGATATGGTGCTACCATAGCCCAGGGTCCATTGGCCATCTTCGAATTTTCCTCCATCGTCGTGATCATGGCCTGAAAGTATTCATTCTCGTATTCATATCGAGACCCATAGATGATGGAGCAAATTATGTTGCATGCAGCATTGTAGAACAGACACTGAGGGTCCATGGATTTTCCTGTCCAGAAATGATTAACACGATTAACACCAGTCAGTACATAACATTACATCAGTGTTACTCTCAGGAATACAACAATGCGGCATCATCAAGAAGGCACAGGGGCCCATTTATAATCACTAAGTGTAATATTAACCCAACAAACAACAATTTGTATTGTAACAAAAGAAAGAACCACTAGACAGATAGTGTAGTATTTTCTACAGACTAGTATTCAGTACCGACACTCCTCTCTAAGCATAAGCTGATGTATAGAGTTTCTCCCAGAATCCTCTCCTCCATGGACCGCGTCCCCAGGCCAAAATTACGCAGAGACATCAGGGCAAATCTCCGGTGCTTCCTCCAGCTGGGCCCATAATCGGCCAATATGACGCCTGCAAGGATGTACATGTCATGAGTCATCCAGACAACCTGCGGCAGCAACCTTCTTGGAATGTCTTTAACATAAAAACGGTTGCTTACGTAACATTAAATGAATTCAGTGTAAAATATAATGTATATTGCTGTGTATAATATGCATATAATGTGTGTGTGTGTCTATATACTTACTCTGTCACACCGACATCCTAATTACAGCTAGACAGTCTCCTAAATCTTTTGGATTTAGAGGTGAAAATTTTTTTATTTATCGTGGCACATTCATTACCATACATGCTAACTAATGTCACTCTATGGTTTATGTCCAATGTAACTTCTGCCTGGCTCCAAAGATTTACATGTGTCCATCCATAGGACTTGTTTGAGTATTTTGTGACTTGTGCTGTGCTTGTTGCCGTTCGTTCATTTTTACCTGGCTTACTAAAGAAAGCTAATGGCTAAAGCTGAAGCCAGAACAGCCAGAGCGGGTAATATTTATCATTAACAACAAGTCAACCGGACAGCTGACTGCATACATTATCAGAATGTAGGCTAAATAAAAAAACAGATTGTGAAAGTTTTTTTTTTTTTTTTTTTGATTTCTATGATGGATGGCTGCACAGTACAGCAACCTAATCAATCTCTTAAACACAGGCTGAACTATAATCTGTTTTATAGCCCAAATGACAATTATTTTCTCACACAGCATGAACCCACCAGCTTTTGAAACTGTATGCCTCATGTCCCACTTGACTTATGTCCTCTCTTGTACATTCTGTCATGCTTGAGCAAACGTGAGCAGAAAAACAAGCGCTATCTGAAACCTGAAGATATACAGCGGGCCCATTAGAGATTCAGGATTCAGATGCTAATTAGTTTGTGGCCAAACAAGAGGCAGCAGACAGCCATTTATCTCCAAGCGTTCTGACGCAAGGTATTGTGGGATAGCTTCCTGGTCAGAGGTAAGTACCTGTTGATGAGGGCAATCAAAATGTAGGGGCACTCCTTGAAGTATTATTATATTTGAATAGGGAGAGAAGTTGTCAATGTTTTGAAGTTATATGATAATGGGGGAGTCATGCAAAAAATAATTAGAAAAGTGGAAGAATTAAAAAGGATACGTTTTTAGAGCCAAATCGAAGGTTAAACTCATATTTTTATTAATTTGTTTAAATGCCATCATAGACAGACCTATTCAAGCACTGGGTTAGGAACTACACAAATATAACAATTTCATACAGTAATTTCTGGTTTGATTGTATATTTTATGATGAGAAAGGGCAAAACCAAAATCGTTAAAGCCAGTTCTCAAAACTGTTTTACAAAAGCACATCTAAATAGTCATATCTCCAGAAATATTTGCTCAATATCATCAAATAATACCATATTACAGCTCTGATTCTGTACTTTAACATGAATTGGACAAATTAAAATTTTGAAACACGTATCCAACGTATGTGCTTGTTCACACTTGGCAAGTCAGTTAGGACATCTACTTTGTGCATGACACAAGTAATTTTTCCAACAATTGTTTAGACAGATTATTTCACTTTTAATTCACTATATCACAATTCCAGTGGGTCATAAGTTTACATAGACTAAGTTTAAAGTTGACTGCCTTTAAATTTTTTATATTTGGTCGGATATCCTTTGCATGCCATGACTTCCGGATGTTTGTGACCCAACAACATCAAAAGACTCTTGATATCTTATTTTCTGGTACTCTTACAAGCAATACTATAACGTCTCTGCATTTGAATGGAGCTCTATGGGAATTGGGGGGTGGGACTAGATTTAGCTGTAAATTGCACTGGAACAGTATGGAAACATATGGTTGGCTAAAAGGCTATAAGTCATCAAGGGTCTGATGTATCAAACAAGCCTCGAATCATTACTCTGCTGCCAGAAATACAGTAGATAGGGATGGATAACTTGAAGGGTTTCTTCTCCTGACTTATTTTTTCCATAGAGTTCAATAGGAAAAATTGTCAGGAAAAACAACCCTTAAAGTGATCCATCCATATCTACTGCATATCTGGCAGCAGAGTGGTGGTTTGAGGCTTGTTTGATATGTCAATCATGTATTCCATACTGTTCCAGCATAATTTACAGCTAAATCAAGTCCCCACCCCCCAATTCCCATAGAGATCCATTCAAATGCAGAGATGTTATAGTATCACTTGTAAGAGTACCGGAAAATAAGATATCAAGAGTCTTTTGATG
This sequence comes from Synaphobranchus kaupii, assembly GCA_029718625.1. Lineage (NCBI taxonomy): Eukaryota > Metazoa > Chordata > Actinopteri > Anguilliformes > Synaphobranchidae > Synaphobranchus > Synaphobranchus kaupii. The sequence goes on along the minus strand of CM056394.1, from coordinate 7,267,740 downwards.
TTGTTGGGTCACAGAGATCAGGAAGTCATGGCATGCAAAGGATATGCGGCCAAATATAAAAAATTTAAAGGGACAGGCAACTTAGTGTATGTAAACTTCTGACCCACTGGAATTGTGATATAGTGAATTAAAAGAAATAATCTGAAATAATCTGTCTGTAAACAATTGTTGGAAAAATTACTTGTGTCATACACAAAGTAGATGTCCTAACTGACTTGCCAACACTATAGTTTGCTAACATGAAATCTGTGTAGTGGTTAAAAATTAGTTTTAATGACTTCAACCTAAGTGTATGTAAACTTCCGACTTCAACTGTATAACCAAGGAATTACCTTTGCTGCCTGAAATGTGGTTGACCATTAGGTCTTGGGGTCGTCCAGCAAACTCCACAGATTGAGTTACTAGTGCTTCCTTCATCGCATGCAGACCGTTGAGCACCACAGCTGGTTTATTCCCAATATAAATACTGTAGATCTTCCCATAGTGCTCTGACAGCTTACATTTGCAGAAAGATGGACACAAATGATATACTTATATGAAAGTTAAGACAGTAACATTACCATCCTGAATTCTGTTCTGATGTAGAAAATCTCATGGTCATTACCTGATTCAAGGAATTGAATCAAATTCATTTTCAAAAAATGAAATCACATACATGAAAATTCAGTGAGGAAATCACAAGGCACGTGAAAATGAAGACTTTCCTGGTGATGTACACCAGGGGTTCTCAATCCTGGTCCTGGGGGACCCCTGTGTATGCTGGCTTTCGTTGCAACCGCAGTTGCAATCCCAGAATTTTAACAAGCTGTTAATTTTTCTTAATTAGGTGCTTGTCATGTTTGGAGGAATTATTCACCCTCTTAAGCCACATTATATCAGAAATAGCTATGGATGCCATGTAGAATAAACACCCCATGTTCACATTGTGCTATATTATTTAAAAAAGATAAGAAAATTATTTAACAGATCCATTTAAAGACTGATTTGAATCAATAGGCTCCTAATTGGTGAAAGTGTGGACACATGGCCACTAAAATTAACCATTTCGTAGATAATGAAGAATTCAAACACAAAGCAAATGATAACGAGCCAAACCTGCATTGTCTTAAGCTTAAAGAAAAAATTGAGTTAAACACATGTGTTCAACAACCTAATTAGGAGCCTATTGATTCACTTCACTCTTTCATTTGAGTGAAAATACATTATTTTGTAACCTTTTCTTATGTAATTGTTGCAATATAGCACAATAAGCACAATGTGAACATGGGGAGTTTGTTCTACATGGCATGCATAGCTATTTCTGACATAATGTGTCTTAAGTGGGCGAATAATTCCTCCAAACATGAAAAGCACCTAATTAAGAAAAATTAACAGCTTGTTAAAATTCTGGGATTGCAACTGCGGTTGCAACGAAAACCAGCATACACAGGGGTCCCCCAGGACCAGGATTGAGAACCCCTGATGTACACAATGGTGCACTCATTCACAGTGGCGTACCGTGGGAGTAGAACTAAGCCTTCTTTAAACTTACCTTTAACGGATGATCACTCTCAATCTGTTTCCGTTTACTTTTCCTGATTGTCAATCAAATAATTTATTCACTCAATAACCAAGAACAAGAAGTAAATTAGGCTACCAAGTTATTTTGAGGTAGCATTATTATTCTGTGCAACATAAACTTGTGTTGCATTTTTGTATATCGACATTTATGATGTTGTGTTATAATGCGAAGATTCTGACTTTTAAATGCTCCATGTTTAAATGTTCAACGTAGATTTTCGTAAATGAGTATTTCTAGCCTGTATTATGCGCTGCTCTCAACGTTTCGAGACACTTAAGAGGCTGTCCTCTTTAAATTTATGCTTTCTAATGTTTAAATCGCTTTGACTCATTTTAGTGTCGTCTTAAAATTAATTACATTCTTTAACGCATTCAGATTATTGCCTGATCCTTGTTAAACAATCTTAAGTTGTCTCTTTGTCGTTATCATTTCTAAATCATTATAGGCTACAAATTGGTCTTGATTATTCAGAGAACGAATGGATTGATTGTTAGGCTACTGAATCTAAATAAACGGAAACAAGTAATCCCCACTTTTTCCAACGCGCAGGCCGTCGCTACATATATTTAAGTGCTACCCATTTTATGACGCAAAGAAAAATACTAGCACAGAAAAACTTGATATATTCATTGATGTTTGTTATTCAGTTATTGAATTTCTTGATTGATCATTAAGAACTATACGTAGAAACAGGTTGAGAGTAATATCCGTATAAAGGTAAGGTTACCGAAGGCCTATTTTACAGCCGACGTTACGCCACTGCTCATTCATCATTTACTAGTTTGTTTTAGTTCACTCTACCTTCTCCAGGTCTTCTATGGGATTTCTCAGATTCAGTTGCAGCAGGTTTCCGAATATCGGGACAGGCAGAGGTCCAGGGGGGAAGTTTTTGGGCCTCCTAGTTCTGAAGAGGAAGAAGAGGAGGCTGAAACCGAAACACAGGAGAACCAGGGAACCCAGCATGGTGACTACTGGTCTATTGACTTTGGTATCCGATTATATACCCCCCCCCCCCCCCCTCCCCCCACCCCCCACCCCCCACCCCCACCCCCACCCCCACCCCCCACCCCCACCCCCACCCCCACAGTTCCAAAGTTTAGGTCAATAGCAATTTAATTATAATGCAAAATAGTCTTCATTACAGTATACAATCGTATAATCGTAAGGCAGTTCAATCACACAATAGTGTTGTGTGGGGTACAAGCTTTATACCCCAAACCTGAAATAAAATGCTGACATAGAATGCAGGTTCCTGTCCCTGATTGGGTGACAGGCAAACAAATGGACATTTTATGTGGTGTGGGAGGGAACCAAATGGTTATTGTCACCTAGGTAAGCTGGCTAACTCCCGTCTCACACCCTAGCGGTGCCGTCGTCACCAAGCTTTGTTTCTAACCCCCCTTGATCATTGAGTAAGGCTGATTGTGTTAGGTGACCATCCAAGAACATTGAAGTAGCAAGTCAGAGCCGATAGAACCAGTAACGCCAGTACTGATGCCGCCGTGGCTCCCTTGAAAATCAGGTCCCAGTATGTGTCTTGGTAGTTCTCCTTTATTCCTGAAAGCCCATTAAGATAGTTGTGCATTTGCTGAATCAAACCCCTCTCAGCTGCATTTATTTTAATAATTTGGGATTTTAGTTGTTGCTCTTTATCTTCTAATCGCAAAATGTCAATAATCTCAGGTAAAGGTGCTGCTTGTAGAAATTCTGCATATGGATCTTCTAAATTTAGTTCTATTTTGTTTTTTATGTAGTACAATTTCCTGCCCCCAATGTCCATTGGATAGTTGACCTGAACACAGAATGAATTACTTGGTGGTATGCAAACAAGATCTTTTGAAGTCAAATTGTAATTATTTGCATTCATACAATATGTTGTTTCCAGTGAGTCGAATATTTTTGTGATCCGGGTTTACTATCTCTGTTGAGATAAAACAGTCTAAATTGGTTGAATTAGCCCAGCCCCATCCTAAATTTGGTTTAAGTCTATCGCCTGGGCACATAATAATAATAATAATAATGCATGGCATTTATATAGCGCCTTTCTCAATACTCAAAGCGCTTTACAATGAGGGGAAGACTTGCCTCTACCACCACCAATGTGTAGCACCCACCTGGGTGATGCAATGGCAGCCATTTTGCGCCAGTATGCTCACCACACATCAGCTGAGGTGGAGAGGGAGAGAAGAATTTTGGGAGTTGGGATTGGGGGTTGGGAGTTTAGCCAGGACACCGGGGAAACCCCTACTCTTTACGATAAGTGTCATGGGATGTTTAATGACCACACTGAGTCAGGACCTCGGTTTAACGTCTCATCCGAAAGACGGCATCTCCTACAGCACAGTGTCCCCCATCACTGCACTGGGGCATTGGGGTTTATTTGACCAGAGGGAAGACTGCCCCCTACTAGCCCACCAACACCACTTCCAACAGCAACTTGGTTTTCCCCAGAGGTCTCCCATCCAAGTACTAACCTAAGCCCACAACCTGCTTAGCTTCAGCCATTCAGCAGGTGCAGATAGCATAGTGGTATGATATCACAGCCTTCTAAGCTTTCCACTGCCATCATTGCTGTGCCATTCTGTACGACTAGACCTTGATCCCTGTGTATTTTAGTCAATGTGTTGTTATGCAACTTCCCCATGTTAACCATGCTAAAGGTCTTACCATATACATCTTTGTCTGTGTAAATGGGTATGGCCATAACAAACATCAATGTGTGTGTTGTATGGTTGTATGATAGTGGAACAGTGATGGCATTCTTAACTGTGTTGGAATTTTACAGGCGACGTGCATTCCTGTTTGTATCTTTTACATACACAAATACCTTCTTTTGCATTATTTTCAGCACAATTGCCACAAATAGTTTTGTTATCAATTGATACCTAGACCTTCCTGTCATGTACACAATTAAGCCTTGAAGTGAAATGGGTACTGTTGTTCTTTGTTGTAAATGCATAAACTCTTCCAGTTACTCAAGAAAAACATTTCTCTTTGAATCTTGTGTTTACTACACAATGAATCAGGCAACTGATTTAAAACTTCTCTTGCTAACTTGGAGTTATACCAATTAACATCAACTTCAGCACATATACTAAGTTTTGCCCCAAAACTCTCCCTTGTACCCAAATTATAGTTTTCCCAGGCATTCAGCATGTCTTCTTCTCTGATGAAGTGCCTTGGAAACCTATTGGCAATTAAATCAGTTACAAAATCCTGTACCATTGTCTGCATGTGTCCTGCAGCGGCTAAGCAGAATTGTCTGTTTGATAATTTGAAAAGTCCTTGCATAACATCTGCATTAAGTGATATTTGTGCCTGCATATATTGAACAAGGATATCATCTGATTTACTGGAATATTGAACATGGTCCTGGAGAAAATGTCCTAATTTTGTCTTTACATTACTGATGTACTGTTTGAGTAATCCCACCTGATGACTATTATACAAAGAGTTTCCTGTCCCAAATATACCTGCCAAGTCCCCAAATATACTTCACTTCCTTCGCTTCTTGGCTGCCCCAAGTCCTACTTCCTCCCATTCCCTTTGTATCAAGTCATCAACAGGCCTGAAAACAGAGTAATCATCTTTGCAAGCATCTATGAGTTGTGTGTTTAAGTCCCCTAGATTCATAGCAATTGTTAAAAATTCCCATTGTACATTATTCACATACATATGTGGGTTATGAACAGTAATAACCCCATTAGCTGGCATAGGCCACATCCGAGGGCATTTTTTCTCACATACTTGACTATGGTTCATTGTCCATACAGGAATGCAGTCACACCTGTAGCTTCCCAGTGTATTTATGCAAACCTGATTAATGCCACAAGATTGTCCTTTTCTGCATTCATTAATGTCCTCACACCTACTGACCCCATCTCCTGTGAAGCCAACAGGGCACTGGCATTTTCCGTCTCCTGCAGCTTCCTCCAGACATGTGGCTTTCATGTGGCAAGTTAGATTGTAGTTTTTGTGGCTGAGATATGCAGTCCCATTGCTGTGCACCATGCAGGCATCATTTGTGTTTTGGCATGTGAAAATTGGAATAATAGAAAAATAAAACATATAATAAAAAGTAAAAACAAAAAAATACCCATCTTGGTGTTCCATAATCCCCCCTTGAGGCTTTTCAGTCCACCTCATGTCCTGATTCCTGAAAAACATCAAGTGCAGTATGTACTCTTATGGCAGTTTAACATTTGGATACAGTTTACATTGGTCTGCATGATACCATTTGTACCCCATTCTTTTCCTCCCCTTCATTATAACCTTAAGATTGCCCTCCCCGCATGTGTCCACAATTTCATGTGGCCCTGTCCAATTTGCATCCCAAGGCCCTTTCTGAAGGTAATTTTTGACCATGACTTGATCCCCAACTTCAAATTTATGTGTATTTGGTCTTACACCATCATCCCATCTATGTTTGTTGGATTGATGAGCTATGCCCATGCTGTGAGCAGCAAAGAGGAATTTGTCCTCCAAGTGGCTCTGCACATTTTTCAGAAAAGTATCATGTTTCACCCGATCCTGGATCGGCTGGGGTACTGTACCCATGTTAGGGTGCAGTAGTGGCATTTTTCTGCCAGTCATTAACTCGTGGAGAGATGCCAGTACTTTTGCTGTTAGTCCCTCTAATGGCCATTAAGATGCCAGGCAAGTGACTGCACCAGTTTGTCCCAGCCTCAAGGACAGCCTTTTTCAGTGCTGTTTTGATGGTCCTGTTCATCCTCTCTACCATTCATGATGACTGTGGATGGTAGGGTATGTGCCATTTCTGGGAGATGCCCAAAAGACCGCACAGGTCTTTTATCACCTGCCCAGTGAAATGAGTACCTCTGTCACTTTCCAATCTGCGAGGAAATCCCCATCTGGAAAATACTTGTTCCCACAAAGCTCTGGCTGTGGCAACAGCTGTGCATTTCTTAATAGGGAATGCTTCTACCCATTTACTGAACATGTCCACAATTACAAGCAGGTAATGGTACCCCCCTTTAGCTGGTGGAAAAGGTCCTACATAATAAATCTGCAGGTTAATCCATGGGCCTTCTACGGAAAGTGGTTGTCCTAGTAAGGCTTTACACTTTTGTGGGCTAGGATTCATCTGTGCACAGGTCAAACAACGGTCGCAAACTTCTTCAACAGTCTGCCTGATACCTGGCCACCAATGTGACTCTCGCACCATACCTATGACTTTTTCAGTCGCTGCATGCCCACTGACACGGTGCATATATTCAACAATGTCCTTTCTGATAAAGCTAGGAGTGACCCACCTCTCAACAGGCTTGTGAACTAGGAGGCCCTCATTTATGGCAAAGAATTTTCCTTCTCTTTCATAACTTGGAGACAGGGGTCTGCCTTCCATCAATGATTCTTTTACCGTTTCAAGCTCTGGATCTTTATTTTGCAATGTAACAAGATCTATGGGGATTTTTGATTGGCTCACTATGGCTATTTGATGAGCTGATTGCTCCTTGTATGTTTCACCACTCTTTGCAGCAATTCTTGCCAACTCTTCAACATGATTGTTGTGATCACCCTCTTCACTTCTACCTGGAGTCTGATGAGCCTTTACCTTAGTAATGCAAATTCTTTTCGGCTCTTGATTAGCTTTGTCCCAGATCTGCTGTAAGCTATTGTGATGCATCAGAGGCTTTCCATCAGCCGTGCAAAACCCCCTCTGTTGCCATAAAGCCAAATGTTCTGTTAATGCATGCACTACAAAAGCACTATCTGAGTGAATGTTAATTGGGCCCTGGTATTTGTTGACCGCTGTCAACACCGCTATTACTTCTGCCTTCTGAGCAGAATAACTTGAAGGACATTTAATCAGTCTCTTCCCCACTAGAAGGTTCCCAGACTGCACAACCTGTCCAGTATTGTCCTTCTTCCCAATACCTAGAACCGTCCACATACAGTTGTGTGTCTTTTTCTTTGGAAACAATTCTGAAGATTTGGTTTGAGTTTGCATACTTAACCTCCCCGCAATTGTGAGGCTCCCCATCATATGTCAACGAGCTTGGTAAACAGAAGGAGGGGGAATATTTTACTCTTATGTTCCGGTTGTTGATTTCAGTTAGCCATCTACCTACCCTCTGTGCTGACACCCCTTTAATGTGTCCTTGAATTAGCAGTTTGATTGGAGTATGTGGAGTTTGTAATTCTAGTTCATTAAAACCCACTATGTGTTCTGTGGCTCCTAAGGCCCAGTGTACCCCCAGTAAATGTTTAGTGCACTTATCAAACCCCTTTTCAACTGGTGTTAGAACCCTAGAGAAATACCCAACAGGTCTGTGCTGATGATGTACCTTCTGTAGCAATACTGCTGAAAGAGCATGATCAGTGGAAGTTACTTGTAATGCAAAGGGATTTTCTTTGTCAGGATTCCTCAATGCAGGTGCTGTCATTAAGGCTTTTTTCAGCTTTTCAAAAGATTCTTGGTCAGTCAGACTGTAGTCCAATTCTTCTGTTTTACATTTTTTTCCTTTCAAATGGTCATATAAAGGTCCGGCTATCTCTGCAAAACCCTCAATGAAGTCTCTACAAAATCCAACAATCCCCAAGAATGATCTTAGGGCTGTAACTGTATATGGTCTAGGCAACTTCTGGACAACTTCCACCTTTTGTGGATCTGGTGTGCGCCCCCCCTCAGTTATTTGTACTCCTAGGAATTTGACTTCAGGTACCAATAACTGCCTTTTTTGGATTAAGCTTTAATCCTGCCTTCTTAACAACATCCAAAACCTCATCTAGGAGTTCAATGTGTTCTTCTTCAGTTTCTGTTTGGATCAACAAATCATCTACGCACTGGATTACGTGTTGTGGTTTGCTTAATCCTTTCAAAATGTCTGCCATGCATTGGTGGAACAAAGTTGGCGAGTTGTGGAAGCCTTGAGGGAGCCCTCGCCATGTATATTGTTTATCCTTAAATGTGAATGCAAACTTGTACTGACTATCCATATGTACTTGAATAGACCAAAAACCATTAGACACATCTAATGCTGAATATACTTTAGCCGTACTCTGTAAATTAGCCATTATGTCAGGGGTTCTGGACACTACAGCAGTTGCAGGGGGGGTAGTAGAGTTAATCTCTCTGTAATCAATAGTTAATCTCCAAGAGTTGTCTGGCTTTTTTACAGGCCACACTGGAGAGTTCACAGTTGACACACATGTACGTAGTATCCCTTGACTTTGTAAAGATTCAATGACTTGGGAAATTTCAGTTTCTGCTTCCCTGGGATACTTGTATTGCCGCTGCGGTGGGGGGTCATTGCCTTGCACATGTACTTCCATGTTTGTTACTCTACCACAGTCATGTTTGTGTCTAGCCCACACATCCTCATGTTGCATTAATACTCCAGCAAGAGTTTTGTTTTTTGTACCCAAAAGCATAGGCAAATCATATGCAAGCACACCTTTAACTGTAGCTACTGCATGCCTGTCAGGAATAACAACACAAGTACCCACATCTGCTCCACCCTTCCAGAGTGTTTGATTAGCAAGATCAACCATGTAGTTATTCTTCTTCATAACGTCAGCCCCAAGGATTGAGTCTTCATGTGTTTTAGACATCCAAACATTTAGTACCACATCATCACAACCAATCTGGGCTGTAATAGGAATGGATTGTGCAGCCGTAATTACACCACTACCTACTCCAATCAACTCTGTGGTCCTGGCAGTGGTAGGGAAATTTAAGTGTGTTAGGGTGATTGCAGCGCCTGTATCTACTAACCAATTGTCCCAGTGGCCTCTAACCGAAACTTCAATAATAGGTCTGCCAAATTTATCAGCTTTCAAATCACCAGAGTTGGAGCAGAAGGAGAGATTTCTGACTGTGTCACAACTTTTCCTGTGTTTTGCTGTTTTGGATTCTGCCCTGCAGCACCCCCACCCCGTGACCAGCAGTCCCTTTTAAAATGCCCAATCCTACCACAGTTGTGGCAAGCATCTCTAGACATCTTACGCTCACTTCTAAGTGTTTCAATGGTTTGCTGCTGTTCAGTCCTTTCCAATGGTCCACCCCCCATTTCTCTTGCCAGTCGCTGGTTTTTTTAAAAAGTCCACCATAACGCCGTCCTGGAGGAGGTTCTGTGTCCTCCTCCTTAGAGTCACCAGGTGTTGTTTTTTGGTAGACCTTGATGTTCCTCGCCTCCCACCGGAACTGCTTTACGGTGTATCAGGGTTCGATATATACTACTCAAAAGACGTTAAGGGTCAAAAATATGTGTGCATATAAATATTATCCTGAACCTCTGCTACATTTAGACGCTGAGCCACAGTTGGGGGTGGGGGGTGTATAGTCCTTTTCCTTAAACACTGGCCGTTTGCCTGTAGACCTAAAGCCTTTTTGTTGTGAACAGTTATAGCCAGCGTTGATACTTCTAAAAGTTCAGGTACGCCTTATAGCCCTATAGCCTTTGTTTAGATGTCCGAAGTTCCAAAGCAGCCATAATTTTGTACAGAAAATATGTTGCTTTTATTAATAAAACGTCTTTGAAAACAGTTTGTTATTGATATTCAAGAGTCTCAGCCAATAGTAGGCTAGTTGACAATGCCATGGTGCTGAAAGATAGTTTTATATGGCATATGGATGCCGGTAGCCTGTAAACCAATAAGTAGGGTCGCATAATTGAGAATAGCCTACTAGAATGCCCCTGGTTTTTTAGACGGGATTACCCGGGAAACCCAGGGTGTTATAATCCCGGGTTTAAAAATGGCAAATTTCGGGAAAATATTAAACGCTAGCGTATACCCCACAGTCAAAACTCAAATCCTTATTGGCCCAGTACCATCAAATGGTGACATATAATTGGCTACTGTATTGACCAGGGGAGAGGGCTGAGCAAGGCAGGGTTTTCCCCTCATTATGATACTAGAGATTGTCTTTATTGGTTTTAAATTTCATTTTTCAATAAAAACATTTTGTTTTGTTACAATAAACATCGTTTCATTTCACATTTTTAAAACATATTTTATCGGGGGAATTTTTATTTTCCCTTCCCCTTTTGCTTTTTAAAAATAAACATACAACATTCAAGACACCATAATAAGAAACATCACATACATAAAATCACAAAAACATAAAAAAGGGAGATTCGTAGGACATTGAAATGAAACATAAACATTTGTCCCTGGGTTATCGGGCGGGCAAATGTTCAGGTTTTTAGTTCTCTCTCTTCCTTTGGGATGGAGCGGGGTGGACTAAATGATCAGTTCCTTCCAATGGTCCACCCCCCATTTCTCTCTCGCCAGACGCTTGTCCTTCGCGAAGTCGACCATAACGCCGTCCTGGAGGAGGTTTTGTGTCCTCCTCCTGAGAGTGACCAGATCTACAGTTGTTTTATGATACTAGAGACTCGTCTGGTTGATCAAGTGCCTGTAGTCTGCCTGCACAGCAGTAGTGCAGCTCTGCTGTTGGAATCCATCCATTATCTAACCCGCTTATTCCTGGTCAGGGTCGCGGGGGGTGCTGGAGCCTATCCCAGCATGCATTGGGCGAGAGGCAGGAATACACCCTGGACAGGTCGCCAATCCATCTCAGGGCACACACACACCATTCACTCACACACTCATACCTATGGACAATTTAGGGTCACCAATTAGCCTAACCTGCAAGTCTTTGGACTGTGGGAGGAAAGTACCTGGAGTACCCAGAGCAGGAAACTCACTCGGACACGGGAAGAACATACAAGCTCCACGCCAGAAAGGCCCTCGGACAGGATTTGAACTTGGTACCTTCTTGCTGTTCAACATCTACTATGTAACGGAGAACGCACTTGCTGTGAGGCGACAGTGCTAGCCACTGTGCCACCGTGCCGCCCTGCTGATGGAATTCCAAGTGGAAAGAGACAACTGATAACTTTTTGTAGTGCTTACTGAAATTCATATTTTTGAGTGCACAGGTCCTATTATGTGATCTCTCTCCTTGTTCTTTTGACTGCTGTCTCTGTCAGAGAGGAGACGATGGCTCCTCCTTCAGTGAAAAACAGCTGATCGCATTTCTGCTGGACCTCATCTTTGCTGGAACGGACACCACCTCCAACACGCTCCTCTTTGCCTTCCTGCACCTCATGACTCATCCTGACGTTCAGGGTGAAATATCAGTTGTGTTTCTATGGTAACCTCTGCATGAGACTGAAATGCACACAACAGCCTTTAATGTGGAGAACAGTGTCTCCCAGCTCAGTGACGTGTGCCGCCTCTGCCTGTGCTCTCCAGAGAGGTGTCAGAAGGAGATCGATGAGGTGCTCGGGGAGAAGGAGCAGGCCTCTTTTGAGGACAGGCACATGATGCCCTACACACAGGCCATGATCCACGAGGCTCAGCGACTCGCTGACATGGCGCCACTTGCAATTTTCCACACCACCACCAAAGACACACGGCTGATGGGCTACGACATCCCCAAGGTGAGTCCACAAAACATCCTTTAGAGAGGATGGTACTAGGCTATGTTGCCTTCCCCCTCATCCCTCCATCTTGTCTTCCCTGCCTGTTCTGGTTTCAGGGGACCCTCATCATCCCCAACCTCTCCTCTGTACTGAATGAAGAAAGCCAGTGGAAGTTTCCACATGACTTCAACCCCTCCAACTTCCTCAACGATCAGGGAGAGTTTGTGAAGCCAGAGGCCTTCATGCCTTTCTCTGCAGGTACTCAGACTCAGACACTTCCTGTGCAGTGATTTTGCTTTGGTTTTTAAAGTGGAATAATTATGGGACCAAAAGTAATTGGACAATTGGACACAAGAAAGCTAACTAAAGTTTACAGACTACTGCATCTACGCTTCAGGCGGCAAGCATCCCAAAGTTTGATTTATGACCGTTACCTGTCTACCCTTACCCCGCACCCTCCCATCTGTCCTCCTGCACAGTGAAGGAACTGCCCCTTGGGAATTCAAACGTAGGAAGTTTACACACATTTTGGCTTGACATGACACAGTGTGGGTGTGTGTTGCAGGGGCTCGGGTGTGCCTGGGAGAGGGTCTCGCACGCATGGAGCTCTTCCTGATCCTCGTGACGCTGTTACGCCGCTTCAAGTTCTTCTGGCCTGAGGACGCCGGGGTGCCTGACTACACCCCCATTTTTGGTGTCGTTCAAAGACCCAAACCCTACAGACTGGGTGTTAGACTAAGAGGCAGTGGGGATGCTACATTAGGCGCCTGTGGGACCGGCCTTCACCAGCAGATGGCGGTGTAGTGAACAATGCATGGTAACGCACATCTCTAATGAATCAAATAGCAATACTGCAACAACGAGTATTAACGAGTATTTGGTCAGATGTGCTATACTAATGCCAATACAAAGGAAAATTATTTTGGTAATAACATTTACGTTAGGTATTGAGTTCCTCTCATCATGAACTTAAGAATACAACCTTTACCATGTACGACCAGGAAACGTTTATGTATAATACAGTGTAGAAAGCATATTTTTCTTTTGTAAAAGTGGTTTTAAGGTATTGTATTGTTTATATAGGCTCTGTGTTGTAATAATGTTTTATTTTTGAAACCGTGTGTGTGTGTGTGTGTGTGTGTGTGTGTGTGTGTGTAGTGTAATTGGAGTATCATAATTGCATTATTCCTTGACAAATAAATAAAATAAGTTAACACCCAGGACTTGGTAGTGTCTTCAGACTTTTGGTCCCCACTGTGTGTGTGTGTGTGTGTGTATCAACAAACCTTCCAAGTTACTCACACATGCAAAGTATTGCCTACATGTCATTAATTTAATATATGTCATTTAATAATCATTCATTTAATAACTTTAGTCCTGACTTTTTAATACTCTTGTGAGAAACCCACACAGAATGGGGTCCAGATTCTTCCCTTGTAAGACGCATTCTCTCTCTCGCTCGTATACGCACACAAAAAGGAGACACGTGTGGGAGAAAATACAGAGCGTAACCAGACATGTTTACAAACAAGCATCTCACAATGCAGGTGCAGGAATTCTGTGTAAATGGATTGGATGTATGTGCGTGCCTGTATACTTTTCCTTAGTGTACAATGAAAAAGTAATGTATTGCGTATCTTTTTGCACCTTAAGAGTCTGGACTCTACAAAAACGGATAGATATGACATTCCTAACCTATGTTTCGAGAGATGATGTCTTGGATAATCAAAAACCTGAAACCCTTAAAGTGATACTGCAGTCAAAAACCGACTTTTCCCGTTGAAAACCTATGTTTTGAGTTAGATTATGATCATACACAACTGTTTATGTCCGAAAATTTAATGTTTAGTCAAAATGGTTTTATCTGAGTTTTTGTGTAGACTTACCAATATGCTGGCTTCCGGGGATTCGTGACGTCACGAGATCCTTAACATAAAAATGGGTGGACTTGAGGTGGTCCTAGGGGTGGGTCTTGGCTGGGCACGTGGTATAAAAGCAGAGAACGACGATTTTTTTTTTTCCTTCTGAGACTGAGACCCTTGTACTGCTAATTAGCTAGTTCAAGTTCAAATGCGAATTGCTTTGTATTATTGCTAACGTTAATATTACGACTTACGTATATCGAGCTACAGTTATTCATATACGACGTCTTACTACTTGGTATCTTTAGCTAACTTGCCTGCATTATGCCAAGGAGTCAGAGATGTATCGTTCCTCGGTGCAACGGCACCGGCTCTGCTAGCTTTCATAATCTGCCGAGAGACCCAGTGCTACTTAGCCAGTGGCTTCAAGCTATCGGTGTAGAGCACGCGGACTTGCCTAGTGTGCAACGCGCACTTCACACCGGACTGCTACCACAATTTAACTGGCTTTGAGATGGGCTTCTATAAAACTCTGTCGCTGAAGCCAGGTGCCATCCCAACAGTGATGGATGTAATTTTCATTACACCAGCTAAGTAAAACAGCAATATACAATATACGTACCTATTACATTGTATTTGTGACATTGTGTAATTGCACATGTATTGGCCACTATTATACAGTTGGGCCAAGCATGCCCGACTACGGCACAGCAGTATTAGACAAATCAAGAATAGCTTCATAACTACGCTGACATAACGTTACCTCAGTAACCTCACGGCAACATAGGTTTTCTGGAGGGGACAGGTTAGAGCAGTGGTCACAAGCACACCTGTTGGGACATTAGTTTGTTTCTGTTTACATGCAAATTATCTGTACAAACTACAACAAAAATGCTTTTGCAAACGGTTGACATTACTGATAGGTACTAGCTAATGTGGGGTTGAAGGCAACCTATTGTGTGAGCTATCTTTTATGAATACGTAACGTTAGCTAATAAACGATAGCAATAATACATTTGATGTAGCCCTAGCAAAACCAGTAACCAGTTGGTCAGTAACTCGGACGGAATGTATCGATAAGTTAGGTAATGCAAGGCAGTCTATTGTGTGTGAGTTTAGCCCCGTTTGGTCCAGAGAGAACTGGTAACTTAGATAGCTAGTTATATTAGCTATATCATTTATGAATAATGTTAGCTAATAAATGATAATTCTCTCCGGACCAAGTGAAGTTATGAGGGCGCTACAACCAGCCATGTTCAATATACTAACGTGACTGTGTGACTGGGTTTTGCTGTGTATTTGAATGTATTCAATAGTAACGTTACTTTAGGCAGACAAACAAGCTAACTTAGCTAGGTAACGTTAGCTTTACCATTCGGTTACATCCAAGGGGCCAAGACTGGGATTTCGTTTTGAAGCCCACTTCCTGGTTGGCCTGGGAGCCGCCATTGTGCCGTTGCTCACTAGCGCCACTGCGGTTGGCTCCAGTATAGGTCTTTCCCCATGTAAGTGAACGGCAGCAATTTGGTCAAAATACTCAGTCAATAAATTTTTTACAAAATTTTTTTTTATTGCAATAGGTGCCTTTCCTTCATCTAATGCCTGTGCATGTGCTGATTTTTTAAAATATTGTGTCGTTTGGACAGGGTATTGACATTTGTTCAGGACCAATCAGGGGACAGATTGAGTCGGGTTACTGCCGGTCATTTCACTCACTTTGAGGGGCGGGAACCATAGACGGAACGGGCGGGACGTGGGGCGGGACGTGGGCGGAACCCATAGGCGGTACCTCAAGTGGCTAGCAATGGCCTTGACATTCTCAGCCATTCTCCTCCTTTTAATGTGTGAATTTGGCTAATATTAGACACATCGCAATCAGATCGCAATTCTTATTGTCACTAGTGTTGAATTCATTATGGCATGTTCTGCATGTTATATTCTGCATGTTATATTCTGCATGGTCTTCACAATCCTATTGTAACACTGCATACAACTGTACTAATCGAGCGTCTCAAAAGCATTCTCTCCAGTTTTTTCGGTAAGACATTTTTTATTACTTTATTTTTTACCGAGTAAGTAACGTTAGCTTTATTAGATAACAGCCTGCAGAAGTAGCCTACGCTACCTAGCATGACAAGCTAACGTATATTACGTAGACCGGTATGCTAGTGGAGTTAGCACCTTTATCTCCCAAAACCGTTTGGTTTGGCTACTTAACGTAAGCTAACGATGTAAAACCTACATTGCACTTCGTCCTATGCTCTCCACTGGCTAAGTGCATTTTATGTGGTGTGAATTTCGACATTGCTAACGTTACCGTGCATTAGTCAAACAAAAAGCAGTCTCCAGTTTTTTCGGTAATACAATTTTTATTACTTTATTTTTTACCAAGTAAGTAGCCTTATTAGATAACAGCCTGCAGAAGTAGCCTACGCTACCTACCGCGACCTAGCATGACAAGCTAACGCTTTTGTATAATACGTAGACCGGTATGCTAGTGCAGTTAGCAACTTTTATCTCCCAAAACCGTTTGGTTTGGCTACTTAACGTTAGCTAACGATGTAAAACCTGTCAAAAGTAACGTTAGTCAAATTTCAGTTGTGTAACGTTAACTTATATTCCATTAAACATCGACCTGGTGAGCCTTTGTGTCTATTTTTAGCTTTGTAATTTAACGTTAACGGTCTCATCGTGGACATGTAGCTACATTGCACTTCGTCCTATGCTCTCCACTGGCTAAGTGCATTTTATGTGGAGTGAATTTCGACATTGCTAACGTTACCGTGCATTAGTCATGGTGTATTTTTCATTAGAGGTATTCATTTAAGGTTGAGCATTATTTATAACTTTTAAAGCATGTGGGAAACGTGTTCATGGAGATGGAAACCCGACATAACGTTAGCTGTCATTTAGCTATCATGTTTTTCGTGTCGCCACTTGCCACCACCATGGACTGTATAAAAATAGGGTAACGTTAGGCTAACGTTAACATTACAGTCTGATATTTTCCCACATAGGCTAACGTTAACATTATAGTCTGATATTTTCCCATGACCCTTGGATTATAGAATATTGTATGAGATTTCAGACAGAATTTGCTTTGAATTCTGGCAATTAACATCATCCAAATGTCTAATTTCAAACCATATTCCTCGGTGCCCGACTACTTTTATCTGTGATGGTAGTTTTATAATTCTGTAAGCTGCATCGCAACCGATCGCAGCCTATTATAACCATTTTATTCTTTGATAGATTTCCTTTAGCTAATGAAGACATGCTGCAGCAGTGGTTGGTCAACATGTATATACATAATATTATATATACACACATAACCCCTGGATGACTGTTGCAAGTATCACTTAGAGCCCGCATAAACGGGGCATAAGTGTTTACTGTGGAAGTCCTCGCTTACAAAGACCCATGGATTACAATACCACTTACAGCCAGCATAAACATGTACAAATTTGATCTTTTATGTGGACCTTGTCATTTTTAATGTGTGTCTCGTCAGGGTTTGTCTTGTACTAAATGTGTGTCTTGTCTTGTGTTCCCACTCTCAGCCTGCACCTTGACGTGGTGAGTGGGCTTTAAACTGAGACAGGCTACTGAACTTTGTTGTCTCCTATGTCAAACCCCTAACTTCTTGTTACCTTTGAGTTTTTTGTCCCCTATTATGAAATGAAAACTGATCTTGTTCTATCCTTTCTCTATTTTACAGATGTAAATTTATTACCAGCTGTTCAAGTTACCAACATAATCAATACTAACACAGATCACTAATTCTGTGATGAAATGATATCTTGAGCTGCTAATTTGTAGAATCAGATGTGCCAAATTTGGGGGTTGAAACAGCACAAGGAATAGGGTTGGGGACCGCAGTCCTAGTCTGTGGGTGACCCTCTTATCAAATGTGCAGCATCCATATTACAAAGGAAAACGCCGCCATCCTGTGCGGGATGTATGGACCACAGACTCACCCTGTCAGCCACAAGGGACATCTGACCATCTTTTAAGGATACATAAAAGAATTGTACTGATTTCAAGTTGCTTTGTGAAAAAAGAATGATCTTAATCACTCCTTTAACACATTTAAAGTCGCAGCACAAGCTGGTCCTCCTTAGTCTTTCAGTGAGATTACAGGATGTGTTACTTATTTACATCAGTGGCTATACCTACACTGTGTGCACGCTGGGGAAGGCCATCTTGAGCGGTAATGTATTGGTGCATTATGTACTCATTATTTAACTGAATGCAAGAGGGTATTAAATATTTTAAAGACAAAAGCAGACAAAAACCTCAAATTACATTTTTCCACATTTATATAAAGGGTCTGATTCTCATTACAGAGCAAGTACTTACAAAAATTAATTGCTGTACAACATGTATAATGTAGAGGGTAGTTAGGCTACCAGATGCCCTTATTTATGCTTCATTTTTGAATGACATTTGATTAGTTTATATATTGTGTAATATTTGCTATTTCACCTACTGCATGATTCTGTTATGCAAATAATGAACACATGAAAACAAGTTGGATAATTAAAAAAAAAATTTATTGACAGCTACACCGGCTTAGGGAGCAGGAAGCAAGAAAGGCCATGGGGTGCCATGGCTGGAGAGGACAAGATGGGGGGGTGGGGGAGAGAAGATGCGGGACAGGGATGAGGAAGAGCAGGGGGAGTTGGGTGAACAATGGCATAGCTACAGATGTCATTAATTAAAATAAATCATAATACAAAATATAACATCACATAAAATTTGAAAAGCTGACCCATTTCATTAAAAAAAAACCTATTCCATTAAAAGCTAAATCCAGGATTGGAGAAACTCCTCCCGTAGATTCAGTCTTTAAGGGAATGGACCATACTATTTAAAAAAATAAAAAGTAGCTGTCACCAACTATCCAGACAGTTTTAGCTGTGTAAGAGGAATAAAATTAAATGCATCTCATTGCAATATACAATGATACATTCTGGATGCAAGCTATTAAAAACATCATCCACAATCTAGACATGATACTTTAATATTGTCAATATGCTGTTTGGTCCTATTGCATAAGGCGAGCTACGCTTGAAAAATTAGCAATGAAAGAGAAATACACTCAAGTATATTATGTAAATGACTAGTTTAAGGCACAGTGATTAAAAAAGAAAATGGTTCACAATGAAAGGTGGGTACAGAAACTCACAGTTGAGGCTTCGGCTTTCCATCGTTGTGTCTGCAAAAGAAATTAAAAATTCAAGGTTACAACCAGTCTGTGTAATGAGACCATGCACTAGGGTGGGAAACTTCTGAAATTTTCACGCATGCAAATAGATTCTTATTAAAATGCTTCGTAGATGACCACAGCTGACGTTATTTCATCTTCTTTCATTGTGATTTGCGTTAGCTAGGGTGATCATAGAGCTATTGTATATTTTATCCACACAAAAAAAATTAGGACAGGTTCGGTCGGGCATTATTAACATAATAGGCTACTCTGCTGGGTTATTGGAACGAGCAAAACCTAACCAGACATTTTTAGGAATTTAGAAATCCCGCAAGGACTTATTTTTATACAGTCTATGGCCTGGACGGATTTTTTGGGTCGCAAGCTTGCTGACAGCTTGCTACCTATTTAGAGCAGCTCTTCGGGACATTTATAATAAAAGTAGTCTTGTACGTAAATGTGATTGATTGACCGTCAATATCGTTAATGGCAATCATAACGTTACCCTATGTTCGCCTTAGCCTGCCTAGGCCTAACGTAACCAATCTCACTGTCAAGCTGGTATGCTAGCTAATGGAATTAGCCTACCTCCGATCTGAGTTGGGTGGAATATTAATGTACTTTAAATTGTACTGTAAATTGAAGATAACTGAATAAACGTTATAACATAACACAATGATGTGACGAATTTCACACAGTCAATGCAAATAAATAACACAGTAAAACCGTGAAAATGAAATGATATAATAAACATTAGCTTAACTTACCGTGAATTCGCTTGCAATATAAAACCAGAGCTCCCGCTTCTAACTTCTCCCGCTTTCCAGAATCTCCGCCCCGAACTGTCAATCATACTGTGCCTGGACAGAGACCCTCCCATGAAGACCATATCCGGTTCACCCTGCTCCAAGCAAAGGTCAAGTCGGCTCCACTGAGCAGGCGCAGTTCGTCCAAACAGCCGGCGAAAAAGACTTCCGTGTTTCAATTTGGTTTTTCCGAGGCCATGGAAAGGCAATGGGTGACGTCACAGTGGCTTTGTCCATATTTTTATACAGTCTATGGTTACATCCCGGGTCCTCCTCGCGAAGACGTTGCTCAACTAATACAGCCATTTCATTTAGTTGCGAGAGCTGGAAGGGAGCTGAGTCAGTTCACCAAGACACACCCTTTCACTCCTTATCGTCATATGACCACACCTACTCACGAGTTTCAGTTCAAATTGAAGCGGAAAAAAGGGCCTTAGAAAAGCCTCTGCAGTATCTCTAAGTGACTAATGACTAAAAATAGGATGTAAATAAAAATTCACACTGTAGCCTAATACATTGGCTGACTTGCAAAATTCCAACAGATTTGTGATCAGCTCACTATGGAAATTACGGGTTAAGGTATTTTCTGTAGGCAATTTCTGACAAACATTGTTATTATTATGAAAACAAATCTTATTTATGAGCAAACTTCATTCAGTGTAAACGTTGGACCCTTTAACAATACAGATAATTATTATAATAAAAAAACACTTATTTTTAATGTGGAAATACACTGCCCGGCCAAAAAAAAAGTCACCATTGCACCCGTCATGCATAGTGCCCACTGTACAAGCCTCTGGAGGCAGTGTTATGATCTGGGGTTGCTTCAGTTGGTCAGGTCTAGGCTCAGCAACATTATGCAGCAATAAAATGAAGTCAGTGAAGTACCTGAATGTACTGAATGACCAGGTTATCCCATCAATGGGCATATGCCAGGATGACAATGCCAAGATTCACCGGGCTCAAATTGTGAAAGAGTGGTTCAGGGAGCATGAGGAATCATTTTCACACATGAATTAGCCACCAGATTCCTGACCTTAACCCCATTGAAAGTCTTTGGGATGTGCTGGAGAACACTTTACGGAGTGGTTCGACTCTCCCGTCGTCAATACAAGATCTCAGCCAAAAACTTATGCTACTCTGGATGGAAATAAATGTTGTGACATTGCATAAGGTTGTCGAAACAATGCCACAACAAATGCGCGCCGTAATCAAAGATAAAGGCGGTCCAACGAAATATTAGAGTGTGCGACTTTTTTTTTGGCCGGGCAGTGTACCTAGATAGAATAGCTAAAAAAAGAGTGTCAACTTTGTCAAATTATGATACCTTTGGACCTCTCAAATTTGTCACAACTGCTTGCTCTGCCCAGTCAATCTCAGGGAATTCTGTAGGACACATTTGTGGTTCAATCTCAAGAGTAGAGACTGAGATGTACAACAGTATATATTTTTTTGGCTATAACTAACCACTGGGATAAAAAAAAAGGACAACCTTGCTTAAATATTGTAGAGGACAACTTTTTTCTCTTCTTTTGTTGTGACCTCAGGTCGGTTCGGTCGGGTGTAGAGAATTCTAGATGTCCTGAACTAAAAAAGATTCAAGACTGAAACCAAAGAATCCTCAACTTCTCAGGCCTTTATTAACAGAGTCTGTTGAGGTCAATTACAGCACGTGGGGAAAAGCCAGTTTACCCAGGTCATGCAGGAATGGACTCTGGGGTGGGGCGGGGCACAGCACCTTTATATCTGGACAAAATAACATCTCTCACGTCACTCACATACGGCCCCATCCGCCCCATACCCAAAGTTCATCCCTGCCTGGTCCTTTTACATGACAACAGCATAGCAACGGGCCTTATCTATATAAGAAGTATCTCTTTTTACAGAGAGAAGTGAAGACACTTCCATTTGAGCATTGGAACACTAACTCATAATACAGTGAGAAAGGAGTAAACATTGTATTCAGGCATATATTCAATGAACTTATATAAAACACGCACATTAGTATTCCATGCTGTCAATCATGCATATGGTAGTATGTATTGGTCTATGTATTGGTTAAAATACAAAAGATACAGAAGTTCTGGCATCTTCCCAGAAATGGGCCTTTGGCTCATAAATGCAACTTGACCTTAACTTCTATGCATGGCACTGTGCTTCTTTAAACTAGCCCAGTCTACTTGCAGTTACCTAAAAGCTACTTTGTTATTATAGAATACATTTCCAATCACGTGTAAATTAATTCATATGGCGTATAAAACATTAGGTTAAACGGTATTTTCTTCAACATTATCTGAAAGCTGCTTTAAGGGACATGAACAGTCTTGTACTCTTCATAACACTATTTATTTACAAAGAAATATCAGGTTCTCCTGGGTTGTGACTGGATGTGGCAGGGGAGTAAAAACGAATAACAAGTAACATACATATAGGTACATACTGGTTATGCCATTTTAAGTCGGCTACTTTACAGAATTGAATAAAGTCATGACTCATAAACCAATATTCATGTTATTAAGACTTGTAGAACGCTATAATGGCAACCATCTCATTGGAATGTTGTTATGACAAGTAAATATACATCTGAAAAAAACTAATAACATTTTTTTTAAATGACTTCATATTTATACTTAGGTGCATTTAAAGGTAAAACAGAAAAAAAGTATACAAAACATTACACACTCAATATGTTACAACAGAAGTCTCAAACTGTGATTTTACAATAACCACATGTCTATTTTAGGCTATATTGTCATTTGAGTTGCAGATGGTGGCTTTAACTGAAACTTTAAATATCAAACATGACAGCGAAGCCCTGCTTTATCACTGTTAGAATGAACATGTAGGCTATGCTTGTGGTCATAAATGACCAAACTCGGAGGAAGAGGACGTTCCAGCACCAATGACAAATACCATCAAGATTCTAAACGGCCGCAGCAACCGGTTTCTCAATGCTGAGTAAACTTTGTATTGTAGCCTATCAGAGAAACCGACAACAATAGAGAACTCAAGTGAGTCAGATGTTGGCGGAGTTTGGTTTCGTAAGTGAATTCCCTACGACAGATAGGACGGGCTTCGGAGACTATCGACTATTTCTTGAAATCTGATTCATAGAATGAGCTGAAACGTTCCTGGATTAGCCTGTGTGGTATAAGGATATAGACCATACATCGCATGTTCATGTTATTTTTTAAAGTAATGGATTAATGATTGTAGTTCTGTTTGTAGTCCACTTTAACGGACTACATATCCATTACTGCAACGCACGGGTGGTTCTCAACCAATCAGATATCATCTCGTCTGGACATTTTTGGCAGTGTTGCCACTGAAGACGAGTTAGCTTGCAAAGTTGAGAAGCCCGCCCGACAAGGTCAGAAACTACGCTACGGTTAACCACATGAAGCAATTCTAGCTTTTAGTCCTCTTCAAGCTATCTAGCTAACGTTAGAAAAAAGTGTTTAAAAATGGAGCTGTGTGCTACTGCTGGCTAACATTATATGACAAAATTTGGAGACAACGCGATGCGTCTGGAGAGAATTATGGGACATCGAGTTTTTAAACAGTGCCAGCGCAGGTATATTCACAAACAAATACTAAAACGTAAAATATACTCGAAGCTGGTCCAGAAAAATTACATATTTTGTGAAGGGGCATTATATTGAACAATCCAGGAAACTGATGGTAAGACATAATCATGAGAAATTGTTTAAAAGGAGGTTTTAGTTAATGTCTATGGTCTAAATGAATGGGAAAGTTACTTACGAAACCAGTGTGACGGAGTCACTTGAGTACTCTATACTGAACACGAGCGACGACACGACTAAACCCTCCTCCTGTATAAAACAATTGGCTGGGGTAGAAATACTTACATAATGACTCTTAGTCGATCACCCACAATGTGTGAATTGATAGTGCATGCAAAGACTGCGTCCGCAAAATAACAACCCTTATCTGGGATCTTAGTTAATCGACCCCATAGAGCGTAATCAGCGTATATGCATGTCTATGGTACAAGATCAGGACATACTACGAACTACTCTCTTTATTTTTGTGAATTCTATCTGCATTTATAATCTACACTTTGTAACCATCGTCATATGTAAACTGATTGATATTCTCAATAAAACCAAAAAGATTTTTACAAACCACTTCCTCACTAGTTTGGAAAGAGTTTTGCAGGATTTCTTTCGCCCACTACTTGCAAAGTTAGTGGACAGGGCACATAGTAGACACGGGTCTGAGTGGACAGGGGACAGGGGACAGGGAAGAGGGATCGCATTTGGTTACAGCCTTAGTCTAACACCCAGTCTGTAGGGTTTGGGTCTCTGAGTGATACCAAAAATGGGGGTGTAGTCAGGCACCCCGGCATCATCAGGCCAGAAGAACTTGAAGCGGCGTAACAGCGTCACGAGGATCAGGAAGAGCTCCATGCGTGCGAGACCCTCTCCCAGACACATCCGAGGCCCTGCAACACACACCCACACTGTGTCATGTCAAAATGTCAAAAACAAAATGTGTATAAACTTCCTACATTTGAATTCTGAAAGGACCATTACTTTACTGTGCAGGAGGACAGATGGGGGTGGGGGGCAAGGGTAGACGGGTAGCGGCCATAAATCAAACTTTGGGATGCTTACTACAGGAAGCGTAGATGCATTGCAGTCTGTAAACTTTAGTTAGCTTTCTTGTGAATGAATAGTTGAGCAGCCAATTGTCCAATTACTTTTGGTCCCATAATTATTCCACTTTAAAAACCCAAAGCAAAATCACTGCACAGGAAGTGTCTGAGTCTGAGTACCTGCAGAGAAGGGCATGAAGGCCTCTGGCTTCACAAACTCTCCCTGATCGTTGAGGAAGTTGGAGGGGTTGAAGTCATGGGGAAACTTCCACTGGCTTTCTTCATTCAGTACAGAGGAGAGGTTGGGGATGATGAGGGTCCCCTGAAACCAGAACAGGCAGGGAAGACAAGATGGAGGGATGAGGGGGAAGTAGACCTAGTCTAGTACCATCCTCTCTAAAGGATGTTTTGTGGACTCACCTTGGGGATGTCGTAGCCCATCAGCCGTGTGTCTTTGGTGGTGGCGTGAAACACGCTGAGTGGCACCGTGTCGGCGACTCGCTGAGCCTCGTGGATCATGGCCTGTGTGTAGGGCATCATGTGCCTGTCCTCAAAAGAGGCCTGCTCCTTCTCCCCGAGCACCTCGTCGATCTCCTTCTGACACCTCCCTGGAGAGCACAGGCAGAGGCGGCACACGTCACTGAGCTGGGAGACACTGTTCTCCACATTAAAGGCTGTTGTGTGCATTTCAGTCTCATGCAGAGGTTACCATAGAAACACAACTGATATCTCACCCTGAACGTCTGGATGAGTCATGAGGTGCAGGAAGGCAAAGAGGAGCGTGTTGGAGGTGGTGTCTGTTCCAGCAAAGAGGAGGTCCAGTAGAAATCCTATCAGTTGTTTTTCATTGAAGGAGGAGTCATCGTCTCCTCTCTGACAGAGACAGCAGTCAAAATAGCAAGGAGATAGATCACATAATAGGACCTGTGCACTCCAAAATATGAATTTCAGTAAGCACTACAAAAAGTATTTATCAGTTGTCTCTTTTCACTTGGAATTCCATCAGCAGGGCGGCACGGTGGTGCAGTAAATTGCCCATAGGTATGAGTGTGTGAGTGAATGGTGTGTCTGCCATAGGATGGATTGGCGACCTGTCCAGAGTGTATTCCTCCCTCTCGCCCCAATGCATGCTGGGACATGCTCCAGCCCACCGCCACCCTGACCAGAAATAAGCGGGTTAGATAATGGATGGATTCCAACAGCAGAGCTGCACTACTGCTGTGCAGGCAGACCAGAGGCACTTAATCAACCAGACGGGTCTCTCTCCTATAATAATGAGGGGAAAACCCTGCCTTGCTCAACCCTCTCTCCTGGTCAATACAGTAGCCAATTATATGTCACCCGTTGGTGGTACTGGACCAATAAGGATTTGAGTTTGGACGGTGGGCTATACCCATAACAGACGGCAGAAGTCATGGTGGTTTAAGCATGTGCTGTGGTACCTTTTCCATTTCATCTAGGTAGCAGTCAGTTAGGCCCCGTGGCTCTCCTGGGACCCGAGACTTCTTGTGTTGGGACACCTGCTCACCCAATGACTTTCTCATCTTGTTTCCATTCTGAAAGACCTTCTGGAAGGGCAGGGGCAGGTGCCTCAGCAGGGGCAACATATCATAAATCTGCAGAGTGGAAAGTTACAGGTTTTAAGTACATCTATCCATCCATCTACTGTATATCTATATATAGTATATTTATACCGTATATAATATATATATATATATATATATATATACAGTGAGCAGCATAATTCATTGGACAGTGACATATTTTTTATTATTTTGGTTCTGTACTCTAACACTTTGAGTTTTGAAGGATACAATGACAATGAACGTTTAAGTGCAGACTGTCAGCTTTAATTTGTATTTTCAACCATATCAGATGAACCGTTTAGAAATTATAGACATACATAGTCTCCCCCATTTTCTGGCATCAAAATATATTGGACAGTTTAACATAATGTAGAATAAAGTAATCATTTTTTTATATTTGGTCGCATATCCTTTGCATGACATGACTTCCTGACGTCTGTGACACAACAATATCAAAAGACTCTTGATATCTTATTTTCTGGTACTGTTAGAAGCGATACTATAACTTCTCTGCTTTTAAATGGATCTCTGGGACTAGATTTAGCTGTAAATTATGCTGGAACAGTAAGGAATACATGGTTGGCGAAATGGCCATCAAGGGTCTGAGGTATCAAACGAGCCTCAAACCATCCCTCTGCTACCAGATATGCAGTAGATATGGATGGAACACTTTAAGGGTTGTTTCTCCTGACAAATTTTCCAATTGAACTCGATGGAGAAATAAGTCAGGACAAGAAACCCTTCAAGTTATCCATCCATATCTACTGTATTTCTGGCAGCAGAGTGATGGTTTAAGGCTTGTTTCATACGTCAGACCCTTGATGACTTAGAGCCATTTAGCCAACCATGTGTTCCATACTGTTCCAGTGTAATTTACAGCTAAATCTAATCCCACCCCCCAATTCCCATAAAGATCCATTCAAATGCAGAAAGGTTATAGTATCGCTTCTAAGATTACCTGAAAATAAAATATCAAGAGTCTTTTGATATCCTTTTATACCCAGTCATGATAGCATCACCTGTTTGCCTGTGGAATGGCAAACACATGTTTTTTTTAGCTTCCCAGTCTTTTTTTTTTTTGCCCCTGTCCCAACTTTTTTAGAATGTGTTGCAGGCATCAAATTCAGAATTACCATATATTTACAAAAATCAATAATGTTGATAAGGTAAAACGTTAAATATATTTTCTTTGTACTGTTTTCAATTAAATATATGTAAAAGAGAATTTATAAATCACTGCTTTCTGCTTTTATGTGCATTTTACATACTGTCCCAACTTTTTTGGAATTGGGGTTGTACAAGCGATACTATAACCTCTCTGCATTTCAATGGATCTCTATGGGAATTGGGGGGTGGGACTAGATTAAGCTGTAAATTACATGGGAATCGTATGGAACACATGGTTGGCTAAATGGCAGTAAGTCATCAAGGGTCTGAGGTATCAAACGAGCCTCAAACCATCACTCTGCCAGGGGCGCAGATGGGATTTTTAAACTGGGGGGGACAAAGCTGTCAGCAAATGATTCCAACTCAATTGGTTATTTTGTGTAAATACTATATATATATATATATAAAACGTCATGCCTTCTGCATGTGTTTTATTTAGAAGAAGAAGAATTTATTTAGAAGAACCTCATTCTCTGCACAGAAACTTAAATTGTATTCTGACCAAAAAACAAAAGAACCTACAGTACAAAAAATAATAATGAAATAAAATTGAAATGATTCACACATAAATAAAAATAAATAAGTATAGCCTACATGGCATGAAATGTGAAATGAAATACAAACTTTAAATTAAATATTAGGAATTCCCTCTGTAAGTATGTACATTTTTTCCAATAATAAACAAAATTGATTAAAAAAAAGAATTCTCTCTGCAGCCAAACAAATTTATCCTCTAGAACCAGACTCAATAGGTCCCCAAAACATCTCTCCTCCTTTCATTTCCCTGAATACATAGAACCAGACTCAATAGGTCCCAAAAACATCTCTCTTCCTTTCATTTCCCTGAATACATAGAACCAGACTCAATAGGTTCTGTTGGAAATATTCCATTGGTCACCTATAATCTGTATTACCTGTGACAGCATGGACTTGTATGAAATTGTACTGAATATATATATTAGAAAGTGTATTAGAAAAACCACAATGTATGAGCACTGAATAATTGTAGAGGCAACTGAGGAAACCCCCCCCCCCCCCCTTGTAAAAATCATGAGTGGTCAGGAGTTAAAAAACTGTGAGGAGCTGAAGTTTAGCAGATGCTCAGGCTCAGAATTGACACCAGGATCCGGGGGGGAGGGGGCTCCAAGGGAAGGGGGGCTTTTGGTGAAGAGGAAAGGAGATTCTCCGGTCACAGTGACATATACTCATCTGTATCTTGTATTTTTATTTTTTTATGCACGAAGGTATTTTGTTTTGGGATGCTTAGACTGCTAGACTGTTGTTGCGCCACAATGATCTCTCAATATGGTCTTAGTAGGACTAACCGGAAGCTTGGCTGATTTCCAAGAAGGGGGGTGAGGATGGCCCACCATGGTTCCCTAAAAAACCAGCTAATTTGGAGTTATAGGGGATAACCAAAAATCAGCTTCCGCAAGCTTGGGGTCATAGGGATCAACCAATTGAAATGATGCTAAATGACGGAACCATGGTAGTGGGCAGTAGTGACACACCTGCAGGGCGGAGATTTGGGTTGGATTTTTGGAGAAAGGGATGGACTGTGTGCTGAACACTTTGAACATCTCTGCAGAGCTGTTTCGACTTTATGAGGTTCTGTGTAATAAAGTCTGATTATTCTGGAAGATTCTGCCTTATTCTCTTCATTGAAGAACTTAGAAAAATTAGAACTTAAAGTTAAAAAAAACTTGTCGCTTGGAAACCACGACAGTTCCAAAAACATCTCTCCTCCTTTCATTTCCCTGAATATATTGCTGGGCAATATCTTGTCTGTCCAGTTTGTCAAGTTTGTCTTGGTGAATATGGCACACAGCAATGCCATTGAGCCTTTTTTGAGTCATGGTTGATCGCAACCATGTTTTCAATCTGCGTAACGTACTGAAGCTGCGCTCTGCCTCCGCAGATGATATGGGCACCACCATCAGCAGCCTTACTAGTGTCTCTACCTGATCAAACATGAAATGAAACGAAAACCCCAACGTTTATGCTTGTAGATGCTAGATTTCAATTATTTTCCGACTTCAAAATTCCAATTTACGAGTACAACTGAACGCACCATTAGGAGGCGGGCAGCACAAACACCGGGCTATCAATGGATCAGCTGTGCAGTGTTATTAACCGAGGATTAACGTTACGTGGAAAATTGAATACCTTGCTTTCCCAACTCAGCGAGGATCTGCTCCAGCCTTCCCCTTTCTTGAATCAGTGTAATGTGGATTGATCACTGACAAGGCTACTGTCGCTGCCATTTCAAGTTTGTGCTGCAATGTAAGTTAACTAACTAACGGAACTTTGATCCTCTTTTTTACCTATGTTTGTCATACATAGGCCATTAGGCCTACTTATCAAATAAAATAATGTCCTATAGCCAGCCTACTATGCTTATTTGTTAAGTAACCAGTGTGACAATCAGAAAATAACATATTTATTTCGCTGATTAAACTGCTTTCTCTTCACTACCGCTCTCTCTCTGCACTGCTTGTGAAACTCGCTCTAACATGCACCGCTGGCCCGCTTTTCTCTCTCTCTCTCTCCCTCTCTAGTTGGGGGGGACGGATCGTGGTCACTATAAATCTGGGGGGGGCATGTCCCCCCCGTCCCCAGTGCCATCTGCGTCCATGCACTCTGCTGCCAGATATGCAGTAGATATGGATGGATCATTTTAAGGGTTGTTTCTCCTGACTCTTTTCCTATTGAAACTCCATGGAAACCACAGAGAAACAACATTTCATCTGTGCAAGCAACATATTGAATAGCCAAAAGATTTTTTTTTCTTTCTTTCTGTGAATTAAACCAATTTTTTAAATAAACAAATACAAGTAGAGGGATTCATATTCTCATATTCATTTAAAATGTAAAAAATAAAAGAGCTATTTTTCATAGCCTCCTGTTTGGGCTGAGTTTGGTACACTTACCATAGCCCAGGGGCCATTGAAGATCTTTGCGTTCTCCTCGAATAGGCGGATGCTGAGCTGCAGAAACTCATCTTCATGCTTGAATCGAGTCCCGAACAGGACACAACAGATTATGTTGAATGCGGCCTTGTGGAACAGGATCTGCGGGTCGATAACTTTGCCTTCCAGAAATGGCAGCAAAGCAGAGATTAGTGCCCTTGTTTAATCACATTCATAAAAATGTCAGTTTATTGTTAATGTTTCCCATTTAAAAAACATGGCACACAGATGAATTCTCATTTCTACAGACAGAGAGAATGTCACAAAGGAAACAGATTTTTTACAAAAAAGAATTAGTTTTTTGCTATTGCTACCAGCATTCTTTTCCAAATGTGAGGTTATGTAGGAAATCTCTCCCAGAATCCTCTCCTCCATGGATCGTTTCCCCAGGCCGAAGTTCCGTAGGGTTGTTAGGGCAAATCTCCGGTGCTCCTTCCATATAGGCCCGGTTGTCAAGACAACCCCTAAGACATTCAAATTTGTTGTTGGTCATCCAGGCCACTGGGGGCAGTGTTCTTAAAACAATGCTAATAAATATTGAGTAATACCATACATTTTGCAAGAATAGTTTTATAACCCTTTCATTTAGATTTGAATCAAGTAATATACTTTTGCCATTGTTGTTATATTCTTAAACCTTTTTAGCTTTGTATATTATTTTCGTTGAGGTCATCCACATGAACTGTCCACAGATTTCACCGGTTCTGGTTAGATCACCATTTAACTGCCACTCTCTGGTGCCCCTGTTTCTTTCTGGGGCTTATAATCTGTCTGTATCTGTAAACCAGGAACCAAAACTGTCCAGTAAAAGCTCAAGCCTGATCATGTAGCACCTAATGAGATGAAGGCAGTTGCACCTGGATATCTACTACTTTGAGAAAGTGATTTGATTGTCTCTGATTCAAGTGGCTGTGGATAATACATATAACCTTTTTCAGGGTTGTTACTGCAAATCTCTGGTGCTCCTTCCACATAGGCTCGTAAGTCATGATAACCCCTAAAACATGCAAATTTGTTGTTGGTCATCCAGGCCACTGGGAGCAGTGTTCTTAAAATAACGCTAATAAATATTGAGTAATACCATCAATTTTGCAAGAATAGTTTTGTAACCCTTTCATTAAAATTTCTGTAATCAAGTAACTTACTTTTTCCATTGTTGTTATATTCTCAAACCATTTTAGCCTTGTATGTTATGTTTGGTGAGGTCATCCACATAAGTTGTCCACAGATGTATCGGATTCCAGCTAGATCACCATTTAATTATTGGTGCCTAGTGCTCTTTATGTAGCTTATAAGCGGTCTGTATCTGTAAACCTGAAGCCAAAACTCTCCAGTCGATGCTCAAGCCTGCTCTTGTAACACCTAACAAGTTGAAGGCAGCTGCAACTGGACTACTACAAGTTTGTGATTTATTTGTCTCTGATTGAAGTCACAGTGGATAATACATAAGATTCTTTCAGAATTACAATATTCATGATTTTTAAATCTCATGGTTTTGTGCACTTGAACTGCCTTGTACACAGGAAGTTATGAAGAGTGTGGTATTATGTTGGAGGATGTAAGGTTATTGTACTTTTACCTGTCCCCTCTACTAGGTGATTTATCATAAGGTCTTGGGGTCGTCCAGCAAAGACCACAGCCTGAGTGGCCAGAGCTTCCTTCATCACCTGCACACCGTTGAGCACCACAGCTGGCTTTCCCCCAATGTAGATACTGTAGACCTTCCCATAGCGCTCTGACAGCTTACATTTGTAATGGAAGATGGAAATTAAATGAATAGGCATGTTATGTGGAGCTTGAGACAGTGACATTCACTAGGATTTCTATACATTTCCAGCCATGTTTTCTCCACAGTTGTACCTCTCAGATTATGGTTGTATTTTTACTTGCACCCCACATAAAGAACACTGTATCTAAAGTGAGTGCACTGTTCCAGTGGGCATTTTCCACACTACAGATTACACAGTGCTGTTACTATCTGGGTGAGCTTGCAAAAGGAGATGGGTCTCGCCTCTCTGACGGCAGTTGCTTATTTAGTGAAACTAATGTATTTTCCATTACATTTCCATTTCGGACATTGAGCTGACATTCTTATCCAGAGTGACTTACAATTAGTGCACAAAGAAATGGTTGAGATTCGTAAATCACCAACATTCAAAGTAGAAATTAATGAGAGTGCAATGGTTGGGCCCTAACACACCAGCGATAGGTAAGTAGGCAGGTCACTCGTGCACACACAATAATCAGCCGACCGTGAGCTGTGCACAGAATTTGGGATATTTTGATTTCGAGTGTGAAACTAGGAGTAACTTTGTAACATCGTACATCGCAAAATATTTTCCAAATGGAAATATAAAGTAGGCGGTTATAAAGCTAAGAGTTTTCCCTCTGCTGTGATACTTTCGGTTTGTGATTTGAATAAAAAATAAAGGTTTAGGAAGACAAAAGGATGTGCAAAAATGAGTAAGTCCAGCTAATTAATATGCATAAATGTTTTTGAAAATTTTTGAAGGTGCAGATATGTTGCCATGGATTTTCCCAGTACTAAAAATAGCTTGTCGAGTCTCTACGTCATCAGGATCATACCGGAATCATAATTTTTTTTTGCGAGAATAGGGGGGAGAGTTTTAACAATACCGCTTCCGATTCCGGTATGATCCTGATGACGTAGGGACTCGCCAAGCTATTTTTAGTACTAGTAAAATCCATGTCAACATATCTGCGCATTCGAAATTTTTCAAAAAGATTTCTGCATATTAATTAGCTGGACTTAGTCATTTTTGCACATCCTTTTGTTTTCCTGTATAAGAATTTTGATGAAATCACCATTTTTGAGGACCACTAAAGAAAAATGAAATGTAGTTATAACTCACATTTTTTCTGTTCACTAATGTTTGTGGCACTAACTATAAGAAAAGTAACATTCCAACACATACCAATTCTTTATTCATCAACATTTTTATATTTATAAAGTGAAAAAATGCATGTTTTCACCTTTTCACGAAAAATGGCTGAAAAACGCTATATAAAACAGATATCGTTTTTTGAGCATAACTTAAGAACCAAATGGCGCTTTTCAAAAATTATTTCTGTTTTGTGTTCCTTTCATCAAGCTGCTTAATTTGCTATAAGGGTGGAGGTGGGGGGACTCTGACATTTTGGATTGGGAAATCAGATGATGGAAGCTACTAGTCTTGACCCCTGCTTTGAAAGGGCTAGTGGCAATCCACCCACAGGCTAAACACCAATAGATCTATTGCACAATGAGGGGGATTTGGAAGTTAGTGATGCCAGTTTCTTTGTATGGCACAGATATCAAACTCCAGTCCTGGAGGGCCGCAGTTTCTGCTGGTTTAACTCCAGTCCTGGAGGGCCGCAGTTTCTGCTGGTTTAACTCCAGTCCTGGAGGGCCGCAGTTTCTGCTGGTTTAACTCCAGTCCTGGAGGGCCGCAGAGTGTCTGCTGGTTTTCGGGATGTTCTCGGCACCAGTGGTTAATAAACTGATGTAGTGGTTCTCTATGAACCTCCATAGTAAGTGCGCCATTTTATTTTTGAAAAACATAGGACAGAGAAAAGTGTATGGCTGGACCATGATATAAACATGTTTAAGGAACCAAATATCCTACGTGGTTATGAAGCTACAACTGCTTTCTGTTGAACCCTGAAGATTTTCTCTTATTCCATTTAGCCCTTTTCCAGCAAAGTCTCTGTCACTTCCCGTGCCTCTACGTATTAGTCCATTCCTGGTTTTTCCATTTCTATGTGTCAGTATTTGTAGTCCGTTCCGCGTTTTCCCTGTTTCCCCATTTCGTGTCTCCACTTCCTGCACCTGATATGCGTTTCCTCACGTTGTTTCGTCTCACCTGTTCCTCATTGTCTCGTCGTTAATCTGGCATATAGTCTCACCTGTTCCTCATTGTCTCGTTAGTAATCTGGCATATAAGGACCCGTTTCCTTGTTCTGTACCAGATCGTCTTGTGTCCTGCATTCGTGCTGCTGTGTCAAACTTGCCTGCTGCCTGCTGCCTGCTGCCTGCTGCCTGCTGCCTGCTGCCTGCTGCCTGCTGCCTGCTGCCTGCTGCCTGCTGCCTGCTGCCTGCTGCCTGCTGCCTGCTGCCTGCTGCCTGTTGCCTGCTGCCTGCTCTGTTTCCAGTCCTGTGCCTACCTGTCCTGTCCCAGTTCTCCTGCCTGCCTGCCTGCCTCGCCTGTTCCTGTCCAGTCCTGCTCCAGCCCTCCTGCCCTTCCCTGTCCAAGCCCTGCTCCAGTCCTTCGCCCTCCTGTTCTCCAGCCTCTGACCTGCCATCCCAATATTTGTATCTATAGCACCACCATGTGCCTCGATTGGGTTAAAACTGGAGGGGTCAAGTCTTGATGTAACTCTTAATAGACCTACCAAGTTTCATTACTTTCTGTCACAGGTTTTTGGAATTATTTGCATTTTTGTGATAAGCCACGGCCATTAAAAATTCATTGGCTCGTCATTTGGTCATTTTTGGACCTAGGCATTAGAAAAGCAATGCATGTATGATGGCATGTGGGAAGTCGTTCTACCAAGATTTGTGCAAACTGGTCTAAATTTGTAGAAGTAGCATTTTAAGTGTTTTACAAAAAATGCTAATTAGCAGAAAATCCAATATGGCAGACTTGATGGGTACTGGAGGCAAATTGCAGAGGGACCTGTGCACCAAATTTTGTGACTAGGTCAAACGGGGCGTGCTTTTCAACAACGCAATTTACGCATGCGCTTTTCAACAACGGGGGGGGGGGATCAGGCAGCCAGCCAGTCAGTCAGTTACCCACATTCAGTCGTTTAAGCTGTGCATCCAGGCAAAAAATATTTTAATTAAAAAATAATAGATTTCTGTTACTTGAAAGGAAAAATAATTTATTTTCAATAGCTTCCAGGTCACATGACCCAGTGACTGAAATCCAATGCCACATAATTCTACTCTATAGTGCACACCTCTTGTTATTCTCAATGTGTTTTTTAATTTTAAAAAAAGATTTCCCTTATTTGAATGGAAACTAATAATAAAAAAATCGACTCTTAATCCCACATAGGGCACACCTCTTTTTATTCTCAGTATGGGCTCCTTTATCTTTTAATAAACATTTTAATCAAAATATAATAGATTTCCATTATTTGAATGGGAAAATAATAGATTATTTTAAATAGTTTCCAAGTCACATGATCCAGTGACATAAAACTACTAATAAACAATTATACGATCAATCCCTCATAGGGTACAACTCCTTTTATTCTCAATATGTGCTTCTTTATTTTTTATTAAACACCCGTAATCACACACATCACCTCTTTTTAATCTCAATATTTGCTCCTTCATTTGTATATAAACATTTTAATGAAATAATAAGAGAGATTGCAATGGAATTCATTGCTCCTGATTTTTTGGTGTTCAACACATACCTTAATAGACTTCGTTAAAGTTCGCCATATCCCCCTAAAACAAAGCAGGTTGGTATTATATTTATTGAAATGTCTTCTGAGGGCAGCATTGCATGTGATTGGTTGTCTCAGCCATCCAAGCAGCGAGAAGGTTATGGTTACGATAAGGTTTGAAATGCTGCCCTCAGAAGACATTTCAATAACTATAACACCAACCTGCTAAAACAAATGGTTTCTAACCTACGCCCTGAATGCTGTGATTAAAAATCTATTGACAATAAATAATATGCCTACTGGGTAAATTAAACGTTGTGGCCTGGTGCTGAGAGGCCCGACATTATAACACAGTTGTTATGGATTTTGTCACCTTTGTAATTTCGAAGTTATTGACGAGATTTTCGGTAATATTAAAATAACGATGAAAGATCAAACGAAGCGCTGTGCTGCGTTCTCTGAGCTCCCCTGATTTAGAGTAGGGCTAGTTTATTTTCAACACATTAGCTTGTTCTGTTGAAGAGCTATTGACGTCCGAAAATAGAATATCGAATATAAAACAAACTTTACCAGTTCACAACTATAACGGTAGGCTATATAGGCTAAAGGTTGCCCTGGTTCAAAGAGTAGCCTATGCATCTAAATAAATAAGAAAAAATAAATAAAAAATGCTAACATGGGTTAATGTAGTTTATAAATTCATATCAATAGTTAAATCCAAAGATGTGGCCTATGCATATGGCATTTGCTTAATGTTTACTATCACTTTTTTTGACACCTGATCAGGTTGAGTGGGTGTACAGAAAGGAGCACTTATTCATGATTTTAGTTAATACTGTACCTTCCTGAAATCGTTGAGAAGATCGACCAGGTTCAGCTGCAGCAGGTTTCCGAATATCGGGATGGGCCGAGGTCCAGGGGGGAAGTTTTTGGGCCTCCTAGTTCTGAAGAGGAGGAATAGGAGGCTGAGGCCGATCCACAGGAGAAACAAGAAGCCGAGCATATTGACTAGCCTACTGTTCTACTGGCCTGATTTGAACCTAACTGTAGCCTAGAACAAACAAACTCCACCTCCTTTTCATTTATTGAAAGAGATTGGATGGGATTCAACATTTTGATCTTAAAGTGATACTTCACTTCCTGGCGTTTTCGAAAACGCTACGATATTGTTTTAGTTTATGGTTTTGGTCGACTCAGACAGTTTGGATATAGGCTACTGTATGTGATACCGAGGTTTCTCATTGCCAGTGATGGGAAGCCTATGAGGGCACTTGGGCATCACAGTTTCAAGTAATTCCAAAAAGCAACGCACACACGCAACAAATACAAAAAAATGATGAGCCAAGTTGAAACTTGAGGCAACCAGAAACTTCGTTATCACATACAGTAGCCGATAGCCCAGGGCAGTGGCGGTGTTGTGCCGAAATCAGACTCCCCTCGCGTGCACGCGCGTCCACTCTGCATTACGTTCTTTGCGACTTCTTCATTCTCCTTTCGCGATTTCCGACCAGTATCTTCGTTCTGTCGGAGGATAGATGGACCATTCGGTGTCACTGTCTGTCGCTACGTATAGTTATTCTTTTTCTAATTTTAAATGTTCGATTTCCGTGGCTTTCTGACGTAAATTAACAAGCATAGCCTACTTTTAAAGAATCAATTGCCGACGTTAAAAGCAGATAAAATGCATGTAAAGTATACTTTTCTAAAATGTTCATCGTTAATGTTCATCCGTGTCTTCTTAGATAGTGTTTCATTTGGCACAGATAGGCTATATTGAATTTATTTTTCACTGAGGTAGTAGGCTATAACATAGGGGATTTTACCCCATGTCCATAAATCTTTTTTCAAATATGGCTATGTTCGGATATTTGCAGATATCGACAATACGTAAATATTGTAAAGATATATTTACATATTTAAAATCTACCAAAATTACCCTGTTTACACATCTGGGACTGTATTGTTTACCCACAGGGAGTCAGTTGGAGGCAGGGCTGCCAGAATCTGACTCTCCCTCCTTATCTCTACATTGCAATGTTTGACAGACACCAAACCTTCTGTGGTGACACACATAGGCGTCACCTGTGCAGCCTCCAAAGCATTTTCTTATATCTGCAACAGGGGGTCAGTTACAGTGGGGGAGTCAGATTCTGGCAAGGCTTCAGTCCGGCTGCCAGAATCTGACCCCCCCCCCCCTTATCTCAGGATTGCAGTGTTTCACAAACACCAGAATCACTCTAGTGACACATCTGGACATCTACTATACACCCTTAAAAGCAATTGTTAATATCTGCGACAGGGGGTCAGTTAGAGGGGGGGAGTCAGATTCCGGCAAGGCCTCAGCGCGGCTGCCGGAATCTGACCCCCCCCCCCCCTTATCTCAGGATTGCAGTGTTTCACAAACACCAGAATCACTCTAGTGACACATCTGGACATCTACTATACACCCTTAAAAGCAATTGTTAATATCTGCGACAGGGGGTCAGTTAGAGGGGGGAGTCAGATTCCGGCAAGGCTTCAGTCCGGCTGCCGGAATCTGACCCCCCCCCCTTATCTCAGGATTGCAGTGTTTCACAAACACCAGAATCACTCTAGTGACACATCTGGACATCTGCTATACACCCTTAAAAGCAATTGTTAATATCTGCGACAGGGGGTCAGTTAGAGGGGGGGAGTCAGATTCCGGCAAGGCTTCAGTCCGGCTAATGGTTTTGTGCACTTGAACTGCCTTGTAGACAGGAAGTTGTGAAGAGTGTGGTATTATGTTGGAGGATGTAAGGTTATTATATTTTTACCTTTCCCCTCTCCTAGGTGATTCATCATAAGGCCTTGGGGTCGTCCAGCAAAGACCACCGCCTGAGTGGCCAGAGCTTCCTTCATCACCTGCACACCGTTGAGCACCACAGCTGGCTTTCCCCCAATGTAGATACTGTAGACCTTCCCATAGCGCTCTGACAGCTTACATTTGTCACGGAAGATGGAAATGAAATGAATATGTATGGTATGTGGAGCTTGAGACAGCAACATTCACTATTATTTTATACATTTCCAGCCATGTTTTCTCCACAGTTGTACCTCTCAGATTATGGTTGTATTGGTACTTATATTAATGTAGGACAGATAACACAAATGGTAGAGAGGGCGGGGAATCACGGTGGAGGAGGAGGAGGAGTCAAGTATTCTCAGATTATTGTTTTATTGGTACTTGCACCCTGTGTAAGGAACGTTGTACCTGCAGTGTGTGCGCTGCTCCAGTGGGCAGATTACTCAGTACTGTAGGATACTGGTGGGCTTGCAAAAGGAGATGGGTCTCCTCTCTGATGGCAACTGCTTATGAGCGCCTGCTTCATTTAAGTGAAACTAATGCACTTTACATTATCCAGAGCGACTTACAATTAGTGCACAACGAAAAAGGTCTATATTCGTAAATCACCAACATTCCAAGTACCAATTAATGAGAGTGCAATGGACGGGCTATAACACACTGGCGGTAGGCAATCCTTTGTCGCTACAATTGGCTTGTGGAAGGGATGGTAGAGAGGGTTATATAATATAGGATAGATAGGAGTAAATGAGGAAGAGGGGAATGGGAATCAGGGTGGAGAAGGGGAGTGGGGGGGGATCCAGAACTTACATCTGGAGGGCCCGGGGCTCAGCTTTAATGAGGCGCCTAATTTATATATGGATAGATTCCCTCCCAGAGGTAATGCTAGTAATGGCAACCCTGTAATACAGGAGTTCTGTGGAAATTAATTTGTCCTTACTAGATGCTTTTAGACTTTCACATCCTATTGGAACAAAATTTTTCACGTGGTTTAGGTCTGACATGTCTCAAAGATCGCACATTGACTTTTGGCTCATTTCTGATAATCTTGCCCTCTGCTATGTTCGAGTGATATTACCCCTGTTCCATTAACGGATCATGCTGGCATTGATCTGTTGCTCTCTAATATAGAATCTCCTCAGCATTACAATGATTGAACTCCTCCTACAGCAAGCTAGTTATTGCTCGGGTATCAAGAATATTATACATTCAAAAGAATGAATTATGTTAATGCTGTATCAAAATGGAAATTGTTTGTGTGAATGTCAAACGTTTTCAGTAAGATATTGGGAAGCAGCAGTCAAAGAATAAAAACAAAATGGTTGCTGATATTTTAAAGGGCATTAATTACATTTTATGTGTTCCTGCTCCAAGCAATGAGGATAAAGAAAAGTTGCGGGAAGAGTTGAATTTGTTTTACTCTGAAAAAGCAAAGGGGGCTTTTATAAGATCCAGGGCCAGATGGTTGGAATGTGGGGGAAAAAAATCTTCTTACTACTTTAGTTTGGAGAAGAAACGTGGTAAACTTAAGAAAATCTCGACTTTGTATGTAAATAACACACTATCCAAAGATGAAAAGGCTATCTCCTTATTTATTTCAAATTTTTATCAAAAGTTATATACTTCTTCTTTTGACCATCAAGCTAATCTCCCTTTTTTGAGAAGGTTCAGCCCTTTCTAAAGATAACTGTGAGCTTTGTTAAAGTCCTTTAACTTTAAAAGAATTGGATTCTATTATTACCAAAGTAAAACTCAAACAAGAAGTTCACAAGTTGTATTTAGGCTATGACATGAAAGCTGCTACTGACGTGAATGGTATTTCCAAGTTGGAAGCTCGTGTTTACCGTCTCTCCCATATGACGTGAATGCAGCATAAGAAAAACGATGACGAGAACCCAACTTGGCTCGTAATTTTTTTTTTTTTTTGCGTGCGCGCGTTGCTTTTTGGAATTAGTTGGAACCGTGATGTTTAAGTGCCCTCATACTCACCAGTGTAAAGCCGGCTGGCAATCAGAAACTTTGGTATCAAATATATCCTCCACTGCACACACAAACTGTCTGGGTCAACCAAAAATCAGATAGGCTACTGAAACAATATATTTTTTTAAAT
Organism: Synaphobranchus kaupii; assembly: GCA_029718625.1. Classification (NCBI taxonomy): domain Eukaryota; kingdom Metazoa; phylum Chordata; class Actinopteri; order Anguilliformes; family Synaphobranchidae; genus Synaphobranchus; species Synaphobranchus kaupii. Next base: position 7,227,234 of record CM056394.1, on the reverse strand, counting down.
CAAAAACGCCAGAAAGTGAAGTAGCCTACTGCTTTAAAGTGAAATGTTGAATCCCAGTCAATCTCTTTCATTCAACTAAAAGTGTAATTTAATCTAGAAATCTCAGAGGTGGGGTTTGTTATAATGTATAGTTCGGTGCAAAGGCAAGTTGAACAGTAGTCACCATGCTCCCTGATTCTCCTGTGGATCGGCTTCGGCCTCCTATTCTTCCTCTTCAGAACTAGGAGGCCCAAAAACTTCCCCCCTGGACCTTGGCCCATCCCGATATTCGGAAACCTGCTGCAGCTGAACCTGGTCGATCTTCTCAACGATTTGGGAAGGTACTGCAAAAACTAAAATCACGAATAAGCGCACCGTTCTGTATATACCCTCAAAACCTGATCATGTGCCAAAAATCTGTATATTTTTTAAATATTAAAGTGATACTGCAGTCAAAAACCGACTTTTCCCGTTGAAAACCGATGTTTTGGGTTAGATTATAATCAGGGGCGCCCGCAGGATTTCTTCCCGGGGTATGCAACAGAGGAGGCCAAGCCATAGGCTACATGAAAACAAAGCCACTACTTAGGAGTCCTAAGTTAGGACTAACGTTACAACGTAATTGACCGATATATTTTGCACTCATAGGGTCGCATATTACAATAAGTTCTAACGTAAGAGTAGGCCTAGCCTACGTTAAAGTCGGATCTTTCATCAGAAAAACCAGAGAGACTTACTTCACAATAGAATGGAAATGTTGCGCGCAAAAAGATGTTACGTGACTTACAGTAGCCTGATCTTTCATCAGGAAAACCGGAGAGACCTCACAATAGAATGGAAATGTTGCGCGCAACAAGCTGTTACGCGACTTACAGCACAGTTAATGTTAACACAATGAAAACACTTCTGACAAGTCAATGTAACTATCGAACATGCTCAACAAAATGTATTCACTGCTTAAATTTCTAATAAAATATTATCACTGAATGCTCGCCAATTGTGTGTGTGTGTGTGTGTGTGTGTGTGTGTGTGTGTGTGTGTGTGTGTGTGTGTGTGTGTGTGTGTGTGAGAGAGAGAGAGAGAGAGAGAGAGAGAGAGAGAGCACGCCACTGCAAATAAAAGAACATGTTGCCTCAATCACTGCATAAAAATAAATAGCATCTTACCCTTAAGCCCTATTCGGACGGGATAGGTTTTACAGGGGGAGGTGGGGTAATGTATTAATTACTGGAAGAGATCCGCTATTTTAGGTCCCATGTCTGTAACTTTTACGGACTGCGCGCTCCCGCACCAGTAAAGATTCCGGAGTCTTTTACCTACTGTTAAATGTCCTGTAAAAATTACCCCAGGTTAAAGCTATCCCGTGCGAATTGACATGTCCGGTAAAATTCTGTTATTTCCTGTGAGAAATTAGTTTTCTCCAGTCTTTTCTACTGGTTTTTCATGTAAGCACTCGAGGACGCGTTTGGTTCTGCTCTCTTCGGTCCAACTATTGACCGACCTCTAAATGAATGTAATGTTACATTAAATAAGAAGACAGTGAGCAAAAAAAAACAAAACAAAAAAAACAGGCTAAAAAGTAGGCTACAGTGGGGCAACGCTTGTGGCCGCTTTAGGTAAGCTATTGTAGCCTAGCTATAGCCTTACATACATGTTATGGCCTAACACTGTTTCTTTTCAAGCTAACGTTAATAAAGAGGTATACCGTGTAATGCAGGATTCCTCACGCTTTTTGTACTGCGGTCAAGTCAGCCTCCACTTCGGAAAAAACGGTCAAGCCAGCCGCCGCGAATTTATTTGGTTCGCAATATACTAGGCATTCTACGGTAAGCGTGTAAGAATTGATTTCAAAATAAAAGTAAAGTTCTTCTAAATTCAAATTGATATTAAAAGGAAACCTCCTGTTTTCACGGAACCATTTCCCTTCAGAATGATAGAAGAACACCTCAGAGTGTCGCTCAGACAATCTCAGGACATTCTGATGTGGAATTTCAAAATTAAAGCCCTCTAAAATGTCATATAAGAGCTGTGTTTCTTCTATATTCAGATTGATATTAAAAGGAAACCGCCTGTTTTCACAAAACCATTTCACTTCAGAATGATAGAAGAACACCTCAGAGTGTCACTCAGGTAACCTCAGGACATTCTGATGTGGAATTTCAAAATTAAAGCCCTCTAAAATGTCATATAAGAGCTGTTGTTCTTCTAAATTCAGATTGATATTAAAAGGAAACCGCCTGTTTTCACAAAATCATTTCACTATACAATGATAGATGAACACCTCAGAGTGTCACGCAGGTAACCTCAGGACATTCTGATGTGGAATTTCAAAATTAAAGCCCTCTAAAATGTCATATAAATGCTGTGTTTCTTCTAAATTCAGATTGATATTAAAAGGAAACCACCTGTTTTCACAAAACCATTTCACTATACAATGATAGATGAACACCTCAGAGTGTCACTCAGGTAACCTCAGGACATTCTGATGTGGAATTTCAAAATTAAAGCCCTCTAAAATGTCATATAAATGCTGTGTTTCTTCTAAATTCAGATTGATATTAAAAGGAAACCGCCTGTTTTCACAAAACCATTTCACTATACAATGATAGAGGAACACCTCAGAGTGTCACTCCGGTAACCTCAGGACATTCTGATGTGGAATTTCAAAATTAAAGCCCTCTAAAATGTCATATAAGAGCTGTTGTTCTTCTAAATTCAGATTGATATTAAAAGGAAACCGCCTGTTTTTACAAAACCATTTCACTTCAGAATGATAGATGAACACCTCAGAGTGTCACTCAGGTAACCTCAGGACATTCTGATGTGGAATTTCAAAATTAAAGCCCTCTAAAATGTCATATAAATGCTGTGTTTCTTCTAAATTCAGATTGATATTAAAAGGAAACCGCCTGTTTTCACAAAACCATTTCACTATACAATGATAGATGAACACCTCAGAGTGTCACTCAGGTAACCTCAGGACATTCTGATGTGGAATTTCAAAATTAAAGCCCTCTAAAATGTCATATAAGAGCTGTTGTTCTTCTAAATTCAGATTGATATTAAAAGGAAACCGCCTGTTTTCACAAAACCATTTCACTATAGAATGATAGATGAACACCTCAGAGTGTCACTCAGGCAATCTCAGGACATTCTGATGTGGAATTTCAAAATTAAAGCCCTCTAAAATGTCATATTAGAACTGTGTTTCTTCTAAATTTAGATTGATATTAAAAGGAAACCTGTTTTCACAAAATAATAAAAATGTATTGTTATCAACGATTTATTTATAAGATTCTCTCGTTAGACACAAAAATAATAATAAGAATTTTTTATATTTTTACATCTGTACATCTTTTTTATATGTAATGTACAGTACCAGTCAAAAGTTTGGACACACCTACTCATAGAAGGTTTTTTTCTGTTATTTTTACTGTTTTCCACATTTTGGAATAGTAAAGACATCAAAACTATGAGATAACACAAATTTAATTATGCAAAGACTAAAAAAGTGTTAAACAAATAAAAAAAAGGCATATATTTTAGATTCTTCAAAGTAGCCACCCTTTGCCTTGATAACGGCCTTGCACATTCTTGCAATTCTGTGGTAAACAGGTATTCCACAGGTAAACAGGTGATGCCATCATGACGCTATATATAAGGATATCAAAAGACTCCTGATATCTTATTTCCAGGTACTCTTAGAAGCGATACTAAACTCCTCAAAAAAAGTTTGGAAACGTTATTTCGGTCGATTATTCCTCCCCTTTAATAATAACAATTGGTATTGTATTTTATATTGTTGGAAAGCCTGATTAGTCACCTTTACAATGAGATACAACTTGTAAGGATCATGCATTCGTGGAATGAGCAACACAGCTAACCGTGTGGGTAGCGGCCCAAAAAAATGTGCCAAAATCCCCTGCAATATTCTTCTGTTGGTATTCACTCTCGTTTTGAGCTTCAAGTGCTGGCAGGTGTATGCCAGTCACAGGTGTGTGACTGGCACCTGATTGGCACCTAATTGACAGCACTTGTGTGCATGGGTCCTGCAACTTTGTTGAGTTTGTGTGTGCTCCAAGCATAAACATGCCACGTTTGTCCCTTCAGGATACGGCCCGTGCAATAGGGCAAGTGGAAGCTGGTGTTCCGGTACGCAGAGTGGCAGCATTATTTGGTGTCAGCCCTGGTACCATTTCCAAACTTAGGACTAAGTTCCGTGAGACTGGTGAAGTCAAAGTCAGACCACGAAGTGGCCGTCCCAGGAAGACAACACCCCAAGAAGACCGGTTCCTCACCCTTGCTTCACTGAGGAACCGTAGGCTTTCTTCCAGAGATTTACAGGCAAGATTTGCACAACGGTACCACAGACAGATCTCTGATCAGACGGTGAGGAACAGACTGCACATGGCCGGTCTTCGTGCTTATAAGGCTGCCAGGAAGCCTGCAATGACTGCCCTTCACCGTCAGGCCCGTTTGCGCTGGTGTCGACAGCACCGACAGTGGAACCTAAGAATGTGGGGCAACGTCATGTTCAGTGATGAATCAAGGTTCTGTCTGCGGAAGCTGGATGGCAGGATCAAAGTATGGAGACGGCGTGGAGAACACTATGCAGATTGCTGCACAGATTGCGTGACACCTTTCAATGGGGGCAGTGTCATGGTGTGGGGCGGTATCTCTCTCACAGGCAAAACAGAACTTGTCATCATTGAAGGCAATCTCAATGCAGTGAGATATCGGAATGAGATTCTGGAGCCAGTGGCGATCCCATATCTCCAGAATCTGGGACCTAACTCCATCCACCAGGATGATAACGCTCGCCCCCACAGAGCCAGGATCATCACAGAGTACCTCCAGAATTTGGGAGTGGAGAGGATGGAATGGCCTGCCGTGAGTCCAGACCTCAACCCAATTGAACACCTGTGGGATCAGCTTGGGCGTGCTGTACGTGCCAGAGTGACCAACGCAACCATGTTGGCTGACTTGCAGCAAATCCTGGTTGAGGAATGGGATGCCATCCCACAGCAGTGTGTGACCAGGCTGGTGACCAGCATGAGGAGGAGGTGCCAAGCTGTTGTGACTGCGTATGGATCTTCCACACGCTAATGAAGTCCCTGACAGTGTAAAATGAATAAAGTGTAAAAATGGCCAAAAATTTTTTTTTTCCTCATTACTGTGGGAGAGTGCAATCATCCAATCCACCAAGCAACTCAAAACAAGAGTGAATACCAGCAGAAGAATATTGCAGGGGATTTTGGCACATTTTTTTGGGCCGCCACCCACACGGTTTAGCTGTGTTGCTCATTCCATGAATGCATGATCCTTACAAGTTGTACGTCGTTGTAAAGGTGACTAATCAGGCTTTCCAGCGATATAAAATACAATACCAATTGTTATTATTAAAGGGGAGGAATAATCGACCGAAATAACGTTTCCAAACTTTTTTTGAGGAGTTTATTAGAGTGTGCGACTTTTTTTTTGGCCGGGCAGTGTAGCTAGATAGAATAGCTAAAAAAAGTGTGTCAACTTTGTCAAATCACGACACCTTTGGACCTCTCAAATTTGTCACAACTACTTGCTCTACCCAGTCAATCTCAGGGAATTCTGTAGGACACATTTTGGTTCAATCTCAAGAGTAGAGACTGAGATGTACAACAGTATATATTTTTTGGCTATAACTCTAACCACTGGGATAAAGAAAAAAAGGACAACCTTGCTTAAATATTGTAGAGGACAACTTTTTTCTCTTCTTTTGTTGTGACCTCAGGTCGGTTCGGTCGGGTGTAGAGAATTCTAGATGTCCTGAACTAAAAAAGATTCAAGACTGAAACCAAAGAATCTTCAACTTCACAGGCCTTTATTAACAGTCTGTTGAGGTCAATTACAACACGTGGGGAAAAGCCAGTTTACCCAGATCATGCAGCAATGGACTCTGGGGTGGGGTGGGGCACAGCACCTTTATATCTGGACAAAATAACATCTCTCACGTCACTCACATACAGCCCCATCCGCCCCATACCCAAAGCTCATCCCCCCCATCCGCCCCATACCCAAAGCTCATCCCCCCCATCCGCCCCATACCCAAAGCTCATCCCCCCATCCGCCTCATACCCAAAGCTCATCCCCCCCATCCGCCCCATACCCAAAGCTCATCCCCCCCATCCGCCCCATACCCAAAGCTCATCCCCCCCATCCGCCCCATACCCAAAGCTCATCCCTGCCTGGTCCTTTTACATGACAACAGCATAGCAATGGGCCTTATCTATATAAGAAGTATCTCTTTTTACAGAGAGAAGTGAAGACACTTCCATTTGAGCATTGGAACACTAACTCATAATACAGTGAGAAAGGAGTAAACGTTGTATTCAGGCATATATTCAATGAACTTATATAAAACACGCACATTAGTATTCCATGCTGTCAATCATGCATATGGTAGTATGTATTGGTTAAAATACAAAAGATACAGAAGTTCTGGCATCTTCCCAGAAATGGGCCTTTGGCTCATAAATGCAACTTGACCTTAACTTCTATGCATGGCACTGTGCTTCTTTAAACTAGCCCATCTACTTGCAGTTACTTAAAAGCTACTTTGTTATTATAGAATACATTTCCAATCACGTGTAAATTAATTCATATGGCGTATAAAACATTAGGTTAAACGGTATTTTCTTCAACATTATCTGAAAGCTGCTTTAAGGGACATGAACAGTCTTGTACTCTTCATAACATTATAAAGAAATATCAGGTTCTCCTGGGTTGTGACTGGATGTGGCAGGGGAGTAAAAACGAATAACAAGTAATATACATATAGGTACATACTGATTATGCCATTTTAAGTCGGCTGCTTTACAGAATTGAATAAAGTCATGACTCATAAACCAATATTCATGTTATTAAGACTTGTAGAACGCTATAATGGCAACCATCTCATTGGAATGTTGTTATGACAAGTAAATATACATCTGAAAAAAACTAATAACATTTTTTTTAAATGACTTCATATTTATGCTTAGGTGCATTTAAAGGTAAAACAGAAAAAAAGTATACAAAACATTACAGTACACACTCAATATGTTACAACAGAAGTCTCACTGTGATTTTACAATAACCACATGTCTATTTTAGGCTATATTGTCATTTGAGTTGCAGATGGTGGCTTTAACTGAAACTTTAAATATCAAACATGACAGCGAAGCCCTGCTTTATCACTGTTAGAATGAACATGTAGGCTATGCTTGTGGTCATAAATGACCAAATTCGGAGGAAGAGGACGTTCCAGCACCAATGACAAATACCATCAAGATTCTACACGGCCGCAGCAACCGGTTTCTCAATGCTGAGTAAACTTTGTATTGTAGCCTATCAGAGAAACCGACAACAATAGAGAACTCAAATGAGTCAGACGTTGGCTGAGTTTGGTTTCGGAAGTGAATTCCCTATGAGGGCTTCGGAGACTATCGACTATTTCTTGAAATCTGATTCATAGAATGAGCCGAAACGTTCCTGGATTAGCCTGTGTGGTATAAGGATATAGACCATACATCGCATGTTCATGTTATTTTTTAAAGTAATGGATTAATGATTGTAGTTCTGTTTGTAGTCCACTTTAACGGACTACATATCCATTACTGCAACGCACGGGTGGTTCTCAACCAGATATCATCTCATCTGGACATTTTTGGCAGTGTTGCCACTGAAGACGAGTTAGCTTGCTAAGTTGAGAAGCCCGCCCGACAAGGTCAGAAACTACGCTACGGTTAACCACATGAAGCAATTCTAGCTTTTAGTCCTCTTCAAGCTATCTAGCTAACGTTAGAAAAAAGTGTTTAAAAATGGAGCTGTGTGCTACTGCTGGCTAACATTATATGACAAAATTTGGAGACAACGCGATGCGTCTGGAGAGAATTATGGGACATAGAGTTTTTAAACAGTGCCAGCGCAGGTATATTCACAAAAAAATACTAAAACGTAAAATATACTAGAAGCTGGTCCAGAAAAATGACATATTTTGCGAAGGGGAATTATATTGAACAATCCAGGAAACTGATGGTAAGACAATCACGAGAAATTGTTTAAAAGGAGGTTTTAGTTAATGTCTATGGTCTAAATGAATGGGAATGTTACTTACGAAACCAGTGTGATTTTTGTGAATTCTATCTGCATTTATAATCTACACTTTGTAACCATCGTCATATGTAAACTGATTGATATTCTCAATAAAACCAAATTTTTTTTTACAAACCACTTCCTCACTAGTTTGGAAAGAGTTTTGCAGGATTTATTTCGCCCACTACTTGCAAAGTTAGTGGACAGGGCACATAGTAGACACGGGTCTGAGTGGACAGGGGACAGGGGACAGGGAAGAGGGATCGCATTTGGTTACAGCCTTAGTCTAACACCCAGTCTGTAGGGTTTGGGTCTCTGAGTGATACCAAAAATGGGGGTGTAGTCAGGCACCCCGGCATCATCAGGCCAGACGAACTTGAAGCGTCGTAACAGCGTCACGAGGATCAGGAAGAGCTCCATGCGTGCGAGACCCTCTCCCAGACACATCCGAGGCCCTGCAACACACACCCACACTGTGTCATGTCAAAATGTCAAAAACAAAATGTGTATAAACTTCCTACATTTGAATTCTGAAAGGATCATTACTTTACTGTGCAGGAGGACAGATGGGGGTGGGGGGCAAGGGTAGACGGGTAGCGGCCATAAATCAAACTTTGGGATGCTTACTACAGGAAGCGTAGATGCATTGCAGTCTGTAAACTTTAGTTAGCTTTCTTGTGAATGAATAGTTGAGCAGCCAATTGTCCAATTACTTTTGGTCCCATAATTATTCCACTTTAAAAACCCAAAGCAAAATCACTGCACAGGAAGTGTCTGAGTCTGAGTACCTGCAGAGAAGGGCATGAAGGCCTCTGGCTTCACAAACTCTCCCTGATCGTTGAGGAAGTTGGAGGGGTTGAAGTCATGGGGAAACTTCCACTGGCTTTCTTCATTCAGTACAGAGGAGAGGTTGGGGATGATGAGGGTCCCCTGAAACCAGAACAGGCAGGGAAGACAAGATGGAGGGATGAGGAGGAAGGAGACCTAGTCTAGTACCATCCTCTCTAAAGGATGTTTTGTGGACTCACCTTGGGGATGTCGTAGCCCATCAGCCGTGTGTCTTTGGTGGTGGCGTGAAACACGTTGAGTGGCACCGTGTCGGCGACTCGCTGAGCCTCGTGGATCATGGCCTGTGTGTAGGGCATCATGTGCCTGTCCTCAAAAGAGGCCTGCTCCTTCTCCCCGAGCACCTCGTCGATCTCCTTCTGACACCTCCCTGGAGAGCACAGGCAGAAGCGACACACGTCACTGAGCTGGGAGACACTGTTCTCCACATTAAAGGCTGTTGTGTGCATTTCAGTCTCATGCAGAGGTTACCATAGAAACACAACTGATATCTCACCCTGAACGTCTGGATGAGTCATGAGGTGCAGGAAGGCAAAGAGGAGCGTGTTGGAGGTGGTGTCTGTTCCAGCAAAGAGGAGGTCCAGTAGAAATCCTATCAGTTGTTTTTCATTGAAGGAGGAGTCATCGTCTCCTCTCTGACAGAGACAGCAGTCAAAATAGCAAGGAGATAGATCACATAATAGGACCTGTGCACTCCAAAATATGAATTTCAGTAAGCACTACAAAAAGTATTTATCAGTTGTCTCTTTTCACTTGGAATTCCATCAGCAGGGCGGCACGGTGGTGCAGTAAATTGCCCATAGGTATGAGTGTGTGAGTGAATGGTGTGTCTGCCATAGGATGGATTGGCGACCTGTCCAGAGTGTATTCCTCCCTCTCGCCCCAATGCATGCTGGGACATGCTCCAGCCCACCGCCACCCTGACCAGAAATAAGCGGGTTAGATAATGGATGGATTCCAACAGCAGAGCTGCACTACTGCTGTGCAGGCAGACCAGAGGCACTTAATCAACCAGACGGGTCTCTCTCCTATAGTAATGAGGGGAAAACCCTGCCTTGCTCAACCCTCTCTCCTGGTCAATACAGTAGCCAATTATATGTCACCCGTTGGTGGTACTGGACCAATAAGGATTTGAGTTTGGACGGTGGGCTATACCCATAACAGACGGCAGAAGTCATGGTGGTTTAAGCATGTGCTGTGGTACCTTTTCCATTTCATCTAGGTAGCAGTCAGTTAGGCCCCGTGGCTCTCCTGGGACCCGAGACTTCTTGTGTTGGGACACCTGCTCACCCAATGACTTTCTCATCTTGTTTCCATTCTGAAAGACCTTCTGGAAGGGCAGGGGCAGGTGCCTCAGCAGGGGCAACATATCATAAATCTGCAGAGTGGAAAGTTACAGGTTTTAAGTACATCTATCCATCCATCTACTGTATATCTATATATAGTATATTTATACCGTATATAATATATATATATATATATATATATATATATATATATATATATATATATATATATATATATATATATATATACAGTGAGCAGCATAATTCATTGGACAGTGACACATTTTTTATTATTTTGGTTCTGTACTCTAACACTGAGTTTTGAAGGATACAATGACAATGAACGTTTAAGTGTAGACTGTCAGCTTTAATTTGTATTTTCAACCATATCAGATGAACCATTTAGAAATTATAGACATACATAGTCTCCCCCATTTTCTGGCATCAAAATATATTGGACAGTTTAACATAATGTAGAATAAAGTAATCATTTTTTTATATTTGGTCGCATATCCTTTGCATGACATGACTTCCTGACGTCTGTGACACTCTTGATATCTTATATTAAAAGACTCTTGATATCTTATTTTCTGGTACTGTTAGAAGCGATACTATAACTTCTCTGCTTTTGAATGGATCTCTGGGACTAGATTTAGCTGTAAATTATGCTGGAACAGTATGGAATACATGGTTGGCGAAATGGTCATCAAGGGTCTGAGGTATCAAACGAGCCTCAAACCATCCCTCTGCTACCAGATATGCAGTAGATATGGATGGATCACTTTAAGGGTTGTTTCTCCTGACTAATTTTCCAATTGAACTCGATGGAGAAATAAGTCAGGACAAGAAACCCTTCAAGTTATCCATCCATATCTACTGTATTTCTGGCAGCAGAGTGATGGTTTAAGGCTTGTTTCATACGTCAGACCCTTGATGACTTAGAGCCATTTAGCCAACCATGTGTTCCATACTGTTCCAGTGTAATTTACAGCTAAATCTAATCCCACCCCCCAATTCCCATAAAGATCCATTCAAATGCAGAAAGGTTATAGTATCGCTTCTAAGATTGCCTGAAAAAAAAAAATCAAGAGTCTTTTGATATCCTTTTATACCCAGTCATGATAGCATCACCTGTTTGCCTGTGGAATGGCAAACGCATGTTTTTTTTAGCTTCCCAGTCTTTTTTTTTTTTGCCCCTGTCCCAACTTTTTTAGAATGTGTTGCAGGCATCAAATTCAGAATTACCATATATTTACAAAAATCAATAATGTTGATAAGGTAAAATGTTAAATATATTTTCTTTGTACTGTTTTCAATTAAATATATGTAAAAGAGAATTTATAAATCACTGCTTTCTGCTTTTATGTGCATTTTACATACTGTCCCAACTTTTTTGGAATTGGGGTTGTACAAGCGATACTATAACCTCTCTGTATTTCAATGGATCTCTATGGGAATTGGGGGGTGGGACTAGATTAAGCTGTAAATTACATGGGAATCGTATGGAACACATGGTTGGCTAAATGGCAGTAAGTCATCAAGGGTCTGAGGTATCAAACGAGCCTCAAACCATCACTCTGCTGCCAGATATGCAGTAGATATGGATGGATCATTTTAAGGGTTGTTTCTCCTGACTCTTTTCCTATTGAAACTCTATGGAAACCACAGAGAAATTTCATCTGTGCAAGCAACATATTGAATAGGCAAACAATTTTTTTTTCTTTCTTTCTGTGAATTAAACCAATTTTTTAAATAAACAAATACAAGTAGAGGGATTCATATTCTCATATTCATTTAAAATGTAAAAAATAAAAGAGCTATTTTTCATAGCCTCCTGTTTGGGCTGAGTTTGGTACACTTACCATAGCCCAGGGGCCATTGAAGATCTTTGCGTTCTCCTCGAATAGGCGGATGTTGAGCTGCAGAAACTCATCTTCATGCTTGAATCGAGTCCCGAACAGGACACAACAGATTATGTTGAATGCGACCTTGTGGAACAGGATCTGCGGTTCGATAGCTTTGCCTTCCAGAAATGGCAGCAAAACAGAGATTAGTGCCCTTGTTTAATCACATTCATAAAAATGTCAGTTTATTGTTAATGTTTCCCATTTAAAAAACATGGCACACAGATGAATTCTCATTTCTACAGACAAAGAGAATGTCACAAAGGAAACAGATTTTTTACAAAAAATAATTAGTTTTTTGCTATTGCTACCAGCATTCTTTTCCAAATGTGAGGTTATGTAGGAAATCTCTCCAAGAATCCTCTCCTCCATGGATCGTTTCCCCAGGCCGAAGTTCCGTAGGGTTATTAGGGCAAATCTCCGGTGCTCCTTCCATATAGGCCCGGTTGTCAAGACAACCCCTAAGACATTCAAATTTGTTGTTGGTCATCCAGGCCACTGGGGGCAGTGTTCTTAAAACAATGCTAATAAATATTGAGTAATACCATACATTTTGCAAGAATAGTTTTGTAACCCTTTCATTAAAATTTCTGTAATCAAGTAACTTACTTTTTCCATTGTTGTTATATTCTCAAACCATTTTAGCCTTGTATGTTATGTTTGGTGAGGTCATCCACATAAGTTGTCCACAGATGTATCGGATTCCATCTAGATCACCATTTAATTATTGGTGCCTAGTGCTCTTTATGTAGCTTATAAGCGGTCTGTATCTGTAAACCTGAAGCCAAAACTCTCCAGTCGATGCTCAAGCCTGCTCTTGTAACACCTAACAAGTTGAAGGCAGCTGCAACTGGACTACTACGAGTTTGTGATTTATTTGTCTCTGATTGAAGTCACAGTGGATAATACATAAGATTCTTTCAGAATTACAATATTCTCATGATTTGTAAATCTCATGGTTTTGTGCACTTGAACTGACTTGTACACAGGAAGTTGTGAAGAGTGTGGTATTATGTTGGAGGATGTAAGGTTATTGTACTTTTACCTGTCCCCTCTACTAGGTGATTTATCATAAGGTCTTGGGGTCGTCCAGCAAAGACCACCGCCTGAGTGGCCAGAGCTTCCTTCATCACCTGCACACCGTTGAGCACCACAGCTGGCATTCTCCCGATGTAGATACTGTAGACCTTCCCATAGCGCTCCGACAGCTTACATTTGTAATGGAAGACGGAAATTAAATGAATAGGCATGTTATGTGGAGCTTGAGACAGTGACATTCACTAGGATTTCTATACATTTCCAGCCATGTTTTCTCCAGTTGTACCTCTCAGATTATGGTTGTATTTCTACTTGCACCCCACATAAAGAACACTGTATCTAAAGTGAGTGCACTGTTCCAGTGGGCATTTTCCACACTACAGATTACATAGTGCTGTTACTATCTGGGCAGCCTGGTCTCACTCCCAAGTCGTCACATAGCGACGCTTGGGCAGCTCCTACGGCGTCATCCTTTAGACGCAGAAGGAGGCCTTTTGCGTCATTATTTGACGCACTCGTCGCAAATTTACAAATCCTACTATGGCGAAGGCTTTGCTCATGATAACCGACTGCGAGCATGCCCGCTCAGTCTTCGCCGTGTGCACGTAGATTTTTTTGAGTTTGTGATTCCCGTACCCCACCCCCAACCCCTAAACATAACCTCACAGGAGTTCATGTAACTCGGGCTCATGACCGAACTGTTAAGATAGTGGGCAAGCCCGACCACAAGAGTTCACGTAACTCTCTACCAGATGAAGAAAAAAAAGCATTAAAAAATCATAATATTGAAGTGCCACAACCAAAGACAAATTATGTGGCCACAACCGTCAATATACGACGCAAAAGGCTACCTTTGGCGTCACATAGCGACGCTTGGGCAGAAGCGTCGCTATGTGACGAGTCCGCGGGAGACCACGTTGATCTGGGTGAGCTTGCAAAAGGAGATGGGTCTCGCATCTCTGACGGCAGTTGCTTATTTAGTGAAACTAATGTATTTTCCATTACATTTCCATTTCGGACATTGAGCTGACACTCTTATCCAGAGTGACTTACAATTAGTGCACAAAGAAATGGTTGAGATTCATAAATCACCAACATTCAAAGTAGAAATTAATGAGAGTGCAATGGTTGGGCCATTCATGTTTTCTCCAGTTGTACCTCTCAGATTATGGTTGTACTATGATTATGGTCTCAACCTGCTTGACCCGCATCAGTCTGGCTTCAGAACCGGCCATTCCACTGAAACTGCTCTCCTGGCTGTGACTGAGGCACTCGCCACTGCTAGAGCCTCCTCCCTCTCCTCTGTTCTGACTCTCCTTGACCTGTCTGCGGCATTCGACACGGTCAACCACAAACTCCTGATCTCCACACTCGCTGAGATGGGCATTTCTGGAACTGCCCTCTCTTGGTTTGTATCGTATCTCACTGATAGATCCTACCAAGTCTCCTGGAAGGGTTCCGTCTCTGCTCCCCGTCCCCTGTCTACAGGAGTCCCGCAGGGATCTGTACTGGGTCCTCTGCTGTTCTCTACGTATACTAAGTCTCTTGGCTCAGTAATCCATTCACATGGCTTCTCATACCATAGCTATGCTGACGATACTCAACTCTTCCTCTCTTTCCCTGCCTCTACCCCACAGGTTAAGGAGAGGATATCTGCTTGTCTGACTGACATCTCAGAGTGGATGGCTACCCATCACCTGAAGCTCAACCTTGACAAGACAGAGCTCCTCTTCATGCCGTACAAGACCTCCCCACTACATGACCTCTCCATCACCGTTGACGGGACCGTGGTGGCTGCCTCCCGCTCTGCAAGGAACCTGGGGGTGGTCCTGGACGACCGGCTGGACTTCAAAGAGCACATCAGGGCGACAGCACGGTCCTGCAGGTTCCTCCTGTACAACATCAGGAGGATTCGACCGTACCTGACCACCTACTCCACCCAGCTTCTTGTCCAGACCATGGTCACCTCACGCCTGGACTACTGCAACTCCCTGCTCGCAAGCCTACCGGCCTGTGCCATTCTGCCTCTTCAACTGATCCAGAATGCAGCTGCCCGGCTTGTGTTCAACCTCCCGAAATTTTCCCATGTAACCCCCCTGCTGAGGTCTCTCCACTGGCTGCCAGTTGCAGCCAGGATCAGGTTCAAAGTTCTGACCCTGGCCTACACTGCAGCCAATAGGACAGGCCCCGCCTACCTGCAGGACTTAATCCAGAACTATTTTCCTGCTCGACCACTTCGCTCTTCTACAGCAGGGCAACTGGCACTTCCCCCCCTCCGTGTCAAAGGCTCTCGCTTGTCCCGACTGCGGAGTTTTTCCACATTAGCTCCTCAGTGGTGGAATGAACTTCCCATTCCCCTACGTTCTACTCCAACCCTGCCTGCATTCCGTCGAGGCCTGAAGACACACCTCTTCCTCACCTAGGAATATCAGTTCCCTGTCTACTAGTTCCCTGTGTTTTCCTGTCTGTTTATTATAGTTTATACTAGTATTTGGAATGGAAGTTTGGTGTTGCTGATTTGCCCACAGCTTACTGTGAACTACAGTCGACGTTCATTGCTAGGGATAGCTGCTACATTATGCGAAGGATGTGCTTTGCCTTGTCTGTTCTGTAGTGATCTTGATGATGTCTCTGTACGCACTTACTGTACGTCGCTTTGGATAAAAGCATCTGCTAAATAAATGTAATGTAATGTAATGGGCCCTAACACACCAGCGATAGGTAATCCTTTGTCGCTAGAAGTAGGCAGGTCACTCGTGCACACACAATCAGCCGACTGTGAGCTGTGCACAGAATTTGGGATATTTTGATTTCGAGTGTGAAACTAGGAGTAACTTTGTAACATCGTACATCGCAAAATATTGTCCAAATGGAAATATAAAGTAGGCGGTTATAAAGCTAAGAGTTTTCCCTCTGCTGTGATACTTTCGGTTTGTGATTTGAATAAAAAATAAAGGTTTAGGAAAACAAAAGGATGTGCAAAAATGAGTAAGTCCAGCTAATTAATATGCATAAATGTTTTTGAAAGATTTCGAAGGTGCAGATATGTTGCCATGGATTTTCCCAGTACTAAAAATAGCTTGTCGAGTCTCTACGTCATCAGGATCATACCGGAATCATACTTTTTTTTTTGCGAGAATAGGGGGGAGAGTTTTAACAATACCGCTTCCGATTCCGGTATGATCGTGATGACGTAGGGGATTTTTAGTACTAGTAAAATCCATGTCAACATATCTGCGCCTTCGAAATTTTTCAAAAAGATATCTGCATATTAATTAGCTGGACTTAGTCATTTTTGCACATCCTTTTGTTTTCCTGTATAAGAATTTTGATGAAATCACCATTTTTGAGGACCACTAAAGAAAAATGAAATGTAGTTATAACTCACATTTTTTCTGTTCACTAATGTTTGTGGCACTAACTATAAGAAAAGTAACATTCCAACACATACCAATTCTTTATTCATCAACATTTTTATATTTATAAAGTGAAAAAATGCATGTTTTCACCTTTTCACGAAAAATGGCTGAAAACGGTATATAAAACAGATATCGTTTTTTGAGCATAACATAAGAACCGAATGGCGCTTTTCAAAAATTATTTCTGTTTTGTGTTCCTTTCATCAAGCTGCTTAATTTGCTATAAGGGTGGAGGTGGGGGGACTCTGACATTTTGGATTGGGAAATCAGATGATGGAAGCTTCTAGTCTTGACCCCTGCTTTGAAAGGGCTAGTGGCAATCCACCCACAGGCTAAACACCAATAGATCTATTGCACAATGAGGGGGATTTGGAAGTTAGTGATGCCAGTTTCTTTGTATGGCACAGATATCAAACTCCAGTCCTGGAGGGCCGCAGTTTCTGCTGGTTTAACTCCAGTCCTGGAGGGCCGCAGTTTCTGCTGGTTTAACTCCAGTCCTGGAGGGCCGCAGTTTCTGCTGGTTTAACTCCAGTCCTGGAGGGCCGCAGTTTCTGCTGGTTTAACTCCAGTCCTGGAGGGCCGCAGAGTGTCTGCTGGTTTTCGGGATGTTCTCGGCACCAGTGGTTAATAAACTGATGTAGTGGTTCTCTATGAACCTCCATAGTAAGTGCGCCATTTTATTTTTGAAAAACATAGGACAGAGAAAAGTGTATGGCTGGACCATGATATAAACATGTTTAAGGAACCAAATATCCTACGTGGTTATGAAGCTACAACTGCTTTCAACGGCTTGTTTTGTTGACGCCCGAAAATTGAATATAAAACTAACTTTACCGCAGTTCACAACTATAACGGTAGGCTATATTAAGGTTGTCCTGGTTCAAAGAGTAGATGTATTTAAATAAATAAGAAAAAAATGCTAACATGGGTTCAGTTGTAGCTTATAATTTCATATCAATAGTTAAATCCAAAGATGATGCCTATATGCATATGGTATTTGCTTAATATTTAGCCTACTATATCACTTTTCGGCACCTGATCAGGTTTTGGGTGGGTGTACAGAAAGGAGCACTTATTCATGATTTTAGTTTTTACTACCTTCTTGAAATCGTTGAGAAGATCGACCAGGTTCAGCTGCAGCAGGTTTCCGAATATCGGGATGGGCCGAGGTCCAGGGGGGAAGTTGTTGGGCCTCCTAGTTCTGAAGAGGAGGAATAGGAGGCTGAAGCCGATCCACAGGAGAATCAGGGAGCCCAGCATATTGACTGTTCTACTGGCCTGATTTGAACCTAACTAGGCTAACAAAGAAACTCCACCTCAGAGGTTTGTAGATCTTTAAGTTCAGCCTATTGAAATGAATTGGCTGGGATTCAATGTTTGTTCTTACTCAGACAGTTTGTGTGCGCAGTGGAGGATAGGCTTCAACCTTATCCCGCAAGGGCTAGTGTGGGTGCAGGCTTTTGTTCCAACCAAGCAGTTACACACCTGATTCTACTAATCAAGGTCCTAAGCAAAGACTCAAGTGATTGATTAGTAGAATCAGGTGTGTAACTGCTTGGTTGGAACAAAAGGTCGCACCCACACACGGCCCTTGTGGGATAAGGTTGAAGACCCCTGGGCCAGTGGCGGGGGTGGGGGGGGAGACTTCCCTTTAAACTGATTATTGGTCTTAATAGTTTTTCAATCAGTTTCCTTGAAGTAATAAAATTTTTTTAACTTGCGTCGCAAAATTGTGCACATTTTAATCAACATTATAATTGTGGATACATGTGCTCTTCGTTCTCCGCACTCTTAATTCCGAAAATATTCATGGAAATTAAACGATCTTAAAGGTCAGCTTTTGTTAGATTATTTTTTATTGCAGGTTGTGCTAAATAAAAAAAATAATCTAACAAAAGCTGAGCTTTAAGATCGTTTAATTTCGGAATTAAGAGTGCGGAGAACGAAGAGCACATGTAGGCTATCCACAATTATAATGTTGATTAAAATGTGCACAATTTTGCGACGCAAGTTAAAATAATTTTATTACTTGCCTAATAGCCTAATTGAGGAGAACCGGCTACATTTGATGGCATTGAGTAATTGGTGAATTAAACGCTGATGTAGCCTATTGTTAATCAAGGAAACTGATTGAAAAATGATTAAGACCAATAATCAGTTTAAAGAGAAGTTTTCCGCCCCCCCCAATTTTCAGCTCAGAAGCAGCTGTTGTGCCGAAATCAGACTCCCTGCCGAAATCAGACTCCCCTCGCGTGCACGCGCGTCCACTCTGCATTACGTTCTTTGCGACTTCTTCATTCTCCTTTCGCGATTTCCGACCAGTATCTTCGTTCTGTCGGAGGATAGATGGACCATTCTGTGTCACTGTCTGTCGCTACGTATAGTTATTCTTTTTCTAATTTTAAATGTTCGATTTCCGTGGCTTTCTGACGTAAATTAACAAGCATACTTTTAAAGAATCAATTGCCGACGTTAAAAGCAGATAAAATGCATGTAAAGTATACTTTTCTAAAACGTCGTTAATGTTCATCCGTGTCTTCTTAGATAGTGTTTCATTTGGCACAGATAGGCTATATTGAATTTATTTTTCACTGAGGTAGTAGGCTATAACATAGGGGATTTTACCCCATGTCCATAAATCTTTTTTCATATATGGCTATGTTCGGATATTTGCAGATATCGACAATACGTAAATATTGTAAGGATATATTTACATATTTAAAATCTACCAAAATTACCCTGTTTACACATCTGGGACTGTATTGTTTACCCACAGGGAGTCAGTTGGAGGCAGGGCTGCCAGAATCTGACTCCCCCTCCTTATCTCTACATTGCAATGTTTGACAGACACCAAACCTTCTGTGGTGACACACATAGGCGTCACCTGTGCAGCCTCCAAAGCATTTTCTTATATCTGCAACAGGGGGTCAGTTACAGTGGGGGAGTCAGATTCTGGCAAGGCTTCAGTCCGGCTGCCAGAATCTGACTCCCCCCCCTTATCTCAGGATTGCAGTGTTTCACAAACACCAGAATCACTCTAGTGACACATCTGGACATCTACTATAGACCCTTAAAAGCAATTGTTAATATCTGCGACAGGGGGTCAGTTAGAGGGGGGGAGTCAGATTCCGGCAAGGCCTCAGCGCGGCACCGGAATCTGACCCCCCCCCCCCCCCCCCCCCATCTCAGGATTGCAGTGTTTCACAAATACCAGAATCACTCTAGTGACACATCTGGACATCTACTATACACCCTTAAAAGCAATTGTTAATATCTGCGACAGGGGGTCAGTTAGAGGGGGGGAGTCAGATTCCGGAATCTGAATCTGAAAAAGAATAACTATACGTAGCGACAGACAGTGACACAGAATGGTCCATCTATCCTCCGACAGAACAAATCGCGAAAGGAGAATTAAGAAGTCGCAAAGAACGTAATGCAGAGTGGACGCGCGTGCACGCGAGGGGAGTCTGATTTCGGCAGGGAGTCTGATTTCGGCACAACAGCTGCTCCTGAGCTGAAAATTGGGGGGGCGGAAAACTTCCCTTTAAACTGATTATTGGTCTTAATCATTTTTCAATCAGTTTCCTTGATTAACAATAGGCTACATCAGCGTTTAATTCACCAATTACTCAATGCCATCAAATGTAGCCGGTTCTCCTCAATTAGGCTATTAGGCAAGTAATAAAATTATTTTAACTTGCATCGCAAAATTGTGCACATTTTAATCAACATTATAATTGTGGATAGCCTACATGTGCTCTTCGTTCTCCGCACTCTTAATTCCGAAATTAAACGATCTTAAAGCTCAGCTTTTGTTAGATTATTTTTTTTATTTAGCACAACCTGCAATAAAAAATAATCTAACAAAAGCTGACCTTTAAGATCGTTTAATTTCCATGAATATTTTCGGAATTAAGAGTGCGGAGAACGAAGAGCACATGTATCCACAATTATAATGTTGATTAAAATGTGCACAATTTTGCGACGCAAGTTAAAATAATTTTATTACTTCAAGGAAACTGATTGAAAAACTATTAAGACCAATAATCAGTTTAAAGGGAAGTTTAAAGGGAAGTTTAAAGGGAAGTCTCCCCCCCCCCACTGGCCCAGGGGTCTTCAACCTTATCCCGCAAGGGCTAGTGTGGGTGCAGGCTTTTGTTCCAACCAAGCAGTTACACACCTGATTCTACTAATCAATCACTTGAGTCTTTGCTTAGGACCTTGATTAGTAGAATCAGGTGTGTAACTGCTTGGTTGGAACAAAAGACTGCACCCACACTAGCCCTTGCGGGATAAGGTTGAAGCCTATCCTCCACTGCGCACACAAACTGTCTGAGTCTGAGTAAGAACAAACGTTGAATCCCAGCCAATTCATTTCAATAGGCTGAACTTAAAGATCTACAAACCTCTGAGGTGGAGTTTCTTTGTTAGCCTAGTTAGGTTCAAATCAGGCCAGTAGAACAGTCAATATGCTGGGCTCCCTGATTCTCCTGTGGATCGGCTTCAGCCTCCTATTCCTCCTCTTCAGAACTAGGAGGCCCAACAACTTCCCCCCTGGACCTCGGCCCATCCCGATATTCGGAAACCTGCTGCAGCTGAACCTGGTCGATCTTCTCAACGATTTCAAGAAGGTAGTAAAAACTAAAATCATGAATAAGTGCTCCTTTCTGTACACCCACCCAAAACCTGATCAGGTGCCGAAAAGTGATATAGTAGGCTAAATATTAAGCAAATACCATATGCATATAGGCATCATCTTTGGATTTAACTATTGATATGAAATTATAAGCTACAACTGAACCCATGTTAGCATTTTTTTCTTATTTATTTAAATACATCTACTCTTTGAACCAGGACAACCTTAATATAGCCTACCGTTATAGTTGTGAACTGCGGTAAAGTTAGTTTTATATTCAATTTTCGGGCGTCAACAAAACAAGCCAATGTGTTGAAAATAACCTAGCCTACTCTAAATCAGGGGAGCTCAGAGAACGCAGCACAGCGCTTCGTTTGATCTTTCATCGTTATTTTAATATTACCGAAAATCTCCAGAACTGTGTTATAATGTGGGACCTTTCAACACCAAGCCACATGTAATTTATCCATTAGGCATACGATTTATTTTTAAACGATAGTTTTATGTTCGCAACGATTATTCTTCATTTTGTGAGTCGGACTGCTTCAGCCAACAAGTAGGGACCGTCTGAAAATTGCATAGTTGGTTCTCAAATTAAAATGTCAATAGCTTTTTAATCACAGCATTCAGAGCGTAGCCTAGGCTACAAACCATTTGGCTTAGGGTAAGGGGGATATGGCGATACAGGCACCAGCTTTATTTTCGCTTCAAAATATTTTAATGGAGAAATATGTAGATTTCTATTGTTTTAATGGAAAAATAATAGATTTTTTAAAATAGCTTCCAAGTCACATGGCCCAGTTACTTAAAACCAATATCAATAAATTATCATAGGCCACGCCTCTTTTTATTCTCTGAGGGTGTTTCTCAATACCATGCACAATATGTACTTGTGGACTTGTGACGCATGTAGTGTCAAGTGTCCCGACAAAAGGGCACTTGCAGAAACACGTTATTGTGAATGGGATGAGGTCATAACGGGCCAAGTTCTGTTCCAATTGAAATAACTGTTAAGACACCACAGCATTGTCAGCAATCCTGACTGCCGCCCGTTATTTCTCAAATAGGATTCTGAACTAGAGCCCGACCGATATGGGATTTTTGAGACCGATAACGATTTTAGAGGGGGAATTCACCTATTACCGATATAGCAGCCGATATAGTGAACTTTTGAGCTTGAATGAAAATATACCTTTTCTACGTAGATTCTGCACAGATTTAGCACCAATATGACTATGCAAAGGTACTCGGAAAACTTATTTCTTAAACAAATAACTATCACAAAAAAATGGGCATTATTAAATTATTATAATATTAACACGATTAACATCAAGCTATTTTAGAAATGAACACTGTCAAATAAAGAATATAAATTAAATGAATAGAAAAATAAACATCAGTACTTTAAGTAACTTACTGATCATTTCAATAAAGAATAAATAAATGCATCTCACGTTAATGTTACTGGTAGCTGATTAGCTTGCCGATAGCTAGCTAGCAATGTTATCGTAGTTATCGTTGGCATTTTCTTGCTGCTCCTGCTTTGCTTTGCTTGCTTTACTTTCTGTCCATTTGTTACATTTTATTGTTTTACTTATTTAAATTAATTTTATTGTTTTACTCTTTAATTTATCTTTTAAAGTAAGAATGTCGGTTGAACACTTGGTTTTGAAAGCAAACATTTGGACTTGTTTCTAAACAACAAAGCTTCTCTGACCGGCAAAAGACA
This sequence comes from Synaphobranchus kaupii, assembly GCA_029718625.1. Taxonomy (NCBI): domain Eukaryota; kingdom Metazoa; phylum Chordata; class Actinopteri; order Anguilliformes; family Synaphobranchidae; genus Synaphobranchus; species Synaphobranchus kaupii. Next base: position 7,204,288 of record CM056394.1, on the reverse strand, counting down.
ACGTGGAAGTTATGTCTCCAAACCCAGTAAAATCAGTGAGCTGCATGGAGTGTGAGCGACTGATTGAGAGGATATCGCAGCTTGAAAAGAAGATTGAAACACCGTATCAAATACGTGAGGATGAGCAATTCATTGACTCTGTAGCAGCGTCTGTACAAGGTGCCGAGCCACCAAATGCTAACGGACAGACACAGATTTTCATACGAGGGATTACATCAAATCTAGAGTATCCTGTCATGGACATGGCTGACACGCTTCCCTGGATGGGTCCCAACGCCACTGGATTAGCTGCGGAGGCTCCCAAACCAGCCTTCCCTAATGACGCTTCTTACTGGCACAGCATCGGCGCCAGACCGAAAGCATCAACTCCAGCCAGGAATTAGTCTGACGTTGTCCACCGCAGAGGCAAATCCAGCAAGAAATCAAATAAGAGAGCACCAACGCTCACTCCACCACCTCAACTCTCATTGCAAAACAGGTACGATCCACTGACTGAAATGTGTGATAATACTAACTACGTTGAACCCAGAGAAGCTAATCACACCACTAGCATTAAGGTTCCAAGAAATAGCCCCAAAACCACTGCTAGGCCGAGGGCCAGAAGAAACATTGCTAACTCCACACCTGATAAGCCAAACACTATTCTGATTGGGGACTCTATAACCAGGCATGTAAGAATGGCAAAGACCGAAAATTTAACTATGGCTGACACATCTGTCAGGGAGCTAACAGGGCTGTTATCAGTTATCCTCTCTACACATCCAAGTAATATGAGGATTATTATCCACGCTGGGTCTTTTGACATTCTGTGAAGGAAAACTGGCTCTGACATCCTGAAAAAAGACTTTTCCCTGCTACTGGAGAAACTGAGCGACTGTCAATCGCAACATATATTCATCTCAGGCCCCATTCCAACTTTGGGGAAAGGAATTGAATCTTTTAGCAGACTCCTTGGCCTGAATACATGGCTGACATCGGCGTGCCTCACCCATGGGATAAAGTTTATTGACAATTTCAATATCTTTTGGAACTGCAAAGACCGCTTCAGACCCGATGGGGTTCATCCAAACATCACTGGATCCAGACTACTTGGTGCCAACCTACATCATGCTCTTGGAATGCCATACCCAAACAAGATAAGCGTGAAGGACAGCGCACACAGGCAGACAGCTGGTATCTCTCCCCCCTCACCTGACCCTCTGCTCTACATCACCCAAGGCATTCGGAGGATGTCTCTGTCCAAATCAGGGACCCAACGACCCCCCTCTCCCGTTCCACCACACTCACCAATCAAGGAGTTAATTAAAGCTGCCACGCTGAAGCTCAGTCAAATTGATGAAATATTACACAGCAATAACCACAGACATCATCACTCAGGTGTCTACCAGAGATGAGACAGACCCCATGCCGCTTCTATAAACATACCGGTGATCTTAAACAGCCGGTGGCATGGTCAAACACATCGCAACAATCACAGACCATCCGGTACCTGTCTCAGTAATCTTAAATTTGTTACTGTTCAGCCACAACCAGTCTCCTTTCCTGTCACAGAATCCCTACAGCTGAAATTAGCTCCTTTTAATGTCAGATCATTGGCTAACAAATCCTTTTTGGTTAATGATCTGATAATTGAAAGGAATTTGCATTGCATGTTTTTAGTTGAGACCTGGCTAAACAGCACTACTGGTGTAGCAACACTGATAGAGGCTTGTCCTCCAAACTATAATTTTTATCAGTCAGTCAGACAAAACAGGAAAGGAGGAGGGATTGCAGCCATTTTCTCTACACAGTTTGTGTGTAATGATATGGACCTGGGTGAATTTACATCATTTGAATATCTTGCTCTTGAGCTCAAAGCAGAATTATCAGTGCTCATCATTACATTATATCGGCCACCAAGATATTCATCACTATTTCTACAGGAATTATCAGAGCTGATCTCACTTGGTATCACTAGATATGATAGATTAATCATGAATGGAGACCTGAATATTCATATTAATAAAAAGAATGACTCCAAAGCTATGGAGCTTATGAATTTACTGGACAGCTTTGAACTTACCCAACATGTAAAGGAAGCCACTCATCAGCATGGTAACACCCTAGACTTAGTAATAACAACAGGGTTAAACATTGATAATGTTTTAGTATTCGAATTACCTATTTCTGACCATCTCTGTGTGTTTTTTGATGCCAACCTAACCTTAACAAAGACCAAAAGGGAATTTTTGGTCCAAAGGAGATTCCTAGATAGCAAGGCTGAAGCAAAGTTTTCTAATATCATGAGATCGCTTGAGCCATATAGTTATGACTGCTCTTTAAATGACATGGTTGAAAATTTCAACAATACCTTGTCATCTGCTTTAAATACTGTTGCTCCACTAAATATTAAAAAGAGGTCGACTGACAGAATCTCCCCATAGCTAAACAATAACAGTGTTAATGATATTAAGAGAATCTGTCGGGCAGCTGAAAGAAAATGGAGGAAAACTAGGCTCACAGTTCACTGTAATATATACAAAGAAGCCATGACTGCCTATAACAAAGCAATACGTCTGGCAAGAAAAGATTATTTTTCCAAGATTATTACAGAAAATGAAAACAAGAATACACCTAGCATTCTTTTTTCAACAATTGATCGATTAATTAACCCTATGATGACTGCTGATCCTGACATTGCGTCCAGTTCCACATCTAGATGTAATGAGTTTGCTACTTTCTTTCAAGAAAAGATATCCAGTATTCGTTACTACACAACTAGATGATCAATGTAGACAAATTGATGCTGTCATGGATTCATTTGAGCAGATTGACACGCAAGCTTTGAATAAAATTATCTCTCAAATTAAACCCTCAACCTGCTCACTTGATCCCATCCCCACAAAGTTCTTCAAAAAGGTGTATGATTGTTTACTTGATGATATTTTGGAAATTGTGAACTGTTCTCTATCAGCTGGCATATTCCCCACCACCTTGAAATCTGCCATTGTGAGACCAACACTGGAAAAAAAAGGCATTTAGACAGCTCTGTGCTCAGTAATTTCAGGCCTATGTCCAACATCCATCCCTTTTTTAAGTAAAATCTTAGAAAAAATTGTTTTTAGACAACTGAATCAATTCCTGATTAGATACAACACCCTTGAAAAATACCAATCAGGCTTCCGATCTAACCATAGCACAGAGACTGCCCTGGTAAAGGTTGTAAATGACCTGCGGGTAACCATTGACAGTGGTGGTGTTGCTGTTCTAGTTTTACTGGACTTGAGTGCTGCGTTTGATACAGTGGATCACAACATTTTAATGCACCGTCTGGAACATTGGGTGGGTCTTTCGGGACCAGTAATAGAGTGGTTTAAATCTTACCTTACTGGGAGAATATTTGTTGTTGCACTAGGAGTCTGACACGGTTAGTATTACATGTGGGGTCCCTCAAGGATCTATTCTTGGGCCTTTACTGTTCTCTTTGTATATGCTACCACTGGGTAACATCATTAGAAAGCATAGTGTCAATTTCCACAGCTATGCTGATGACACACAATTGTACATTTCTGTGTTCCCTGGTGATACAAGTCCACTCAGCTCACTGGAGAAGTGTCTGAAAGATATAAAAATGTGGATGTCCCAGAATTTTCTCCAGTTGAACGATGACAAAACAGAGGCCATTTTGATTAGACCAAGACCTCAAAGAGATGCAATATCAAAAAATCTAGAGCATCTGGGCCTGTGCAGTAATCGGGAAGCCAAGAATCTAGGCGTTATTATAGATAATGACCTAACCTTTGAGCCCCATATAAGAAATGTTACTAAAATTGCCTTCTTTCATTTAAGAAACATTGCAAAGGTCAGACCTCTCCTCCGACAAGCAGACGCAGAAAAGCTTATGCATGCTTTTATCACAAGTCGCCTTGACTACTGCAATAGCCTTCTCTCTGGTCTCCCCCAAAAAAGCATTAAAAAACTACAGTTAGTTCAGAATGCGGCTGCAAGGGTATTGACTGGCACAGAAAAGAGAGACCACATTACCCCCACACTCCTTAAACTACACTGGCTACCTGTGCGTTTTAGAATAGATTTTAAGGTTCTTCTCGTTTTTAAAACAATAAAAGGTTTAGCACCAACATACTTAGGTGACTGCATTCAGGAACATGTGCCTAGTAGAACCCTTAGATCTTCCACTGCTTCTCTCTTAGTGATTCCCAAAGTAAACCGTAAGAGAAGCGGTGAGGCGGCTTTTAGCTTTTATGCCCCTAGGCTTTGGAACGCCTTACCAGGCAATATCAAAGAGGCAGAAACTCTTAACATTTTTAAGAAACTTCTTAAAACACACCTATTTAAACTTGCCTTTAGTTAGCTTGCTCTGCCTTAATTTTAATTTTAATTTTCTTACTTTTAGGACTGATGTGTTTTTTTTTAAAAATTATTTTTATTACCATGTACTAGTCTAATTTATTTATCTTTAAGCTTATTTATCTTTTTAAAGCTGTTTTATCTTTTATTAATTTTATTATTATTATTATTTTATTTCTTTTCTTTCTTTTATTCTGTATAGTGGGGTGAAAGAAGAGGCCAGTAGGGCGCTCAACTTAAAAGTTTGACTAGGTACCGACGGGTTCGTCACTCTGCGGAGTGATTCAAACTGTGGAGGCTGTATGCTGCTCCCACCCATGGGCAAATATACCTTGAAGGAGGGACAAAAGTCCTGCAGCGGAGCTGGCAGGTATATTATCACCCAGAGAGAGAGGCTGTACGGTGCGTAGTAGATGGCAGGTAGCAGGCTGTTTGTGGTAGGAGTGTTTGTTGGGGAGACACCAGTGTACAGAGAGACATCAGTGTACAGACACACCAGTGTACAGAAACCGGGGCTATCTATTCATGCACTGTAGCCTTTTATCTGTTTTTATCTTATTTCCTTTTATATTGTCTCGTAAATGTTTTATTGTCTTTTATGTCTATTTTTCTTCTATTGCTTTTGTTCTGTATTTTGTTTTTTATTGTTGTGAAGCACCTTGGGCTGCATTTTATGTATGAAAGGTGCTATACAAATAAAGTTTATTATTATTATATTAGTTAATCTGCAGTTTGCAAACATTAAGACCGCAATTAAAGAATGACTAACATCACTGCTGTGTTAATACACTATTATTATTGACAGTATTCAATTAGCTAGCAAGAGCTCCTTCCTTTCATTCAGTGAGTCTTCCTCCTGCGGCAGCGCTGCTCTCTGACTAAGTGAAGATTCCATGTCACATGATATGTTGAGGGTAGGGAGAACACTATATAGTTCTGTGGCGAGAACCACTAGCTGAAGTGCTAGGAGCGCCCACGTGTCAGTGTAAAAAAAAAAAAAAAAAAAAATGTCTGTCATTATCTAGGGAGCTAAACTTAGGTGATTTAAATCTCGACCGTCACCAAACCATGTTGTTGATTTCTTCAAATAAATTAGAAGTAGCGAACCGCTGAGTTAATTAATTAAAGGCAACAGAACGTTAATTCAGACATATCAGCAACGTTTTTCGACTCCCCTGCAGATCTCTCCCCCCTTCACTATAAATGCGCTAGCTAAGCTAAGTGATATCCTATGAATGCCCTGTGCTTTTCTTTTAATTTCTCCAGTTAAAATGAAAACGATAGTGGATTGTGGTACGAACATATAGCTAGCTATGAACCATGCATTGTAGATTGTTCTATTGATTGTGGTCGACTATAAAGTAATTGTAACGATGTTGAACACTATCTTTTTCATTGGCAGGCAGAGGGTGGGATATCCGGCAACACGAAGTGAAAGGTCTTAAGCTGTATTCTCACCAAATCCGGTGAGGTACATCGATCGGACACATTCTATTAATTTTCTATGGAGAGGATGTGATGCGATCGCGCGGTGCATGATGGATGTGGCGCGGCGACTGTGGTACGTTCGCCGGTTCTGAATTTGAATAGGGTAGATTCCAAACCTACTTTAGGCAAATTAATGCGTCCGCCGTTGCTCGCGAAACTCTGATCAAACGGTCAAATTAGACGTTTTAGATCAAATATGAATCAAGATTTAGCAACTGCATAGACTATTTCTCGCCTCAAATGTTTTCAGAAACGCATTTTAGTGGACCGTTTAAGTGGTATAAAAGAAAGTTTATTAACAGGCCGCCATATTGTTCCGGTTTGAAAACGCAGGCAAAATACGTCTAACCAATCAGGTGCCGTTAATGTTCCTGTAGGCTACTGAACCCGTCTAATAGCACCGCCCACCAAGCGCACAGTTTGGGGTTCCTGCGCGTCCCCATGGGTCGTCGCCGGATTTGGTGAGAATCCAGCTTGACACTTAAAAATGTTGCTACGTCTGTTAATATGCTGTCGCTTCGTGACACCTGAATATCACGCCCTTTGCCTGCTTTTTACCTCTCTTTACAATGAAAAGTCATGATGTGTTAAACATCATGACTTTTGGCAATTATTTTATGGTCCACATCAAACAATTCATGGTTCCTAGCTATATGCTTGTGTCACAATCTCGTTTTCATTTTAACTGGAGAAATGAAGTATAAGCCTGCGATGGATTGGCGGCCTATCCAGGGTGTATTCCTGCCTCTCGCCCAATGCATGCTGGGATAGGCTCCAGCACCCCCCGCGACCCTGACCAGGAATAAGCGGGTTAGATAATGGATGGATGGATGGATGGATGAAGTATAAGAAATGCATGCGGCGTTCATAGAATCATAGCATATCACACAATTTAGCTAGCGCGTTTATAGTGAAGGGGGAAGAGATCTGCAGGGGAGTCGAAAAACGGCACAACTCCGGGACCACAGTCAAAAAATAATCCGCTCTGAACTCAGCTTACTTTTCATTAGTTGATGCTCCTCTGACATTGATTGAGTTTAAAACATGGGCGATGTCTTCCTCTGGAGAGTGTAGCTATCTGGCCTAACGTTAACTTCCCTAAAGTAAACAGTTGTGAGTAAAATTTTAATACCAATGAAGTCTCCAGTTTTATGTCACTGGGTCATGTCACCTGGAAGCTATTGAAAAATAAATTATTTTCCTGTTAAAATATTTAATTAATAAATAAATATGCACATATTTAAAATGACAAGAGGTGTGCCCTATGTGGGATTAAGAGTAGAATGTTTTAGTAGTTGTATGTCATTGGATCATGTGACCTGGAAGGTATTTAAAATCATTTTTATTTACAGAAATCAATTATTTTTAATTGAAAGATTTTTTGCAAAGCGTAAACGACTGAATGTGGGTAACTTGCTGCCTGATCTCCCCCATCCACCCACCCCCCCCAGCCACCCCCCCCGTTGTTGAAAAGCGCATGCATAAATTGCAAGTGTTGAAAAGCACACCTCGTGTGACCTAGAGTCACAAAATCTGGGCTGTGTCCGAATACGTTCCCCATCCACTGTCCCCTGTCCACTCAGACCCCTGTCTACTATGTGCCCTGTCCCCTCACTTTGCAAGCAGTGTGTGAAAGAAATCCCGCAAAACTCTTTGCAAACTAGTTTGGAAGTAGTTTGTAATATTCATTTAGAATTTTTTTTTTATTGAGAATATCAATCAGTTAACATATGACAATTGTTACAAAGTGTAGATTATGAATGAACATGGAATTAACAAAAATATAGTAGTTTGTAAGATGAACCTATCTTGTACCATAGATACGCTCTGTCTTTTACGTTTTTACTTCCGGATTACTTACTGAAATTGTCGGCTGAGTGCACCGTTCTGCAGATGAGTGTGCTCCTGAATCCCCTCAACAAAACCCCGAAAATAAGGGGTTCATCTTGGTATTTTAAGTGCCACCATTTGTGAGAAAAAGTCACCCACTCAAAAGCTTTTTGAAGTGGACTCAAATATGCGCCCTCAAAAGGGTGTAGGGCTCTGATTCGGACACAGCCTGGATGTACAGGTCCCTCTGCTCATGCCGAACAAATTTGCCTCAAGGACCCAAAAAGTCAGCCATATTGTATTTTCTGCTAATTAGCATTTTTTGTAAAACACTTAAAATGCTAGGCCTACTCCTCCTACAAAATTTGACCAGTTTGTATGAAACCTGGTACAACAACGCATCTCACATGCCTTCATACATACATTACCTTTCTAATGCCTAGGTCCAAAAATTACCGAATGACGAGCCAATGAATTTTCAATGATTTACAAATCTCAACCATTTCTTTGTGCACTAATTATCCGTCATGCTGGATAAGAGTGTCAGCTAAATGTCCGAAATGGAAATGTAATGTAAAATACATTAGTTTCACTAAATAAGAAATTGCCGTCAGAGAGGCGAGACCAATGTCCGTTCGCGAGCTCACCCAGATAGTAACAGCACTGTGTAATCTGTAGTGTGGAAAATGCCCACTGGAACAGTGCGCACACTTTAGATACAGTGTTCTTTATGTGGGGTGCAAGTAGCAATACAACCATAATCTGAGAGGTACAACTGTGGAGAAAACATGGCTGGAAATGTATAGAAATCCTAGTGAATGTCGCTGTCTCAAGCTCCACATAACATGCCAATTCATTTAATTTCCATCTTCCATTACAAATGTAAGCTGTCAGAGCGCTATGGGAAGGTCTACAGTATCTATATTGGGAACAAGCCAATGGTGGTGCTCAACGGTCTGCAGGCGATGAAGGAAGTCACTCTGTCAGTGGAGTTTGAAGGACGAACCCATGACTGTATGATAAATGACCTAACAGAGAGAAAAGGTAAAAGTATAATAACCTTACATCCTCCAACAAAATACCACACTCTACAACTTCCTGTCTACTAAGCAGTACAAGTGCACAAAACCATGTGTCTTAAGATGTAAAAATCATGAGAATATTGTAATTCTGAAAGAATTATGTATAATCCACTGTGACTTTAATCAGAGACAAATAAATCACAAACTCGTAGTAGTCCAGGTGCAGCTGCCTTCATCTTGTTAGGTGTTACAGGAGCAGGCTTGAGCATTTACTGGAGAGTTTTGACTTCACGTTTACAGATACAGACCGCTTATAAGCTACAGGAAGAGACTAAAGCACTAGGCACCAATAATTAAATGGTGATCTAGCTGGAATGCGATACATCTGTGGACAACTTATGTGGATGACCTCACCGAAAATAATATACAAGGCTAAAATGGTTTGAGAATATAACAACAATGGAAAAAGTAAGTTACTCGATTATAGAAATTTTAATGAAAGGTTTATAAAACTATTCTTGCAAAATTGATGGTATTACTCAATATTTATTAGTGTTATTTTAAGAACACTGCTCCCAGTGGCCTGGATGACCAACAACAAATTTGAATGTCTTATCATAACTTACGGGCCTATGTGGAAGGAGCACCGGAGATTTGCCGTAACAACCCTACGAAACTTTGGCCTGGGCAAACGATCCATGGAGGAGAGGATTCTGGGAGAGATTTCCTACATAACCTCACATTTGGAAAAGAATGCTGGTAGCAATAGCAAAAAAAAAAACTCCTTTAAACATCTGTTTCCTTTGTGATGTTCTCTCTCTCAGTAGAACTGAGAGTTAATCCATCTGCCATGTTTTTTAAATAGGAAAGATTAACAATAAACTGACATTTTAACGAACGTGATTAAAGCAAGGGCACTAATCTCTGCTTTGTTGCCATTTCTGGAAGGTAAAGCAACAGACCCGAAGACCCTGTTCCACAATGCTGCATGCAACGTCATCTGTACTGTCCTGTTCGGGACACGATTCAAGTACGAAGATGAGTTTCTGCAACTGAATATCCGCCATATTGCAGAGATCTCGAAGATCATCAACGGCCCCTGGGCTATGGTAAGTGCAACAAACTCCGTCCTAACAGGAGGCTGAGAATAGTCGAGAACTCTGACTGGATTATTTGACATTGGCATTTTAAATGAAAATGAGAAACAACATTTTCAAACTTCTTATTGAGGAATTCCTTGAATTGTATTTTTTATTTACAAAATTGGTTTATTTCACAGGCATGAAAAAAACAAAATATTTTGGTTATTCCCTTTGCTAATACAACATCTGAAATGTTGTTTCTCTGTGGTCTCTCCTGTAATATTCTCTCTCTCACACACACACACACACACACACACACACACACACACACACACACACACACACACACACACACACACACACACACACACACACACACACACACACACACACACACACACACACACACACACACTGTGTATCACCCATTCTTGAGAACTGGGACAAATCATGTCCTACCAAAAAAATCTTACAATTATTACTTTAAGGGTTGTTTCTCCTGACTTTTTTCCCCATAGAGTTCTATAGGAAAATGAGTCCGGAGAAATAACCCTTGCAGTGATCCATCCACATCTACTCCATATCTGGCAACAGAGTGATGGTTTGGGGCTCGTTTGATAGCTCAGACCCTTGTTAACTTACAGCCATTTAGCCAGCCATGTGTTCCATACTGTACCAGTGTAATTTACAGCTGAATCTAGTCTCACCCCCCAATTTCCATAGAGATCCATTCAAATGCAGAGAGGTTATAGTATCGCTTGTAACAGTACCTGAAAATAAGATATCGACAGTTTTTTGATGTTGATGGTCACAGACTTCAGGAAGTAACAGCATGTAAAGGATATGCGACCAAATATGAAATATGATACTTTAAAAATACGTTAAAGCAAAGGGTATGAATACTTATGTAAATGAGAAATTTTATTTTTTTATTTTTAATAAATTTGCAAAAATCTCAAAAAAACTTTTTTCACATTGTCATTATGGGGTGTTGTGTGTAGAAGTTTGAGGGAAAAAATGAATTTAATCAATTTTGGAATAAGGCTGTAACAGAACAAAATGTGGAAAAAGTGAAGCGCTGTGAATACTTTCCGGATGCACTGTATATATTTATACAAATGAGATATTCTTAGATGTACATGAACTGAGACCTAAATGCAAAACCTGTAACTTTCCACGCTGCAGATTTATGATATGTTGCCCCTGCTGAGGCACCTGCCCCTGCCCTTCCAGAAGGTCTTTCAGAACATGAACAAGGTGAGAAAGTCATTGGGAGAGCAGGTGTCCCAACACAAGAAGTCCCGGGTCCCAGGAGAGCCACGGGGCCTAACTGACTGCTACCTAGATGAAATGGAAAAGGTACCACAGCACATGCTTAAACCACCATGACGACTTCTGTCTGTTATGGGTATAGCCCACAGTCCAAACTCAAATCGTTATTGGCCCAGTGCCACCAAGGGGTGACATATAATTGGCTACTGCATTGACCAGGAGAGAGGGTTGAGCAAGGCAGGGTTTTCCCCTCATTATGATACAAGAGAGACTCGTCTGGTTGATCAAGTGCCTGTGGTCTGCCTGCACAGCAGTAGTGCAGATCTGCTGATCGAATCCCAAGTGAAAAAAGACAGCTGATAAATACTTATTGTAGTATGTACAGTGCCCTCCACTATTATTGGCACCCCTGGTAAAGATGAGTAAAAAGGGTTATAAAAAAATTAACCGTTTGGTGAATTAACTTAATGTTACACTGAAAAACTGAGAAAAATCCAACCTTTAATTGAAGTAAATTTATTATGAGGAAAAAAAAATCCCTCAAGAAATTATTATTTTTAATGAAATCATGTGTGCCACAATTATTGGCACCCATTATTGCATTTATATATAGAATAAAGTAACAATTTTTAATATATGGTCACATGTCTTTTGCATGCCATGACTTCCTGATGTCTGTGACCCAACAATATCAAAAGACTCTTGATATCTTATTTTCTGGTACTGTTAGAAGCGATGCTATAACGTCTCTGCATTTGAATGGATTTCTATGGGAATTGGGTGGTGGGACTAGATTTAGCTGTAAATTAGGCTGGAACAGTATGGAATACATGATTGGTAAAATGGCTGTAAGTCATCAAGGGTCTGAGGTATCAAATGAGCCTCAAACCATGACTCTGCTGCCAGATATGCAGTAGATATGGATGGATCACTTTAAGGGTTGTTTCTCCTGACACATTTTCTTATTGAACTCTATGGAAAAATAAGTCAGGAGAAGAAACCCTTCAAGTTATCCATCCATATCTACTGTATTTCTGGCAGCAGGCTTGTTTGATACGTCAGACCCTCTATTCCCTCTATTTCTTCCCCCTCATTCCTCCATCTTGTCTTCCCTGACTGTTCTGGCTTAAATGTGTCATTTCAATAATTTGTGCAATTTTATGCTAATGAAATGAGGTCTGGTGGTGTAATTTTCCATTGTGTCATATGCTATGGTTTCATCTGGTCATGTTCAATGTTGGTACAATCCCATGTAACAGCAGGGTTGGCCCACTAAGTTTGAGAACAATTGACCGAATGGTAAAGGATATCTAAATGAATTCAGCCCTTGTATGAATGAATCACTTGTATTCATGTGTGCAAACGCAAATTGGCTTGACTTTCCATTAATTTTTATATACATATACAGTGCCCTCCACAATTATTGGCATCCCTGGTAAAGATGAGTTAAAAGGGTTATAAAAAATTCACGTTTGGTGAATTGGCTTAATCTCACACTGAAAAAATGAGAAAAATCAAACCTTTAATTGAAGTAAATTCTGAGAAAAAAGAAATAATTTCCTCATCAAGAAATTATTTTTAATAAAACCACGTGTCACAATTATTGGCACCCCTGCATTTAATACTTTGTACAACCTCCCATTGCCAATAAAACAGCACTGAGTCTTCTTCCGTAACCTCTAATATGGTTGGAGAATACATGTGTATTACTGAGACCATTCCTCTTTACATAATCTCTCCAGATCATCCAGAGTCCTAGGTCCTCTCTTATGCACTCTCCTCTTCAGCTCGGCCCACAAGTTTTCAATGGGGTTTAGGTCAGGGGACTGAGATGGCCATGGCAGAAGCTCGATTTTGTGTTCAGTTAACAATTTTTGTGTTGTTTTGGATCATTGTCCTGCTGGAAGATCCAACGACTACCCAGTTTTAGTTTCCTGGCAGAGGCAGCCAGATTCAGATTTTAAATTTCCTGGTATTTCATGGAGTTCATGATGCCATGTACCCTAACAAGGTTCCCAGGGCCTTTGGAGGAAAAACAGCCCCACAACATCACAGATCCCCACACCCACCTTGAGTGTTGGTTGCTGAAAAGCTCAATTTTTGTTTCATCTAACTATAGAACACAGTTCCAGTAGCATTTAGCAAACTCCAGGCGCTTACGTTTGTGGTGAAATGACAGGAAAGGCTTTTTTCTGGCATGTCTTCCAAATAATTTGTTGGCATGGATGTGACGTCTAATGGTAGTTTTGGAGACTTGATGACCCCAAGATGCTACTCTCCTCTGTAATTCTCCAACAGTGATCCTTGGGGATTTTTTTGCCAGGATCCTCACTGCGTGGGGGCAAAATAAACTCTTCCAGGCAAGTTTGTAACAGTCTCAGTTGCAGTTTGAACTTTTTAAGTATTGCCCTAATGGTAGATATGGGCATTTTCAGGTGAGTAGCTATTTTTTTTATAGCCATTCCCTGACTTATGAAGCTCAACACACTTTTCCCTCATTTGATTTGTGTGTTCTCTTATCTTTCCCGTGTTGATTTTCTAGGGGTACCAATAATTGTGGCACGTGGTTTTGTTAAAAAATATTTTTTTTTCCTCAGAATAAATTTACTTCAATTAAAGGTTGTATTTCTCATTTTTTCAGTGTCAGATTAAGTTAATTCACCAAACGGTGAATTTTTTATAACCCTTTTTACTCATCTTTACCATGGGTGCCAATAATTGTGGAGGGCACTGTATAAATTTGGTACCCAACATGGGGCAGAGCATGTCCAATTCCCACCCTGAATTTGATCCAAGATCTTTATTCAGCGCCCACTGTACCACACCATCAATGACACCAACTTGTTCCCCATGACACCGGCTTTCAAAAAACACCAAACATGATGACGCTGTATATGGAAAACCTATGGTTACATAATGCTGCTTCAAATACAGTAGTTCTGGGAGCATTCCACACAGGCAGCAGAATGACTGCAACGGTGCTATTGGAGCAATAGCATTGTTTCTTTATCAGACCTTGCTGATTTCCTGCCAGCACCACAAACAGTTCTCTATTGGGAGGTCTGAAAAGGGGCACACTTCTGTAAGCCCACCTACAACTTCAACAATATATTGAAGCATCTGGCAGTGAACATTTCAAAATTTGACTCATAACAGTTACCCGTCTACCCTTGCCCCCCACCTCCCATCTGTCCTCCTGCACAGTGAAGGAATGATCCATTTTGGAATTCAAATATAGAAAGTTTATACACATTTTGGTTTTGACATTTTGTCATGACAGTGTGGGTGTGTGTGTCTGGGAGAGGGTCTCGCACGCATGGAGCTCTTCCTGATCCTCATGACACTATTACGCCGCTTCAAGTTCTTCTGGCCTGAGGACGCCGGGGTGCCTGACTACACCCCCATTTTTGGTGTCACTCAGAGACCCAAACCCTACAGACTGGGTGTTAGACTAAGAGACAGTGGTGATTTTTCATTTGGAGCCTGTGGGGCCAGGCCCCACCAGCAGATGGCGATATAGTGCACGATGCATGCTATAATCAAATGGCGCTTTAATGCAAAATAAACTTGTTCAATGAAGTAAACTGAACTGTCACAATCATAATGGTGCTGCTTGGAATAATTTCATTGAAAAATACCGCTTTGTGTGTGTGTGTGTGTGTGTGTGTGTGTGTGTGTGTGTGTGTACTTCCGGAGCTAAGGAGCTAACAGCAGACAATCTCTTGTCGTAAAAGTGTACAGTGTACTAGCATACTGTGTACTGTTTACTGCATACTGTTCAGTTACTGCACCCCAATTAACAAAACTAAGTCCATGTGCTAAACCAGTGGTCCTCAACCCTGGTCCTGGGGACCCCCTGTGTATGCTGGTTTTCGTTCCAACCACAATTGCAATACCATAATTTTAACAAGCTGTTATTTTTTCTTAATTAGGTGTTTTAATTGTATAGCGAGAACACTTTAAACTCTTTACTCTCTTAAGCCACGTTATGTTAGCAATAGCAATGCATGCTTTGAAGAAAAAAAATCCCATGTTCATTATGCTCATTGTGTTATATTGCAAACAATTACAAAGAAGAGGTAAGAACTCAGGTGAATAGGCTCCTAATTAGGTAATTGAACACAAGTTTAAGTTCCTTCATAATTTTTTCCTTAAACTTGTTAACACATTGCAGGTTTGGCTCGTTATCCTTTGCTTTGTCTTTGAATTCTTCATTATTTACCAAGCGGTTAGTTTTAGTGGCCATGTGTCCACAATTTCACCAATTATGAGCCAATTGATTCACCTCAGTCTTTAATTTGATCAGTTAAAACATTTTTTACCTCCTTTTAATTGTTTACAATACAGCACAATGTGGATATTGGACTTTTATTCTTCATGGCATGCATAGCTATTACTAACATAATGTGGCTTAAGAATGTAAATAATCCCTCTAAACATTAAAAACACCTAATTAAGAAAAGTTAACAGCTTGTTAAAATTCAAGTATTGCAATTGTGGTTGGAACGAAAACCAGCATACACAGGGGGTCCCCAGGACCAGGGTTAAGGACCACTGTGCTAAACCAAAAACACTAAGCACATTTCACTTGTTTTCACATTTCTGTCTCATTGAGCTTTTTTCCCCAAAACAATTCACAATATTCTCCTTAGGCACAATTTCCAAAAAGTAAATCTCTTGTTTTCACATGGAAACCACTGCCACTAAAAAACCTAAATGATCAATTGAACACACCCATTCTTCACAGGTCAAACAATAATTGCTTTAATTATTCAATTGCCAATGACAGCTTCAGCACAAATAAAAGGGCAAAAGGTGAGCTCTCCTGTATTGGAGAACATTGGCTAACAGTTTTGGGAGAGAGAGTAGGGCTAAAAATGAGAGGAGGAGGAAGCTCGAGGAAGGCAAATATCTCGGACGAGATTCGGGTGACTTTGGTTGACCATGTACAGTATGTGGTCAACCATTGTTTGAAGGAAGCTGGGCAGAGACATTGGGGCAACGTGAGTTTCCTCTGTGCTGCTCTTGCATATGAATATGACTAAATTTATGCTAATTTTTCCAATTACTTCTGGCGCCCTAAAATGGGGGGTTTGTGTAAAAATGGCTACAGTTGCGATATGGTTCAGCCAATATGGATGTAAAAAAAAAAAAAGTCGAGGGATTCATTCATTTCTCATTTTCATTTAAAATGTAAAATATAAAAGACTGTTCTCTACTAATCTCAGCCTCTGGTTTGGAGCGCTTACCGTGGCCCAGGGGCCATTGATGATCTTTGTGTTCTCCGTGATATGGCGTATGATGAGCTGCAGAAACTCCTCTTCGCGCTTGAATCGAGTCCCGATCAGGACAAAACGGATTATGTTGAATGCAGCCTTGTGGAACAGGATCTCCGGGTCTGTAGCTTTATCTTTCAGAAATGTCAGCAAAGCAGAGATTAGTGCCCTTGCTTTAGTCACATCCATAAAAATGTCAGGTCTACAGACAGAGAAGGTGACAAAGGAAACGGATGTTTAAAGGAGTTTTTTTGCTATTGCTACTAGCATTCTTTTCCAAATGTGAGGCTATGTAGGAAATCTCTCCCAGAATCTTCTCCTCCATGGATCGTTTCCCCAGGCCAAAGTTTCGTAGGGTTGTTAGGGCAAATCTCCGGTGCTCCTTCCACATAGGCCTGTACGTCAAAGCAACCCCTGGGGATTCAAATTTGTTGTTCATCATCCAGGCCACTGGGGGCAGTGTTCTTAAAACAATGTTAATAATTGGCGATACCAGAAATTTGGCAAGAATACTTTGAGATGCATTGCATTTTAATTTCTGTAATCAAGTCATTTACTATTTTGCCATTGTTGTTATATTCTCAAACCATTTTAGTTTATTATTTTTGTTGAGGTCATCCACATGAACTGTCCACAAATTTCACCAGTTGTGGTGAGATCACCATTTAAGTCCCGCTGCCTAGTGCCCCGGTCTCATTCTGTGGCTTATAATCTGTCTCTCTGTAAACCAGGAACCAAAACTGTCCAGAAAAAGGTCAAGCCTGCCCATGTAGCACCGAATGAGATGACGGCAGTTGCACCTGGATATCTACTACTTTGAGAAAGTGATTTGATTCTCTGATTCAAGTTGCTGTGGATAATACATATAACCTTTTTAAATAGATTCTTTCAGAATTACAATATTCTCATGATTTTTAAATCTCATGGTTTTGTGCACTTGAACTGCCTTGTAGACAGGAAGTTGTGAAGAGTGTGGTATTATGTTGGAGGATGTAAGGTTATGGTATTTTTACCTTTCCCCTCTCCTAGGTGATTCATCATAAGGCCTTGGGGTCGTCCAGCAAAGACCACAGACTGAGTGGCCAGAGCTTCCTTCATCGCCTGCACACCGTTGAGCACCACAGCTGGCTTTCCCCCAATGTAGATACTGTAGACCTTCCCATAGCGCTCTGACAGCTTACATTTGTCACGGAAGATGGAAATGAAATGAATATGTATGGTATGTGGAGCTTGAGACAGCAACATTCACTATTATTTTATACATTTCCAGCCATGTTTTCTCCACAGTTGTACCTCTCAGATTATGGTTGTATTGGTACCTATATTAATGTAGGACAGATAACACAAATGGTAGAGAGGGTGGGGAATCACGGTGGAGGAGGAGGAGGAGTCAAGTATTCTCAGATTATTGTTTTATTGGTACTTGCACCCTGTGTAAGGAACGTTGTACCTGCAGTGTGTGCCCTGCTCCAGTGGGCAGATTACTCAGTACTGTAGGATACTGGTGGGCTTGCAAAAGGAGATGGGTCTCCTCTCTGATGGCAACTGCTTATGAGCGCCTGCTTCATTTAAGTGAAACTAATGCACTTTACATTATCCAGAGCGACTTACAATTAGTGCACAACGAAAAAGGTCTATATTCGTAAATCACCAACATTCCAAGTACCAATTAATGAGAGTGCAATGGGCGGGCCATAACACACTGGCGGTAGGCAATCCTTTGTCGCTACAATTGGCTTGTGGAAGGGATGGTAGAGAGGGTTATATAATATAGGATAGATAGGAGTAAATGAGGAAGAGGGGAATGGGAATCAGGGTGGAGAAGGGGAGTGGGGGGGGATCCAGAACTTACATCTGGAGGGCCCGGGGCTCAGCTTTAATGAGGCGCCTAATTTATATATGGATAGATTCCCTCGCAGAGGTAATGCTAGTAATGGCAACCCTGTAATACAGGAGTTCTGTGGAAATGAATTTGTCCTTACTAGATGCTTTTAGACTTTCACATCCTATTGGAACAAAATTTTTCACATGGTTTAGGTCTGACATGTCTCAAAGATCGCACATTGACTTTTGGCTCATTTCTGATAATCTTGCCCTCTGCTATGTTCGAGTGATATTACCCCTGTTCCATTAACGGATCATGCTGGCATTGATCTGTTTCTCTCTAATATAGAATCTCCTCAGCATTACAATGATTGAACTCCTCCTCCTTACAGCAAGCTAGTTATTGCTCGGGTATCAAGAATATTATTAGTACATTCAAAATATTGAATTATGTTAATGCTGTATCAAAATGGAAATTGTTTGTGTGAATGTCAAAAGTTTTCAGTAAGATATTGGGAAGCAGCAGTCAAAGAATAAAAACAAAATGGTTGCTGATATTTTAAAGGGCATTAATGACATTGTATGTGTTCCTGCTCCAAGCAATGAGGATAAAGAAAAGTTGCGGGAGGAGTTGAATTTGTTTTACTCTGAAAAAGCAAAGGGGGCTTTTATAAGATCCAGGGCCAGATGGTTGGAATGTGGGGGGAAAAAATCTTCTTACTACTTTAGTTTGGAGAAGAAACGTGGTAAACTTAAGAAAATCTCGACTTTGCATATCAATAACACACTATCCAAAGATGAAAAGGCTATCTCCTTATTTATTTCAAATTTTTATCAAGTTATATACTTCTTCTTTTGACCATCAAGCTAATCTCCCTTTTTTGAGAAGGTTCAGCCCTTTCTAAAGAGAACTGTGAGCTTTGTTAAAGTCCTTTAACTTTAAAAGAATTGGATTCTATTATTACCAAAGTAAAACTCAAACAAGAAGTTCACAAGTTGTATTTAGGCTATGACATGAAAGCTGCTACTGACGTGAATGGTATTTCCAAGTTGGAAGCTCGTGTTTACCGTCTCTCCCATATGACGTGAATGCAGCATAAGAAAAACGATGACGAGAACAGGCCATTCGGCCCAACTTGGCTCGTAATTTTTTTTAAATTTTTTTGCGTGCGCGCGTTGCTTTTTGGAATTAGTTGGAACCGTGATGTTTAAGTGCCCTCATACTCACCAGTGTAAAGCCGGCTGGCAATCAGAAACTTTGGTATCAAATATATCCTCCACTGCACACACAAACTGTCTGGGTCAACCAAAAATCAGATAGGCTACTGAAACAATATATTTTTTTAAATCAAAAACGCCAGAAAGTGAAGTAGCCTACTGCTTTAAGGTGAAATGTTGAATCCCAGTCAATCTCTTTCATTCAACTAAAAGTGTAATTTAATCTAGAAATCCCAGAGGTGGAGTTTGTTATAATGTACAGTTCGGTGCAAAGGCCAGTAGAACAGTAGTCACCATGCTGGGCTCCCTGATTCTCCTGTGGATCGGCTTCGGCCTCCTATTCTTCCTCTTCAGAACTAGGAGGCCCAAAAACTTCCCCCCTGTACCTTGGCCCATCCCGATATTCGGAAACCTGCTGCAGCTGAACCTGGTCGATCTTCTCAAAGATTTGAGGAAGGTAGCCTACTGCAAAAACTAAAATCACGAATAAGCGCACCGTTCTGTATATCCCCTCAAAACCTGATCATGTGCCAAAAATCTGTATATTTTTTTAAATATTAAAGTGATACTGCAGTCAAAAACCGACTTTTCCCGTTGAAAACCGATGTTTTGGGTTAGATTATAATCAGGGGCGCCCGCAGGATTTCTTCCCGGGGTATGCAACAGAGGAGGCCAAGCCATAGGCTACATGAAAACAAAGCCACTACTTAGGAGTCCTAAGTTAGGACTAACGTTACAACGTAATTTACCGATATATTTTGCACTCATAGGGTCGCATATTACAATAAGTTCTAACGTAAGAGTAGGCCTAGCCTACGTTAAAGTCGGATCTTTCATCAGAAAAACCGGAGAGACTTCACAATAGAATGGAAATGTTGCGCGCAAAAAGATGTTACGTGACTTACAGTAGCCTGATCTTTCATCAGGAAAACCGGAGAGACCTCACAATAGAATGGAAATGTTGCGCGCAACAAGCTGTTACGCGACTTACAGCACAGTTAATGTTAACACAATGAAAACACTTCTGACAAGTCAATGTAACTATCGAACATGCTCAACAAAATGTATTCACTGCTTAAATTTCTAATAAAATATTATCACTGAATGCTCGCCAATTGTGTGTGTGTGTGTGTGTGTGTGTGTGTGTGTGTGTGTGTGTGAGAGTGAGAGAGAGAGAGAGAGAGAACACGCCACTGCAAATAAAAGAACATGTTGCCTCAATCACTGCATAAAAATAAATAGCATCTTACCCTTAAGCCCTATTCGGACGGGATAGGTTTTACAGGGAGAGGTGGGGTAATGTATTAATTACTGGAAGAGCTCCGCTATTTTAGTTCCCATGTCTGTAACTTTTACGGACTGCGCGCTCCCGCACCAGTAAAGATTCCGGAGTCTTTTACCTAGGCTACTGTTAAATGTCCTGTAAAAATTACCCCAGGTTAAAGCTATCCCGTGCGAATTGACATGTCCGGTAAAATTCTGTTATTTCCTGTGAGAAATTAGTTTTCTCCAGTCTTTTCTAGGCTACTGGTTTTTCACGTAAGCACTCGAGGACGCCTTTGGTTGTGCTCTCTTCGGTCCAACTATTGACCGACCTCTAAATGAATGTAATGTTACATTAAATAAGAAGACAGAGAGCAAAAAAACAGGCTAAAAAGTAGGCTACAGTGGGGCAACGCTTGTGGCCGCTTTAGGTAAGCTATTGTAGCCTAGCTATAGCCTTACATACATGTTATGGCCTAACACTGTTTCTTTTCAAGCTAACGTTAATAAAGAGGTATACCGTGTAATGCAGTATTCCTCACGCTTTTTGTGGACATGTTTGCCATGCCAACATTGTCTCCACGTAGTTTTTTTTTGTTTGGCGGCTGTTTCCAGTGAAGATAGGATGTGTAACGTTGTATGACTCGTGGGGAACATTTTCGGTGTGACGACAACATAGAGTACACTCCCATCTCTGTAATTCTAGACGCTGCTTATGGAAATAGCTAGCTACTTTATCCCGTCCGAATCGGCCATTAACATTACAGACATCCTGTGGTAATAATTACTTCACAGACATTGTCCTGAAAACGTATCCCGTCCGAATAGGGCTTTCGAAAGTGAGATTGACCCTCCTTGTCCCGGTTGCGTCAAATTCCCTAAGCACCCGCTCTGTGTCGATTTCAAAGTCATTGTGAATGTTCATAATCGCCAATCGCGTCTGTCATGCTGTTCCGTAGGTAGGTTTTCAGACGTCTCAAACAGCTGAATGAGCGCTCGACCGAAGCAGTAGACACTGGCATCGTAAGAAGGACTTTCAGTATGCTATGAAGTATTCGTTTAAGTTAGTTATCTTGACTGACAAGTAAAAAGGCAACTCTAAACTTTTCCCGGTCTAAAGAAAAAGGTGATCCTCCAATCACTTTCAACGGTGTTAACGGCGGGATGGAGATCCTCCAATCACTTTCAACTGTGTCTTCCAATCACTTTCAAATGTTTGAAATATGCAAAACTTGGAAAATACAATAACCAGGCAATACAACGAAGACAATAAGCAAATATCATTCCTCAACATTGTAGAAACGGAGACGCAGAGACTTTGACAATTCATGTCAGTTTTAATGGAAATACTAATTTTGCTGTTGTTGCTAAGGTACGCAGACTGCGTACTCTGCGTACAGCTGGGGGCGCCACTGATTATAATCACACACAACTGTCTATGTCCGAAAATCTCATGGTTAGTCAAAATAGTTTTATATGATTTTTTGTGTAGGCTTACCAATACGCTGGATTCGTGACGTCACGAGATCCTTAACATAAAAATGGGTGGAGTTGAGGTGGTCCTAGGGGTGCTCGGCTGGGCACGTGGTATAAAATCAGGGAGAGACCAACGGGTTTTTTTTTTCTCTTTGAGACTGAGACCTTTGTACTGCTAACTAGTTAGTTCAAGTTCAAATGCGAATTGCTTTGTATAACTGCTAACGTTAATATTACGACTTATATCGAGCTACTAAGGCTACGTTCACACTGCACACATTAGTGCTCAATTCCGATTTATTGCTCAGGTCCGATTTTTTGTTTTTGTTTGGCTGTTCACATTAATTTTTTAATGTGGCCCATATCTGATTCCAGTGTGAACCGATTGCTCTCCTCAAATGACCCGTGCAAATTAACAAAAACAAAAGACATAGCGCCTGTTACACAGCCTGCAGAAATAAACAACAACAAAAAGGAAGTCATCAAAGTCACAGCTTCTGCGTTAATTTTAAAGTTGATGTGCGGTGGAGCTAATGATAAGGGTGAGGAGACGGGGGAAAAAGTCAAAGTTTTTACTAGCTTTTTGTGCTGCCATGGCTGCTACTTCTGTGCAGAGGGACTCATGAATGCGAAAGCGGAGCCAGGAATGGGGGGACCGTGACATGTGCGGTTTCAGTGAAACTCAAGCAAGGCATGAAATTAACCTCGCTCACTCGCCTGGGCGAGTGATTATGAGGACGGGCGAGTTAAGAAAATGGAGCGCTCGGCCGTTTGGCTAGTGAGACCAGTCGATATAACATTTATAAAACGGATAGTTCCGGGATGAAGATTGGTCAATACAGCGTTCCAGCCGTGTTAAAATACACAATATAAAAAAGCTATCACATGACACATCTGTTCAACTTCATGTGTAACGTATAGCCTAACATCACTGCGCACCCTTAGATTAAACTATTGACACACTATTGGACCGACAACTATAACGTTTGGTAAGCAGCTACATGAGAAAACCGTGAATAATGAATACCGTGCAACAAACCAAGACAATTACGTATATGGACAGTTCTCACATTATTTTAATTCACAAAACGATTAACGCAGCTGTCCGCTAATGATATAAAAACGTTGCCTACTTCCGACTTATTATGGTGTATCGTTTGTGCCCAAAGAAATCCACTGCTTTGCACATTTAACACTTATCTAAAATGACAACACATGATAATATAATGTTGATCTGTTGATAACCTACCCTGTACAATAGTGAGTTAACTAGCCCGTGCGTACATGTTCTAATGCCCTGCTAAAAATGACGTAAAAAGTCACATTAATTCTGATCTGACAGACTGCGGTCGCTTTGACACAATCGGTTATGTATCGGCATCTAATACCACATTCAAAAGTGCCCAAATGAGAATTGGAAATGTCAGATTCAATGTGATTTTCGCTGTTCACACTTCCATAAAAAAAATCAGATCTGTGTCACATTTGAGGGAAAAAATCGGATCTGTGCCACTTTTTACCTGCAGTGTGAACGTAGCCATAGAGAGTTATTCATCTACAACCTCTTACTTTGGTATCTTTAGCTAACTTGCCTGCATTATGCCACGGAGTCAGAGATATATTGTTCCTCGGTGTAACGCCACCGGCTCTGTTAGCTTTCATAATCTGTCGAGACGGAATGTATCGATAAATTAGGTAATGCAAAGCAGTCTATTGTGTGTGAGTTTTATTTATTATCCTTTATTTTTACAGGTAGTCTCAGGTAGTTTAGCCCCGTTTGGTCCAGAGAACTGGTAACTTAGCTAGATAGCTAGTTATCGCTATCATTTATGAATAATGTTATGTTAGCTAATAAATGATAACAATTCTCTCCGGACCAAGTGGAGCTGGGTGCTACAACCAGCTAAACGTTACTGTGTGACTGGGTTTTGCTGTGTATTTGAATGTATTTAATAGTAACGTTACTTTAGGCAGACAAACAAGCTAACTTAGCTAGGTAACGTTAGCTCTACCATTCGGTTACATCCCAGGTCCTCTCCTCGATCGCGAAGACGTAGTTGTGAGGAGAGAGCAGGAAGGGGGCTGAGTTCAGTGTGGGCCTGAGTCAGTTCACCAAGACACACCCTTTCACTCCTTGACCGTTTGAATATTCATAATATGACTACGTGGCACCGTCGTCATATGACCACACCTACTCACGAGTTCCAGTTCAAATTGAAGCGGTAAAAAAGGCCTTAGAAAAGCCTCTGCAGTATCTCTTTAAAGAATTCTAGTGAAGTAACCCTAGTGGACCACACTATCTGCCACATTGAAGAACTCCGGGTTAAGTGAATTATCATTTCTACCTGTAATCAGCAATCATAGGATTCATTCATGCTCCTTAGATGCCAGGTTAGGGTTACACACTAATTTTCTGTCATGGTCTATGGACCCCCTGAAGTAGCCTTGGCCACCCCCTGGCCATCCCATGTATAAAACTCTAGTTCCACCACTGTCCAAGATGCGTTTTCAACACAATTTAGCCGTCCATGGACGACTGTTGTTCACTGGGTATGGACAGTGCTCTTACAGGCTACACCACTCAGACACCCCATTAATAAATTTAAAAGAAAAAAGTATTTTAAACTTTTATTGAAAACCTATCAACGAACTACTGCATTAGAAAAAACTGTGTGCAAACAAGGCAAAACACCATCAGAAAAAAAGAAGTTATAACTCCACTATTAATGATCAGTATTTACACAGGAAAAATGCCCAAGAACTATAATAAAAACAACAAAAATGGTAAAAAGAAAGCGATTCCGATTTACGTTTTTTATAAAAGTAGAGTCCTGGGAGGCCGTACACACACCGGAACATTCCGTCTGAGCTAAGGGGCTTATTGCAGCTGCTGGTAGGATTGGCTGGGTCTATTGGCAGAGGTGGTTGCCAGTTCTTACTGGAGAGTGCAGGTTGTGTGTTTTTGTGTAGAACATGGTGAGCGTGCAGGTGTTCATCTAGAAACCACCCGTATTCAAGGCTAATGCACAAGCATGCATAACCTGGTGTAAGGAGCACTACACTGGACCCCCGAGCAATGGGGAAAAGTACTAAGATCTGATGAGTTATGTTTTAAACTGTGAAACATGGTGGTGGATCTGTAATGGAGTGGGCGGCCATTTCATGGTAATCATTGAGTCCGACAATTGCTGTCCATGGTCGTATAACAGGCAAGGAATATGAAGCCATTTTAAAAGAGGCCAGATGCACCCTATGGTGCAAACACTATTCCCCCCTGATGTCCCCATATTCCAAGATTATAACACCTCCATACACTGTGCTAAAAAAATTCTACAAACTGCTAGACAAATTGAACACACTGCTAAAGAAATTGAACACACTGCTAAACAAATTCTACACACTGCTAAACAAATTCTACACACTGCTAAACAAATTCTAAACCCTGCTAAACAAATTCAGCACACTGCTAAACAAATTCTACACACTGCTAAACAAATTCTACACACTGCTAAACAAATTCAACACACTGCTAAACAAATTCAACACACTGCTATACAAATTCTAAACCCTGCTAAACAAATTCTACACACTGCTAAACAAATTCTACACACTGCTAAACAAATTCTACACACTGCTAAACAAATTCAGCACACTGCTAAACAAATTCTACAAACTGCTAAACAAATTCTACACACTGCTAAACAAATTCAACACACTGCTAAACAAATTCAACACACTGCTATACAAATTCTAAACCCTGCTAAACAAATTCCACACACTGCTAAACAAATTCTACACACTGCTAAACAAATTCTAAACCCTGCTAAACAAATTCCACACTGCTAAACAAATTCTACACACTGCTATACAAATTCTAAACCCTGCTAAACAAATTCAGCACACTGCTAAACAAATTCAACACACTGCTAAACAAATTCAACACACTGCTAAACAAATTCAACACACTGCTAAACAAATTCTACACACTGCTAAACAAATTCAACAAACTGATAAACACATTCTACACACTGATGAACAAAGTCTACACTGCTAAACAAATTCAAGAGTGGTTTCCTGAACACCAGGATAAAGTCAAATCACCAGATCTAAACATGATTGTACTTGTATGGGAAGTTATGGAGCAAAGAGTGCAAAATAGACTTCCACCTCCTTTCCTTCGTGAAGAGTGATCCGATATCCTAGTAGATGGTTCAGAACTTGTATGACAGCATTCGAAGAACTGAAGCTGTTCTGAAGGTGATAGATAGATAGAATAGGATAGAATAACTTTTATTTTATAACTTCAGTTGTAGCCACCAGCATCAACAAAAAAGACATAGACAGTGGGGCAGACCCACAACACACAAACAAACATATCAAATAATGACATTCAATAGAATCATTGCATTAATCAAATTAATTATGTGAATTAAAGTGGAATACAGCCAAATGTCATGATTAAAAATAGCCCCCGCTGTCCCAAGATGTCCATTGTCATTAAGCAGTCCAACACACGAACTCCGCATTCACAACTTTTCTCCGTACACACAGTGTTGCTGTACACTGTCGAAACGGAGCATTACATTACATTCATTTAGCAGACTCTTTTATCCAAAGCGACGTACAAGCACCGAACTGCGTCAGCCTTCCCACTCGTCGCCTCACTCCTCCCCCGCACCATCTTCTCTTTCCCTTCCCTGGTTACCTTTTGGAGATTTGTTGCTGCAGATCCAACGGACATTCCCGAGCATATGTTGCGAATGCGTCTCCATGGTGACGACCACAAACAAAATTATCCCGACTAGACAATTCGTCAATATTATCAAAACAAGCAGCAGGAGTGCCCTGAAAAATCTCCAGCCCGCTTCCCCGTACCACAACAGACACACAGTGCATGAAAAAAACAAAAGACAAAAGCCCGACACAACAAAATACATTCAAATTAACAAACACGAACACGAGAGACAGCTGGACTACATGTCGCCATTACAGCGCCACGTGAATGGTCGCCCTATTCCTTATGACTTTATATTCATCTATGAAGTGTTTCACTATTGTTTCAAACTCCTGTATTTCCTGTTATAACAGCATGTTATTGACACTGGTAACATTTTCAGTTGGAACAGTGGACGTCTCTCTGCCCTCCTTGTGAGTGTTGAGTCTCCTACAGCAGTGTGGGACCTTCAGTGTGTATCTGGCATCTTTCTTAATTAAGATGTACAGTAGGGTGTCCATTAAGGGGCTGATATGCAGGAACATGAATGCAATTAAATGCATTGTCTTGAAATTAACATAATCTTGCCATGAAAACGTATCAAAATAGTAAAGTAAATATATGCTCGGAAAGAACAGAACTAAATATATGAGCAGGACGAGTGCCAGTGTACCCAGAATCCTTTTCTTCTCTTTGTGTGGGACTGAGATGGAGTGGGAGAGGGCTCTCCACGTGGCCCCCAGGAAGAATGAAAGAAGTAGCAGAGGGAGGAGGAAGAAGAAGGAGGCGCATCCTATAATTTGGAGCCTGGAAAAAAAAAAATCCAAGCTGGAATACCCAGCTGTCATTAAGAGCACGTCAGACACATAAACAGCCAGTGAGAGGAGGATGGAGTGTTTGATAGTGCGGCGACATCGATACCACAAAGGATGCACAACCAGGAGGTATCTCTCCAACGCAATACACACCATGAACAAAATACTGGCTAATATACCAAAAAGGAATAAAGCAAAGCCTGCAATAGGTAATCCAAAGTAATCCTGTAAATACATGATTCTTCCAATGATCTGGATGAAATCTGAAATGAGGAGGTTTATGACATAAACAGGTGTGACATTGCCAGCTTTGACCTGATGATACAGGGCAAACACAGCCCAGCAGATAACTGGCAGCTCAATGCATATAGTTACTATGTCAAACACATATTCTATGTAGCCCAGAGACTCAATATTATTCCACATGTAGTAGTCATTTGTTAACATGGTGTCATTCCCCATGCCAGTCTCATATGATGTGTCCCCCTGAGACCCAGGTGTTGAATTTAAGTTGTCCATAGTGTCCAGGGTTCAGCTCTTCAGTTTTAACAGTCCTGATTCTTCACGTCCAGAAAACTACAGTGGCCACCCTAAAGAGAGACGAGCATTAAACATGTCTGTCTGTGTGTACATGTGTCTGTATGTACATGTGTCTGTCTGTGTGTACACACTGTGCAAAGTGCCTGATGAGCAAAAGATTATCAAGATTTTTCTTTTGTGTCAACATTAATTTTTAAAATTTACATTTTTATTTTGAATAAAAATATATATTTTTTCCTTTTTTGAAACACACTTTCAAGAAAGAAACATTATATTATGCTGACAAAATAATAGTATTGCAAGATTTGATGTTCTGTTCATTCAGTTTTCTTGGCTTGGAAAAGAAAGTTTTTTTTATTACCTCTTGGACTGGTGGGGATGGAGATGAATTACGATGGCAACAAGAGGGTTGTTGGATAATTATCCTGGGTGCTGAAGCTACTATAGGTTTAAATGAGGAGCAAGCTCATGCTTGTTAATTTAAATTCAATTTTGATAATTTTTTTCTGCATGATACAAATCAGGAATTTCCTCAGAAAGAGAATTGTTTTTTCACACATGCGCATGTGCTGACACAAACTTAGATTTCTTTTGATTTTTTCTTTTTCACTTTTTCATTTACATGTAAAAAGGTTTCTACAAAAAGTGAAATTATATTTAAGGCAGAACAGAATATAGGACATGTTAGACATGTCGTACATGATATTAGAGCTCTAGGTATGAATAAAAACTCTTAGGGCCCTATCTTACACCCGGCGCTAACTCAAACGCAAGTGTCTTTGCTATCTTACACCCGGCGCTAACTCAAACGCAAGTGTCTTTGCTATCTTACACCCGGCGCTAACTCAAACACAAGTGTCTTTGCTATCTTACACCCGGCGCTAACTCAAACACAAGTGTCTTTGCTATCTTACACCCGGCGCTAACTCAAACGCAAGTGTCTTTGCTACCTTACACCCGGCGCTAACTCAAACGCAAGTGTCTTTGCTATCTTACACCCGGCGCTAACTCAAACGCAAGTGTCTTTGCTATCTTACACCCGGCGCTAACTCAAACGCAAGTGTCTTTGCTATCTTACACCCGGCGCTAACTCAAACGCAAGTGTCTTTGCTATCTTACACCCGGCGCTAACTCAAACGCAAGTGTTTTTGCTATCTTACACCCGGCGCTAACTCAAACGCAAGTGTCTTTGCTATCTTACACCCGGCGCTAACTCAAACGCAAGTGTCTTTGCTATCTTACACGCGGCACAGGAAGGAATGGGAGCGAGTACTAATGCGAAAGGCTGGATTCGAACCAACAATGTCGCAAAGAGCACGGGAATACTATGGGTACGTCCCAATAGTCGAAAAATGCCACCTTTCCTCCTCCACTACCACTCCTCTACTCCGTGCCCCGCAAACGGATCTTTGTGTTTTAATCTAATGTTGCTGATTACATCTTAATTACGTATTAATGCTTACATATTAATTAATGTCTCGACGCAAACCGCAATGTCAGGTACATTGTATACTGTACATGTAAGTACTTGTACTGAAAACGTTCAGGCAGTTTTGCATATTTCCGGGTAGGAGAGGAGTGGTAGTTGGGGAGTGGAGGTGGGGAGGTCGGGAGTGAAGAATATTGGGACGCACCCTAGCTAACCCACGCTCCAGGCTGCGCCACGGGGAGACACGCCAGGAAGGTGTACTTCGGCTCATACTTAAATAAATAAATAAATAAAATATAGCTGCAAGCAGCGATTCCCGGGGACCGAGCGGCATGAGCAGCATTTGTCAAACACAGAAACAGCAAAATGGTAGACAACTCTAGACAGGGTTCACCCAAAATACAAATATTTGTTTCTAATCTGGGCTTTTGCCATTGTTGATGGTATCTTAACCCGATCCTGTTATAGTTTTGACAGCTCCGCGTTATCATAGCTATGATGCAGCTTTAGCAAAAACTGGTATGCAGTAACAGATTAAATAGCCTTTTTATTTTCATTCGTTTTTTGTTTTCAAAGAGGGCATTTCCCGGTATAATTGCAGACTTGTGGCGAAAGTGCCGCCGTGGTGATAGATTTACCTTAACATCTGTCCGAAATTGTAAACAGATCGTCGATTTTCATGGTAAGAAGAAATTTTCTGACACCGTACTATCTGTTAGCAACACCTGTAGATACAGGATTTACACTGACAGGCTACAGCCTAATCACAACCTTCAGGACAATATTAACACCTGTAGATATATTCATACAGGATTTACACTGACAGGCTACAGACTATTATCACAACCTTCAGGACAATATCAATCAACACCTGTATCTTCTATCATACAGGATTTACACCACATGATTGCAACAATATCAACGCAGCCTACAGTACTTAATGGCATAGGCACACACATACTGTCCCACCTCCACCAACAGTTCTATGATTCAGATTCTTCCATCAATCACACACACACACACACACACACACACACACACACACACACACACACACACACACACACACACACACACACACACACACACACACACACACACACACACACACACACACAGAGTGATCCATTCATTCTGCGTATAGACCTATAGCAAATAATAATATATCAACCTGTATTTCCTATCATATAGGACTTCCACCATATCACACATCCTGCCATAGAGACGCAATGATACAATAGCCTAATGTTTTCCAAAAAACAACCAATGTACTTGTATAAAACACAACACCTTGGAGACAAGAACTAACATAAGCCTACCTTATGCGATGAGAAAAGATTTCACCATATCGCTGGTCGTGTCTCCCCATAAAGCTGGATCTGTAACGTTGTTGAACCAGTCCTCCTGCATTTTTAATCCATACTTAGGTCCTGGTTGCGGGTTTTCAGGTTCAATCAAGTTGAGTTGAGGTGGGGCCATGTTAGCATCGTCCTCCTCGCCAGGCTCTTTGCTAGTAACGTTATTAGGGAGCCGACAAGTACGGACTTGTGGACTTGTGATTGAAATTGTGTCATAATCAGCAGCAGCCAGCAGCCAAGTAATAAACACTTCTATTGTAACCATTTACAAAGTGCATCTTACACTTTAAAATTATTTGACAATTTTATAAAATGTAAAAGGAGCACAGTCATGCTTGTTTAAATTGAGATTAATCGGATTAAATGCTTAAATTCTGTGTGTAGGCCTTTTTAAAATCACCGTCAGTGCAGCCGTTTCCTATTTATGGGAAATACGGCGGCAAAACTTCAAAGGGCAAACACGTCCAGTGACGTCACTGGGCGTGTTTGGCTTCAATCTCCAGCCAGTGTTTCCCAGAAGGTAACGGGCGCTCAAACTCCACCCTTGAACGCAGAGACTGGTTTATGGGCGGGCACCCATCCAGGCGATCACATGACATCCAACGAAAATACGTAACGTTAGCGTACAAATATCACGTGGCCTATCTTGGCCGACGACTATAGCCTGAGAGATATGGCGGACAGCTCTGAGTTCGCGGAGTTAGAGGACGAGCTTTTCGATTTTGACGAAGATATACAACCGTACAGTTTTGAACTGGAATTTACATAGGAAGAATTACTTGAGCAAGAGAGACAGAGAGCGGAGGACGAGGCAGCCGAAGCTAACAGAGAACAGAAAAGTGGGAATATAAATTGGTGCCAGTGTGGGAACTGTGAACCCATGCCGGCGGCGGCAGTGTAGTATAATGGTTAAGGAACTGGACTTGTAACTGAAAGGTTGCAGGTTCGATTCCCAGGTAGGACACTGCCGTTGTACCCTTCAGTATATATACAGCTGTATAAATGGATAAATGTAATAAGAAGTTGTGTAAGTCGCTCTGGATAAGAGCGTCTGCTAAATGCCTATAATGTAATGTAATTAGAGACGGAGAGCCTTGGCTGCCAACAGCAACGGCTGTTGGCAGAAACCGAACACAGAGTTTGCATCACTGCCAATAACAACTTTGAACCCTTGCTACATCATGCAGTACTTACTAACTTCTTCTGCAGCAATAGGAGGATTAACTGGAACTTCCAGTTAATCCTCCTATTGCTGCAGAAGAAGTTAGTAAGTACTGCATGATGCAGAGGGGGTGGCTCTGGGTGCCCGAGCCCCTGCCCATTTGCCCTCAGAGTCAAAAAGTGCCCTTTTTTTGGCTGGTGTTAATTGTATTTATATTTATATATTTCAATAACAAATAAAAAATAAATTAAAGAGGGAAATTCCCCTCCCCCCCCTTCCAAATGGTTTTGTCTCAAGCGATCAATCAACGTCGCATCTTCCGACATTCCGAATACAACTTGTCATGAAGAGCACCACTTCCCCTCCCCCAATTCGGTTACGGTGAATGATATCACTCAGGTAGGCACTGTTGTAATTATGAAACCACGATTAAACAACACTTACTTACTTTTTATGTTATATAGCCGTTAAAAAACTGAAGTAGGTCAGTAGGACTTGCCACCTTCACGCTGTAATTTTGTCATTACTAGCCTCGGTACTCGCGAGCGAGCAAGCTAGTTTAATTATCATTAAAACGACGTTATCTCCGTCATGCAGGACAACTTACAAATATGCAGTTAATTTCTGAAGCAGGTAGTTACGGTTTTGCATGGTTTTGGTAGTTTAGTGTTTAGTCACCCCCTTTTCTTTATAGCCAGTTTTCTAAAAACGTGATGTTAAGTGTATTATTGTTTGGGCATGTCGCAGTGTGTTTTCCCCATTAAAATAAAAGTTTCAATCAATCAATCAATCAATTTTGATTGGGAAATAAGAAGCAGCATAAGCACTGTTAGAAGAGGCAAATACACCTGTCTCCAAAACGTGTGTTTTTAGCGATTTTATAGTTAAGAATGTATAGTTGACTGTGCTATGTTCATTACTAGGAAAGGAATGCACAGAAAGGAAAGGCTTAAGAAAAAGAAAGCTGGAGCTACAGCAGGCAGCCCAGAGTAGCAGCTCCCTCCTTTCATAGGCCAGCTAGTAGCAGTAGGGCGGATGAAAGCACAGGAAAAGATGATTCTGATTTGGAGAGAGATATATTGTCTCCTGATAAAGAGCCCTGTGACTGAATTGGTCTAAACAACTGAACACATGACTGACTGCATTTCTTACACCGACTGACTTGCATTACTACATAAAATCTGTGGTTTCTTCATGGAATAATGTGTTTCAGTAGAATTTAAACAGGTCCCATGTTATGAACATAGTGTGTGATTATGGATGGCGGCGGTGTGGCAACATTGGAGTGGGAATAGTGTGTGTCAGTGGGGTGAGTGCCCTTTTTTTTTTTGCTTGAGCCCCTGCCCCTCAAAATGTCTGTGCACGGCCCTGACTGGAAGAAGTATCCACAACCAAGGGGTCCAGGAGGGAAACTAAGCGACGAGTGAGTAAATATCTAGCTAACAAGCTGTATCAAAATTTTGTAATTTAGCTAACGTTTGCTAAACTTATGTTAAAGTCGATATGTTGTGCTTGCCAGCATGACACCAAGATTCGGACATTCCATGTAATGTCAGTTAGGCTAACGTTACTGTCGGAATCAGTCGCTTGTTGGCTATACCTAGATGGCTATCTAGCAGCTCATTTAGCATCCTTTGTGCAACAACAGATATTACATTACTATAACCAGTTTTTTCTGTCACCGCTTTATTTAACGTTAGGCAATTCAGACTGACCGCTTATCGTTGGCTATTGGAATGGGTACTCCATGGCGAACGACTGGGGAGAGGCGTAAGAGTTGTGCTGCCATCGTGTGTAGTCTGCAGTACGTCAAAGATACCCTTCTCCCGATGGTCAATATGTTGGATTTCTGGACATCGACGAAGACTGAACCAGACTCTGCACTTTGTGATACCTCACGCTTTACTTTTGTTTTATTATTGTAAAAATGTGGCCATAATTGTCAGAAAAATTAGCCCATAGTGTTCAATAATAGATATACAATGCTATAGTTACTGTTTCTCCTGTTGAGTTGGCTTAGTATAAATTTCCAACATATTTGTTGGTTTACATGGTCTAAGTTTGAAAATGCATACCTCTATCACATTCAATAAAATCACTGGGATTGTAATTGATTATTTGGAATGGTTGTTACTTCAACATAAGATTATCTTCATTATGGCAAGGTAAACAAAGACAAAAAAAAGTGATATTGTAATAATAGTAGTAGTAAGTCTGTATTGTCCCCAAGGAGCAATTATTGTGCAGTAGTTGAACAACACATACTGAAAGGTATAAAAATAAGTAAAATGAAATAAAGTAAAATTAAAAATTAAAATGCCAGAATTTCCAATATTTCTTAAGGTACCGCAGACTCGACAAGCAAATTCTTTGATTTAGCTCCCAGTAATTTGCCACTATAGTCGCGCTGGAAGTCCTCTGGCTTGAAATGTTTCGAACAAACATGAACTTTGTCGTAATCCTTTTTTGGCAAATTTATCGGATTGATCGGGTTGTTAATTGCTGCCAGCCACTGGATGCACCTCGTCTCATTTTTGGGCAAACGGTATCCTGACTTAATATCGCACCCACGTACGGCGCACGATGGCATTTTGGGCAGACACGCAAGAATTTTCTGCAGTATCTTCACTTGAACAGTTAGCTCGTCACCGTGCTCGCAGCAGTGGCGTGTACGCCCCCTATTACATATTCATGCACACCAAACCTAAGCGTGCGCAGGGAGATATGGGAAATATGGTAAATAAGGCTGGAGCTGCTCTGGGCCCATATCTCAAAAACCACAATTCCAATCTTTATGATTTTTTGGAAAATATGAAACATTGAAATAGTAGATTACAATGCAGAAAACATGCATAAGCGTGACTGTGCTCCTTTAAGATGCTGCACACATTGTAGGCAGTTGCTCAGTTTATAGTGTACAATTGGGTCCTGGGTTAAAATGTTGTCATAATTTTGCACCAGATCCAGCAGCAGCCGGTGTCAACTGCAGGTGGAGAGCAGGAGAAAGAGTCAGAGAGTTTAGAGGTGAGATTTACATACTTTAGAAAAAGTAATAAACACTTCTATTGTAACAATTTACAAAGTGCATCTTACACTTTAAAATTATAAGGCACCCATGTTTATTGTACAATTACATTTATTTCAATACGATCTGCACAGTGTGTATTTGACATCTTTCTTAATTAAGATGTACAGTAGGGCGTCTATTAAGGGGCTGATATCCAGCAATATGCATGCAAGAAAATAGATTTTGTGGGAAAGATAATAACCGTCCCGTGATTCATCAAACATATACAAAAGTGCTAATATGCTTGGAAAGAATAGAACTAAATATATGAGCAGGACGAGTGCCAGTGTACCCAGAATCCTTTTCTTCTCTCTGTGTGGGACTGAGATGGAGTGGGAGAGGGCTCTCCACGTGGCCCCCAGGAAGAACACAAGAAGTGGCAGAGGGAGGAGGAGGAAGGTGGAATATAATATAATTATGACCTGAAGGGAAAGGAAATCCCAACTGAAATACGCAGCGGTGAATATGAGCAGCTCAGACACAGACAGCCAGTGAGATGAGGACGGAGTGTTTGATAGTGCGGCGACATCGATACCACAAAGGATGCACAACCAGGAGGTATCTCTCCAGCGCAATACACACCATGAACAGAATTCTGGCTCCTAAACCAAAAACTAATAAAGCAAGGCCTGCAAGATACTTTTCTATATACCATTCCTGTGAATACAAAATTCTTCCAATGATCTGTATTAAATCTGAAATGAGGAGGTTTATGACATAAACAGGTGTGACATTGTCAGCCTTGACCTGATGATACAGGGCAAACATTGCCCAGCAGATAACTGGCAATCCAATGCATATAGTTACTATGTCAAACACATATTCTATGTAACGCAGAGACTCAATAATATTCCAATTCATGGAGTCAAATACCGGGAAGTCATTTCACATATTCAGAGACTCAAGTGTTGAATTAAAGTTGTCCATGGTGTCCAGGGTTCAGCGCTTCAGTTTAAACAGTCCTGATTCTTCACGCCCTGAAAACTACAGTGGCCACCCTAAAGAGCGACAAGAGCATTAGAAGTATGTCTGTCTGTGTGTACATGTGTCTGTCTGTGTGTGCATGTGTCTGTGTGTACATGTGTCTGTGTGTGCATGTGTCTGTGTACATGTGTCTGTATGTACATGTGTCTCTGTGTGTGCATGTGTCTGTCTGTGTGTACATGTGTCTGTCTGTGTGTGCATGTGTCTGTCTGTGTGTACATGTGTCTGTGTGTACATGTGTCTGTATGTGCATGTGTCTGTCTGTGTACATGTGTCTGTCTGTATGTACATGTGTCTCTGTGTGTGCATGTGTCTGTCTGTGTGTACATGTGTCTGTCTGTGTGTGCATGTGTCTGTCTGTGTGTACATGTGTATGTCTGTGTGTACATATGTCTGTCTGTGTGTGTACATGTGTCTGTGTCCATGTGTCTGTCTGTGTGTACATGTGTATGTCTGTGTGTACATATGTCTGTCTGTGTGTGTACATGTGTCTGTGTGTCCATGTGTCTGTCTGTGTGTACATATGTGTGTCTGTATGTACATGTCTGCTTAATTCTCATTTAATTAAATACATTTTTTTTCTCTGTATGATACAAATCAGGAATTTCTGATTGTCCTTTCCCACATAGCGCACATGGCAACAGAAACCTACACAGATTTCTGTAGAATTTTTCTCTTTCACATACATGCAAAAATATAAGGTTTCTACGGAAAGTGAAAATATATTTAAGGCACAACAGAATATAGGATGTACTGTTATATGTTCATGATATTAGAGCTGTAGGTATGAATAAAAACGAATATTATGTTATAAACCAGCAGCTGCTGTAACTCATCCATCCACTATCTACCCCGCTTATTCCTGGTCAGGGTCGCAGGGGGGACTGGAGCCTATCCCAGCATGCATTGGGCGAGAGGTAGGAATATACCCTGGACAGGTCGACAATCCATCGCAGGGCACACACACCATTCACTCACACATTCATACCTATGGGCAATTTAGAGTCTACAATTATCGTAAGCTGCATGTCTTTGGACTGTGGGAGGAAACCGGACTACCCAGAGGAAACCCATGCGGACACGGGGAGAACATGCAAACTCCGCACAGAAAGGCCCCTGGCCGGGATTCGAACCCAGGATCTTCTTGTGATGCAACAGTGCTAACCACTGCACCACCGTGCTAGTACGTGTTTTTTCATAAAACTTATTTTCCATCCTCGTCCATACCTGTAGGCCAAATGAGATGAATACATGTTTGTTTCTGCCATGGGCCAAACACGCTCCATCCTGTGCTGAATGCTCTATTGATGCTGCTCCAACAGCTGCCAGCTCTATGTGGGGGGCGTGGCTTAGCCTGCAGGGTTTCCCAGGTTACATTACATTTACTAATTCAGCTTCTGATGTTTCTATTATTTAGCGTTGTATTTTATGGTTTTATGTTTCTTGGCTTAGGGCTTGTTATACGTTTGTATTCCAAAATTGTACTTTGGTTTTTGGTTAACACAGCTGGCATTAAAAAGTGTGTATACTGTATACTGTGACATAATGCTGGGTGATCACTGTGTCAGATGGTGAACGGACAGGACATCACAGGAAAAATGCCACATTTTATTTACTTCTTATACTTTAAAGAAAGATCAGTGCCAATAAATAAGAACTTGGAACAACTAAAGGCACCATTATCAAAAGGCAGAAGGACACAGTGCTCCAGGGGTTAGGAGTCAAAGGACACACACATTCAGCAGAAGATCTCTGTCTTTGGCCCGAGAGCTGAGCCTTTTTATTGAGCCCAATTTAGGGAACAACTGCCAGTGAGTCACAGCCGCTACCCTGCCTGTGAGTGGGGCTGACCCTTTCTGTACTGCCAGCGAGTCAGAGCCGCTACCCTGCCTGTGAGTGGGGCTGACCCTGTCTCAAGCTCCACATAACATACATATTCCTTTCATTTCCATCTTCCGTTACAAATGTAAGCTGTCAGAGCGCTATGGGAAGGTCTACAGTATCTACATCGGGAGAATGCCAGCTGTGGTGCTCAACGGTGTGCAGGTGATGAAGGAAGCTCTGGCCACTCAGTCTGTGGTCTTTGCTGGACGACCCCAAGACCTTATGATGAATCACCTAGGAGAGGGGAAAGGTAAAAATACAATAATGTCTATTTTAAAGGGCATTAATGACATTTTATGTGTTCATTCACAATTATTTTTTATACATTTCCAGCCATGTTTTCTCCACAGTTGTACATCTTAGATTATGATTATTATTATATTAATTATAATATTATTATTATATTATGTATTATTAATACAACATTATTAGATTATGGTTGTATTGGTACTTATACTAATATAGGACTGATAAAACAAATGGAAGAGAGGGCGGGGAATCACGTGGAGGAGGAGGAGTCAAGTATTCTCAGATTATTGTTTTATTGGTTTTATTGGTACCTGTGTAAGGAACGTTGTACCTGAAATGTGTGCCCTGTTCCAGTGGGCATTTTCCACACTACAGATTACTCAGTACTGTAGAATCCTGGTGGGCTTGCAAAAGGAGATGGGTCTCGCCTCTCTGATGGCAACTGCTTATGAGCGCCTGCTTCATTTAAGTGAAACTAATGCACTTTACATTATCCAGAGCGACTTACAATTAGTGCACAACGAAAAAGGTCTATATTCGTAAATCACCAACATTCCAAGTACCAATTAATGAGAGTGCAATGGGCGGGCCATAACACACTGGCGGTAGGCAATCCTTTGTCGCTACAATTGGCTTGTGGAAGGGATGGTAGAGAGGGTTATATAATATAGGATAGATAGGAGTAAATGAGGAAGAGCGGGATGGGAATCAGGGTGGAGAAGGGGAGTGGGGGGGGATCCAGAACTTCCATCTGGAGGGCCCGGTGCTCAGCTTTAATGAGGCGCCTAATTTATATATGGATAGATTCCCTCGCAGAGGTAATGCTAGTAATGGCAACCCTGTAATACAGGAGTTCTGTGGAAATGAATTTGTCCTTACTAGATGCTTTTAGACTTTCACATCCTATTGGAATAAAATTTTTCACATGGTTTAGGTCTGATATGTCTCAAAGATCGCACATTGACTTTTGGCTCATTTCTGATAATCTTGCCCTCTGCTCTGTTCGAGTGATATTACCCCTGCTCCATTAACGGATCATGCTGGCATTGATCTGTTGCTCTCTAATATAGAATCTCCTCAGCATTACAATGATTGAACTCCTCCTCCTTACAGCAAGCTAGTTATTGCTTGGGTATCAAGAATATTATTAGTACATTCAAAAGATTGAATTATGTTAATGCTGTATCAAAATGGAAATTGTTTGTGTGAATGTCAAAAGTTTTCAGTAAGATATTGGGAAGCAGCAGTCAAAGAATAAAAACAAAATGGTTGCTGATATTTTAAAGGGCATTAATTACATTTTATGTGTTCCTGCTCCAAGCAATGAGGATAAAGAAAAGTTGCGGGAGGAGTTGAATTTGTTTTACTCTGAAAAAGCAAAGGGGGCTTTTATAAGATCCAGGGCCAGATGGTTGGAATGTGGGAAAAAAAAAAATTATTATGTCAATAACACACTATCCAAAGATGAAAAGGCTATCTCCTTATTTATTTCAAATTTTTATCAAAAGTTTATATACTTCTTCTTTTGACCGTCAAGCTCATCTCACTTTTTTGCGAAGGCGCAGCCCTTTCTAAATAGAACTGTGAGCTTTGTTAAAGTCCTTTAACTTTAAAAGAATTGGATTCTATTATTACCAAAGTAAAACTCAAACAAGAAGTTCACAAGTTGTATTTAGTCTATGACATGAAAGCTGCTACTGACGTGAATGGTATTTCCAAGTTGGAAGCTCGTGTTTACCGTCTCTCCCATATGACGTGAACGCAGCATAAGAAAAACGATGATGAGAACAGGCCATTCGGCCCAACTTGGCTCGTAATTTTTATTCATTTTTATTTTTTTGCGTGCGTGCGTTGCTTTTTGGAATTAGTTGGAACCGTGATGTTTAAGTGCCCTCATACTCACCAGTGTAAAGCCGGCTGGCAATCAGAAACTTTGGTATCAAATATATCCTCCACTGCACACACAAACTGTCTGGGTCAACCAAAAATCAGATAGGCTACTGAAACAATATATTTTTTTAAATCAAAAACGCCAGAAAGTGAAGTAGCCTACTGCTTTAAGGTGAAATGTTGAATCCCAGTCGATCTCTTTCATTCAACTAAAAGTGTCATTTAATCTAGAAATCTCAGAGGTGGAGTTTGTTTGTTATACAGTTCGGTGCAAAGGCCAGTAGAACAGTAGTCACCATGCTGAGCTCCCTGATTCTCCTGTGGATCGGCTTCGGCCTCCTATTCTTCCTCTTCAGAACTAGGAGGCCCAAAAACTTCCCGCCTGGACCTCGGCCCATCCCGATATTCGGAAACCTGCTGCAGCTGAACCTGGCCGATCTTCTCAACGATTTGAGGAAGGTACAGTAAAAACTAAAATCACAAATAAGCGAACCAGGGCAACCTTTAGCCTATATTAGTTGTGAACTGCAGTTCTGAAGCCAGAACAAAGTCTCTAACTTTACTTTTTGCATGCTTACTCTTCATGTATGCTTACGGTTCATAATAAATAACAAAGAAACGTGGACGGGCATTTGTGAATGCGATAAAAGCTTCACGACGTTTGTTATATAAGTTCATTTATATAACAAGCTACTCACGAGCAGGCGTCTGTTGGGTCCTAATGCTTATTTTATTATATGTGAAATAATCAGGAGAAAAGGCAGAGAAATCTATGCTTAGGGCCTATATATTAGAGAATTTGTGCATCGTTTTCCATTTTTTGCCTTGACGCATTTTATTACTGGATGTAAAGACATTTTGGTTCTGTTGCATGTCAATCTGTTGTTTCTAAAAAAAAATTTAAATTATTAAAAAATTATATTTTAAACCATAATTAACCTTCTGGTTTCTTCAGGGTTCAGTCATAAGCATAATACTCTTCAAACTTTAAATGGAGCATTATTAAGTGTATATTGTGATAATTATCTATATTGAGCAATATAAAAAAAATATTATTGTGATACACTTTTTTGCCATATCGCCCAGCCCTAGGTTAACCAGAAAACGGTTGTAGCTTCATAACCACGTTGGATATTTGGTTCCTTAAACATTATAATGTTTATATAAGTTTATATAATGGTCCAGCCCTACACCCCAACCCTCTATGCTCTGCTGCCACCCGGCACCTAGCTCTTCCCTCCCTGGACATCGCTCTTCCCAGCATCAACCCATCCCTACTGGCTCCTTGATGGTGGAAAGACTTTCCCACCTCAGTCAGCACAGCACAGTCCCTCCCTACCCTCCAGCGTAACCTGAAGACACATCTGTTCAGCAAATACCTCACTCCTCCTTCTCCACCCTGATTCCCTGCCCTCTCTTCCATTTGTTCTATCTATCCTATATTAGTATAAGTACCAATACAACCATAATCTGAGAGGTACAACTGTGGAGAAAACATGGCTGGAAATGTATAAAAATAATAGTGAATGCTGCTGTCTCAGGCTCCACATAACATGCCTATTCATTTCATTTCCATCTTCCGTGACAAATGTAAGCTGTCAGAGCGCTATGGGAAGGTCTACAGTATCTACATCGGGAGAAAGCCAGCTGTGGTGCTCAACGGTGTGCAGGCGATGAAGGAAGCTCTGGCCACTCAGTCGCTGGTCTTTGCTGGACGACCCCAAGACCTTATGATAAATCACGCAGGAGAGTTTAAAGGTAAAAGTACAATAAACGTACATCCTCCAACATAATACCACACTCTTCACAACTTCCTGTGTACAAGGCAGTTCAAGTGCACAAAACCATGAGATTTAAAAATCATGAGATTATTGTAATTCTGAAAGAATCAAATTAAAATGGTTATATGTATTATCCACAGCCACTTGAATCAGAGACAATCAAATAACTTTCTGAAAGTACTACATATCCAGGTGCAACTGCCTTCATCTCATTAGGTGCTACATGGGCAGACTTGAGCTTTTCCTGGACAGTTTTGGTTCCTGGTTTACAGATACAGACAGATTATAAGCCACAGAAAGAGACAGGGACACCAGGCAGTGGGAGTTAAATGGTGATCTAACCAGAACGGGTGAAATTTTCGGACAGTTCATGTGGATGACCTCAACAAATATGATATACAAAGCGAAAATGGTTTGAGAAAATAACAACAATGGCAAAAGTAAATTACTTGATTGGAATTTAAATGAAAGGGTTCTAAAACTATTCTTGCCAAATGTATGGTATTACTCAATATATATTAGCATTGTTTTATGAACACTGCCCCCAGTGGCCTGGATGACCAACGACAAATTTGAATTTGAATCTTAGGGGTTGCCTTGACAACCGGGCCTATATGGAAGGAGCACCGGAGATTTGCCCTAATAACCCTACGGAACTTTGGCCTGGGGAAACAATCCATGGAGGAGAGGATTCTGGGAGAGATTTCCTACATAACCTCACATTTGGAAAAGAATGCTGGTAGCAATAGTAAAAAAACTATTTTAAAAATCTGTTTACTTTGTGATGTTCTCTCTCTCTGTAGACCTGAGAATTTATCTGTGTGCCATGTTTTTTAAGAGTAAACATTAACAATAAACTTTTTTTATTAATGTGATTAAAGCAAGGGCACTAATCTCTGCTTTGCCATTTCTGGAAGGTAAAGCTATAGACCCGCAGATCCTGTTCCACAAGGCCGCATTCAACATCATCTGTTCTGTCCTGATCGGGATTCGGTTCAAGCACGAAGATGAGTTTCTGAAGCTCAACATCCACTATATTACGGAGAGCACAACGATCCTCAATGGCCCCTGGGCTATGGTAAGTGTACCGAACTCAGTCCAAACCAGAAGCTGAGATTAGTAGAGTATTTTATATTTGACATGAGTCACAATTATGGCCCAATTATTAATTATTCCTTTTCAGTTACGTTTTTTACTAATCACATTCCACTATACTACATAGAGGAGATCAACTCCAGTTGTTTGGGACCAAAATGTTTTCTGATTTCTTCTTGTACATTTGTTGAAGTGTACTCACTTATTCCTGATATAACAGTGACATGTAATTTATGATTTATTAGCATTTCATATAAATATGACTAACAGGCAATTATGGTTGATTCGCATAATTATAAAGAAAAACAAGTTATCATATAAAATGTACACATGGCACAAGAATCACAAAACAGTGTAGATAAACAGGTTAGGAACAGAGGTTGAGGTTTTGCATAGCAAACGTGGCAGGTGTTTTATGTTTTCTGGAAAACTGGTGTTTCTGATATTTTGTCCACCCCCTGTGGATGGATAGATAGATAGATAGATAGAAAGATAGATAGATAGATGGATGGATGGGTGGACGGATGTACCTAGGCCTAAACTCAAAACCTATTAACTTTCCACGCTGCAGATTTATGATATGTTGCCCCTGCTGAGGCACCTGCCCCTGCCCTTCCAGAAGGTCTTTCAGAACTCGGCCAACATGAGAAAGTCATTGGGAGAGCAGGTGTCCCAACACAAGAAGACTCGGGTCCCAGGAGAGCCACGGGACCTAACTGACTGCTACCTAGATGAAATGGAAAAGGTACCACAGCACATATTTAAGCCATACTCTCTACTGTCTGTTATGGGTATAGCCCACAGTCCCAACTGGAGTCCTTATTGGCCCAATGCCACCAAATGGTGACATATAATTGGCTACTGCATTGACCAGGGTAGAGGGTTGAGCAAGGCAGGGTTTTCCCCTCATTATGATAGGAGAGAGACTTGTCTGGTTGATCAAGTGCCTGTGGTCTGCCTGCACAGCAGTAGTGCAGCTCTGCTGATGGAATCCATCCATTATCTAACCCGCTTATTCCTGGTCAGGGTAGGATGGAGCCTATCCCAGCATGCATTGGGCGAGAGGCAAGAATACACTCTGGACAGGTCGCCAATCCATCGCATGGCAGACAGACCATTCTCTCACACACTCATACCTATGGGCAATTTAGAGCCTCCACTTAGCCTAAGCTGCATTGTCTTTGGACTGTGGGAGGAAACCAGAGTACCCGGATGAAACCCACGCGGACACGGGGCCAACATGCAGACTCCACGCAGAAAGGCCCTTGGCCTGTATTTGAACTCAGTACCTTCTTGCTGTTCAACATCTGCCATATCACGGAGAAGGCACTTGATGTCAGGCTAGCCACTGTGCCACCGTGTCGCCCTGCTGATGGAATTCCAAGTGGAAAGACACAACTGATAAAAACGTTTTGTCATGCTTACTGAAATTCATACATTATGTGATCTATCTCCTTGCTCTTTTGTCTGCT
Source organism: Synaphobranchus kaupii (assembly GCA_029718625.1). Classification (NCBI taxonomy): domain Eukaryota; kingdom Metazoa; phylum Chordata; class Actinopteri; order Anguilliformes; family Synaphobranchidae; genus Synaphobranchus; species Synaphobranchus kaupii. The sequence continues at coordinate 7,159,750 of CM056394.1, read as the reverse complement.
GTCTCTGTCAGAGAGGAGATGATGGCTCCTCCTTCAGTGAAAAACAGCTGATCGCATGTCTACTGGACCTCCTCTTTGCTGGAACGGACACCACCTCCAACACGCTCCTCTTTGCCTTCCTGCACCTCATGACTCATCCAGACGTTCAGGGTGAGATATCAGTTGTGTTTCCATGGTAACCTCTGCATGAGACTGAAATGCACACAACAGCCTTTAATGTGGAGAACAGTGTCTCCCAGCTCAGTGACGTGTGCCGCCTCTGCCTGTGCTCTCCAGAGAGGTGTCAGAAGGAGATCGACGAGGTGCTCGGGGAGAAGGAGCAGGCCTCTTTTGAGGACAGGCACATGATGCCCTACACACAGGCCATGATCCACGAGGCTCAGCGAGTCGCCGACACGGTGCCACTCAGCGCGTTTCACGCCACCACCAAAGACACGCGGCTGATGGGCTACGACATCCCCAAGGTGAGTCCACAAAACATCCTTTAGAGAGGATGGTACTAGACTAGGTCTCCTTCCCCCTCATCCCTCCATCTTGTCTTCCCTGCCTGTTCTGGTTTCAGGGCACCCTCATCATCCCCAACCTCTCCTCTGTACTGAATGAAGAAAGCCAGTGGAAGTTTCCTCATGACTTCAACCCCTCCAACTTTCTCAACGATAAGGGAGAGTTTGTGAAGCCAGAGGCCTTCATGCCCTTCTCTGCAGGTAAGACTCGGACACTTCCTGTGCAGTGACTTTGCTTTGGGTTTTGCTTTGGACTGCTTAGCTGTTCATTCACAAGAAAGCTAATTAAAGGTTATAGACTGCACTGCATCTATGCTTCCGGCAATAAGCATCTCAAAATTTGATTTATGACCGTTACCTGTCTACCCTGGCTCCCCACCCTCCCCATCTGTCCTGCTGCACAGTGAAGGAATGGTCTTTTTGGAATTCAAATGTTGTAAGTTTGTACACATTTTGCTTTTGACATTTGACGACACAGTGTGGGTGTGTGTTGCAGGGGCTCGGGTGTGTCTGGGAGAGGGTCTCGCACGCATGGAGCTCTTCCTGATCCTCGTGACGCTGTTACGCCGCTTCAAGTTCGTCTGGCCTGAGGATGCCGGGGTGCCTGACTACACCCCCATTTTTGGTATCACTCAGGGACCCAAACCCTACAGACTGGGCGTTAGACTAAGAGACAGGGCGAGTTTACATTAGTCGCCTGTGGGGCTGGACTTCACCCGCAGATGGCGCTGTAGTGCACAATGCATGGTAACACATACTGTATCTCTAATCAAATAGTGATTTAATGCAAAAGGAAGTAAACTCAACTGTCACAATAATAATGGTGCGGCTTCTAATCATTTACCTTGAAAAATATAGCTTTGTGTATGTATACTTCCGGACCTGGGGCTGAATCAACGCCCTTCCATACTCTTGAGTATGCTTGTCGAGTACACTGGATGAGAAAGTTAATATAGCTTTGTGTGTGTATACTTCCGGAGAGAACAGGAGGGAGGTCATGAAGTGGCTTATACTAAGCAAATCATTTATTTCCATCTAATACTGAATTAAAAGTTTTGAACAGGGGTTTATCTTTTATACCGATGTGGGGAACGGAGAGGGGGCATAAGGAGGAGTTTAGAAACGATATGACGGCTTATCATCGACGTCTTAAGCGATGTGCTTTTTTTAGAGGGGGCAGGGGGAGAGGGAGGAGGGGGAGGGCTTATTTCTGTTGCCGGAGAGTGGGAGCCGGAGAGTTGGAGGGTGCCAGGGCAGGTGCGGGAGCTTATTAGGGAGGATTGGAGGGAATGGAGAGGGGTGGCGCCACACTTATGGAGGGATCGGAGAGATTGGGGCGTTGAACAGACTGAGGGGGAGAGGGGGAGAGGGGGATCGTTATAAAGGGGGTGTAGTGGTGGTCATGGACAGGGCACAATATGAGTTGGAGGCGGAGCGGCAGTCGGCTAATGGGGGAATACTATAAAAAGCTGAGTGGGCCCATCTATCTTGACACTATTTTGGAGGGATTAGTGAAGGAGGGGTTTTATTTAAGAAGAAACAGAGGGAGTATTTGCGGGGGGCAGAGGGAGGCTAGGCCCAGACAATTTTACTTGCTCCCGAAGATGCATAAGGAGCCGGGGACGTGGACAGTGCCGTTTCAGATGCCACCTGGTAGGCCGATAGTGTCGGATTGTGGTAGTGAGACCTGCCAGGTGGCAGAATTTGATTATTTTTTAAATCTGATATCCGTGAGGCTTCCGGCGTATGTCAAGGATACGCTAGACCCCAGGCGGCCGGATGGGGCGCTATTAGAGCTATTACAGACTATTACAGATCAGCCTTACTCAGAATGATTTTATTTTCAACGAAGAATATTATTTGCAGATTAAGAGTATGGCAATGGGCAAAAAGTTCACTCTAGCATATGCCAACACAGTATCTAAGGTGTTTGGATGATATTTGGTGGGTGTGGGAGTATACTGGGGAGGAGTTTGGTGAATTTGGTTTTGGAAACGGCCCATCTCTTGCCTAACCAGGAGTGTGTGGGGGTGTTGTAATTCGCTGAATTTAGGGACGGTTGATTAAATGGTCGCACAGGATCAATTAGGGTTTTTAGGAGATTTGAAACGTAGGCCCAATGCCCCTCTCACAGGCCAAGGTATGGTGGGTAGCCTGGTTTTGGTATAAATTGGCCCCACCTCTTGCCTAACCAGGAGTGTGTGGGGGTGTTGTAATTAGCTGAATTTAGGTACGGGTTAATTAAATAGTCGCACGGGATTAATTCGAGTTTTTAGGAGATTTGAAACATAGGCTGAATGCCCCTCTCACAGGCCAGGGTGTGGTGGGTAACTTGGTTTTGGTATAAATTGACCCACCTCTTGCCTAATCAGGAGTGTGTGGGGGCGTTGCAATTAGCTGAAGGTTGGCACGGGGGAATTTAGTTTAATTTAAGCCTTGGTGTCTGTATTACAGGTAACGCAGGCACAGTGTTTCACCCATAGATATTGAACCGTAGGTTCAATCTCTTTGGTTTCACCATCCTTTGTCACTCTAAGTTTTTTAAAGATTTTCAGTGAGCTACTGCAACCTTTCCAATGGGCTGTGTCCGAATCAACGCCCTTCCATACTATTGAGTATTATTGAATTTCAGCATTGCCTCTGGCTGTCCAATCACACTGTGCGACAAAGTATGACGATGTCCACAAAATACGAAAATTCTGGAAGTGCTCGACATGGAAAAGTTTTAATATTGGGATCAATTTGTTTTTAATTCCTGAAACTGAAAATCTGCAGTGTGCTATCTGCAAATGTAATTACAACACAGAGCCTATATAAACAAGACAGTGCCTTAAAGCAGTTTAAAAAAGATACATGTCATATCTACAATTTCTTCTAAATAAAGTGTTACAGCTTTTTTTTACAGCTGGGAGACACTATTCTCCACATGTGTGCATTTCAGTCTCATGCAGAGGTTACCATAGAAACACAACTGTTATCTCACCCTGAACGTCAGGATGAGTCAGGAGGTGCAGGAAGGCAGTGGGGAGCGTGTTGGAGATGGTGTCCGTTCCAGCAAAAAGGAGGTCCAGTAGACATGCGATCAGCGGTTTTTCATTGAAGGAGGAGCCATCGTCGTCTCTCTGACAGAGACCGCAGTCAAAACAGCAAGGAGAGCGATCACATAATAGGACCTGTGCACTCCAAAACGATTTTGTAGCCTACATGAGACGGTGGAACCTGAAGATCAACGGGATTCCAGACGAAGGGGAGAACGTTAAATTAACAGTGATTAATTTCTCTCGAATTTCTCCTGGTCTCACCGATTCTCTTCAAAAATCAGTGGACATTGCTCATCAGCTCGGTCCTCGAAAGAAGAATGGCATTGGTGAGATGGTGGTGGCAATGGCAGCCGCGATGCATCATAGTGTGGTTCATTTCCCGTATGCACAAGGGATCAAATCTGGGCTGACGCCAAAGGATCAGAGGTCCTCAGACAGAAGAACGTCAAGATTATGAAGGACTTAACCCAGTTTCTCAGGGATGCATGGGCTAAACTATGGCCTTTGGTGGAGGAAGCCAGGAAGTAAAAAAATAAACCAGCAGGTTTTTGTGGTCCTTTCACCATCGTAGCTGGCACAGGAGGCTTTCTGCTAGATGATCTGTCATGATGTTGACAAGATAAAGCACCATCTGTATTTTCCATCTCTAATATGTTAATTTGTACTATAAAATAGGCAATATGAAGGATGGAAATAACGCCCTTTGCCTGCTTAGAAAGGTAGGCCTAATTGTTTTTATTTTTATTTTTTCACTGGATGGCGCTGTGCACCTCCTCCTTTGTGGCAAGGTTTGAGTTAGAGCACAACTGAACTTTGGTAGAACTTTGGCTTGTGTAGTTACCTGGCGATGATATGAGTCCAAATGGTGGCGAAATATGTTCGTTAGTTGCTCTGTGCTCCACTGGGGTGATAATCCAGAATAGGGTATTTGTCGCTCTCCATTCACTTCTCTAGGGCGCCAAAACGGTCTCAAAATGACACTTCTAGCACATATACAAACGCGAACGAAGCAGATTTTTTTTTCTTTTGGGTCAGTTTTGTAAATTTTTGCTTTGAGAATAAGGTTGTGTTAATACAGTTCAAAGTTTTGCACTTGTCTCTGTGTATACAGCTTGAGAGCCCTCGTTACTCACTCACTTACTGTTTGGGTAGTACTGTTTGTTTTACGTCAAAGGTTTCTTTATCCTTAATCTTTATCGCTTACAGTTTTTTACGATTGCTTTGACTCATTTTGCACAACAGAGTTTCAATGTGCAAAACTCTTAACACAGAATGCTATACTGCTCATTTTGGGTTCAAAATGTAATATAGCATGCAAAATAAAAATACCAGTGTCAAATCAGAGAATATTATATGCAAAAGTTTATCACAGCACCAGAACATTAGATATTTCAAACAATGAAGTTAAATCATTGCTGCATTTTCAATATACAACAGTCATCATGAAATAATGCTGCCAAACACAAAATCCTTCTGATAAAAAAAGAGTTTGAAAGTGTTCTTTGGTCATAACGCAAAATTCTATACTCCTAATCTTAGGCTCAAAATCGTATATAGCATGCACAATAGAAACAACTGAACCAAATTAGATTGTATTTCATGCTAAAGTTTATCATAGTGTCAGAACAGTGGATATGTTCATCGTTGAAGTTTAATTATTGGTGCATTTTCAAATACAACGGCCATTATCAAATAATAAACAAACACAAAATACTTGTTACCAAAAAAGACTATGCAATTATGTACAGCAAGCATGATAGACTGCTGTTTTGCGCTTTTGTTTTTATGAAAGACAAACAAAATATTTGATTAGATTGTGAAGTTTAATCATTAAAGAAAAATCATACAGTAATGCAGTACTGTAAACTCAACTGTATTGTACAGTAAAAACAGTTACAGTAAAAGCAAAAACAGTTACAGTAACAACAAACTTTACTGTAAAGTAAAAAAAAAAACTGCAGCATTTTGCGCCTCCATTGCATTTGGCCACAGAATTTTGTCAACGCCGCATCTGATGTCTTCATTGGCAAGACAGCGCTGGTAAAATCTTTTAGAGTGCCGCCTTATCTACCCCTGACACTGCTGGGTTGTAATGTCATCGCTTGCCTCATCCATGGCCTGAAGGAGCCTTTCCTGCTCATATGGAAAAACTCCTCGATGGGGTTCAGAAAGGGGGAGTAAGGTGGATGGAATTGTGATCGGAACTCTGGATGGGCTGTAAACCAGTCTCGCACAGCCAATGCACGATGGAAGTTTACATTGTCCCAGACAATGATGAACACCATCTGAGCATTTGGCTGTACGAGACGGTTGTACAGCCCATCCAGAAAATGTATGAGGTGCACGGAGTTGTACGCCCCCAGCAGAGGGTCACGAGCCTGAACTCCATTGCGGGAAATGGCAGCACACATTGAGATGTTGGCTCCACGCTGTCCTGGACACATCAACAGTGGCCCTCTGCCAAATTACATTCCAGCCCCGACACCGGCGCTTGCAGAGATTGAATCCTGCTTCATCCACGTATATGATCTCATGCTGCTCTGCTCCAGCATCAATGTCCATCATGCTCTGAAATCTAAAACACATGAGCATTTCCGAGATAAAATTAGACTAATGCTTTACTGTATGTACAATATGCAAAACAACAACATGCACCATATTGTAGCGCTTTCCAAATATCAGTAAACTTGAATAGGCTACATTACAATTGATTAGGCCCAGGTGCTTTTCCTCATTGAACATGTTGGTTTCCCACAGGCTGACCAATCAGGGATGGATGTGTATGGGCCTACCTATTGGTCTCAGGGCCGGGTCTAGGCATACTAGGCATGTACAGTACCTATTACCTATACTGTATATTTGTGCTGAATAGACCCCCTGGCGAAATTGGACCCTAGGCTCATGCCTAGTTTTCCTAGATCCGGCCCTGAGACCAATGGGCAGGCCCACACACATATGTACATAATCCTAATGTGATGTCTAGGGCATAATGTCAACCAGTCTACACATTTATAGAGGATGGGTTGCTAAAGTATTCGCTACTGTAGTATTGCAACATTGCTATACACATACCTGAACATATTCCACCCTCAAAGCCGTCACCCTATCTTCATTCCTTTGGAAAGGCACCTGGTGGTGCTCTTTCAGTTCTAAAGTACAGTAAAGATAACAATTACAACAAAGATAATTCACACCCACACTTTAGTATTTATGAAATATACTGTAACACAGACAGCAATATCAATTTTACAATTACTGTAATTTCAATATACAGTTACTGTACAGTAAATTACACGTATTGATTTACCAATTATCTCTCTTAAAAATTCTTATTATGGATGCCGCAATTGACCTTTTCAGGTTTGGCTGCACAACCCTCCCAGCTGGAGCCAGTGTTCGACCTCTACCACATGGTCGACAATTTCATTTGACACAACATTTCATTTGACACTTCTGCCTCCTTGGCCACGACCACGACCACAACCACGACCACGACCCTGTCCTTCGTTACCAACCTCAACCTCACCGACCTGCTTCATGTTGTCAGAAACTGCCATTCAGGTTTCTAAGCAGCCTTTTATGTAGTGGTGAAGAGATTATCAATTCTGTTGCAATGCTACTCACATGGGCAAGGTTGTTGGAAGTACTGAGACATGACTACAAACACCTGTTGAATTGATTTAGTGATCTGCATTTGTAGTAATAAGCATTTGAACATTGTTGTAATATTAGGTGGCTGTATTCTGAGAATGGAGCATATGATTTAGAGTTTAGCACTTTGCATTAACAGTTTTACACTTTGTATGTCAGCATAGGATGTAGTTTCTTAAGGTAAGAATTCTGCAAGTCAGTTTAGCACTTTGCATTAACAGTTTTACACTTTGTATGTCAGCATAGGATGTGGTGTCTTAGAGTGAGAATTCTGCAAGTCAGTTTAGCACTTTGCGTTAACAGTTTTACACTTTGTATTTCAGCATAGGATGTGGTGTCTTAGAGTATGAATTTTGAAAGTCAGTTTGGCACTTTGCATTTTGAGTTTTGTACATTGAAATTCTGCTGTGCAAAATGAGTCAAAGCAATCGTAAAAAACTGTAATGTACGGGGAGTATGTGACCTAACTAAAAGAAAATCTTTATTTTTATTTTGCAATTCTCAAAATAAGGATGTCCATTTTTTACAGGAAACACACTCATGTTCAAAAGATGAAACCTTTTGGAGGAATCAGTGGGGAGGGAATGCTATATTTTGCCATGGCTCTAATCATTTTGGTGGGGTGTTGATATTCCTTAACCCTAATTTTAATGGAAGTATTTTGCATGCAGAACTCTCAAGTGATGGCAGATGGATTTTGGTAGTTATTAAACTGGGGATTATTTTTTTATATTAGTGAATGTTTATGGTTTTAACTTGAAAAGAATATTATTAGTACATTCAACAGAATTAATTATGTTAATGCTGTATCAAAATGGAAATTGTTTTAGTGTGAATGTCAAAAGTTGTTAGTAAGATATTGGGAAGCAACAGTCAAAAAATAAAAACAAAATGGTTGCTGATAATTTAAAGGGCATTAATGACATTTTAAGTGTTCCTGCTCCAAGCAATGAGGATAAAGAAAAGTTGCATCTGTTGCGGGAGGAGTTGAATTTGTTTTACTCTGAAAAAGCAAAGGGGGCTTTTATAAGATCCAGGGTCAGATGGTTGGAATGTGGGGGAAAAAAAAAATATTCTTCTTTAGTTTGGAGAAGATTTATGTTATTAATTTATGTTAATTACCAAAAAATGGGGGGGGGGGGGGGGGGGGGCCTATGTGTAAAAATGGCTACAATTGCAAAAGTACAAATAGAATGAAATATAAATAGTACATTGTAACATTATCAATGTCTTGACTATTTTATAATGCTACCTTGGTGAATAAAAGTATCAATTTCTTTCAAAAACAAGGAACTTTCTCAGTTTCTAATTTCTACAACATCCCCAAGGTGAGGCCACAAAACATCATGGTATTCAAAATACAGAACAGCTCATGAGTCCAACAGTACGACTGTCAGCAAACTACTAGTTTCTATTACAAGTCAGTTTGTAGCTCCCTCTCCTCCTTATCTACCTCTATGTCCCTCTATTCCTTCCCCCTCATCCCTCCATCTTGTCTTCCCTGCCTGTTCTGGTTTCAGGGGATCCTCATCATCCCCAACCTCTCCTCTGCACTGAATGACGAAAGCCAGTGGAAGTTTCCTCATGACTTCAACCCCTCCAACTTCCTCAATGATCAGGGAGAGTTTGTGAAGCCAGAGGCCTTTATTCCATTTTCTGTGGTTCAGTTATTTCATTTTGAGTTTTTGAAGTTGAATAAGCAGTGGAATAGTTGCTCGTACTGTAAATGTAATTTGATCCATATAACGGCAGGGCTTCTTGGCCCACCAAATTTGAGAACAATTTACCTAATGTTAAATGATATCTAAATGAATTGAGGCCTTGTATGAACGAATCACTTGTATTCATATACACTAATAGGCTTAAATTTCCATTCAGAAATATTTTGACAATGTCCTTGTAACAAAGGGTGTCACTTGTCATTGTAGTTTTTGTTAATAGAATCTGCAAGTTCATGCCGATAAAATAATATTTGGTGGTTTTATTTTATATTGGCCACAGTACTTCAATATTCAAAATATACAATGCAGTAAATCCGTAAGTATTTGGACAGTGACACAATTTTTGTTGTTTTAGCAGTGTACTCTCACCCATTGGACCTGAAATGAAACCCTGAATATGAGGCAAAAGTTCAGACTTTCAGCTTTAATTTGAGGGTATGTACATCCATATCGGTTCATCCATGACAGAATTACAGCCCGTTTTATACGTAGTTCCACCATTTTAGGCTAAAAATAATTGGACAATTGCACATTTTGGCTTGGACATGACAGTGTGGGTGTGTGTTACAGGGCCTCGGGCGTGCCTGGGAGAGGGTCTTGCACGCATGGAGCTCTTCCTGTTCCTTGTGACGCTGTTACGCCACTTCAAGTTCATCTGGCCTGAGGACGCCGGGGTGCCTGACTACACCCCCGTTTTTGGTGTCACTCAAAGACCCAAACCCTACAGACTGGGTGTTAGACTAAGAGACAGGGGTGATGTTACATGAGGCGCATGTGGGGCCGGCCTTCACCAGCAGATGGCGCTGTAGTGCACAATGCATGGTAATGCACATCTCTAATGAATCAAATAGCAATACTGCAACAACGAGTATTAACTATAGCAATAAATGTTGGGACAGTGGTGTCTTTTGACCAAATATAATTACCTAATTATCAGTCTAATGTGCTATACTAATGCCAATACAAAGGAAAACGATTTTGGTAATCACAACATTTACGTTAGGTATTGAGTTACTCTTATCATGAACTTAAGAATACAACATTTACTATGTACGACCAGGAAACGTTTATGTATAATACAGTGTAGCAAGCATATTTTCCTTTTGTAAAAGTGGTTTTAAGGTATTGTCTTGTTTATATAGGATCTGTGTTGTAATATTTTTTTTATTTTTGCTTTGTATTTAGCCAGGTCGGTCAATCTGTTATCATTGGCTATAGCTAATATGATCTGGGTAACCAATGTGGCAAGAGAATGGAAGGGGTTGTGTAGCTATTCAGATGTAGGAAAGGTTGATTATGTGGCCAGATATAATGAGGCAATTTTTTTGGACGATTTGATCTGATGACTGGCGTAGGGCCTCTACACTTCATTGATTGTCAGAGTATCATTAGTGAGCAGTGGACCCGGACCACAGTGTAACATCTCACATAAAGGACTGTGTCTTCTACAGCACAATGCCCATATGACTGTTGGGGCACTGGATTTTTATTCTGTAGAGAGGGAAGCGTAATCTACTTTTCCAACTTCATCTCTCCTCCAAGCACTAACCAACCAAGTGAACCCCTGATTTTGTGTGTGTATGTGTGTTTGAAGTGTAATTGGAGTATCATAATTCCATTATTCCTCGACAAATAAATAAAATAAGTTAACACCCAGGACTTGGTAGTGTCTTCAGACTTTTAGTCCCCACTGTTTGTATGTGCATCTCAACAAAACTTTTTCAACGTACAAAAATTCCAAGTTACTCACGCATACAAAGTATTGCCATGAAAAGTCATTCATTAAAGTGCAAAAATTTAGACCTCTCATACCTACCATTGTAAAGCTGGCTGGTCATGAGAAGCTTCTGCAAGTATCACAAATGCAAAATCAATACTTTTTCAATGAAGTGAACTCAACTGGTGATAATGGTGCTGCTTGGTATCATTTCATTGAAAAACACAGCTTGTGTGCGTCTGTTGCTTTCTGGAATTACTACTTGAAACTGTGATGCCCATAAAAGTGCTCTCATAGGCTATCCATCACTGTTAAACCGACTGGCAACCAGAAACTTCGTTATCACATACAGTAGCTATAGCCTATCCTACACTGCACACACAAACTTGTCTGAGTCGACCAAAACCATAAACTAAAACAATATCAAAAACGCAAGAAAGTGAAGTATCACTTTAAGATCAAATGTCGAATCCCAGCCAATGTCTTTCAATAGGCTAAACTTAAAAAGATCTAGGAACCTCAGAGGTGGAGTTTATTTGTTCTAGGCTACAGTTAGGTTCAAATCAAGCCAGTAGAACAGTAGGCTAGTCAATATGCTCGGCTTCTTGTTTCTCCTGTGGATCGGCTTCAGCCTCCTATTCCTCCTCTTCAGAACTAGGAGGCCCAAAAACTTCCCCCCTGGACCTCGGCCTCTCCCGATATTCGGAAACCTGCTGCAGCTGAACCTGGTCGATCTTCTCAACGATTTCAGGAAGGTAGGCTACAGTAAAAACTAAAATCATGAATAAGTGCTCCTTTCTGTAGTAGGCTACACCCACTCAAAACCTGATCAGGTGCCGAAAAGTGATAGTAGGATAAATATTAAGCTAATACATTATGCATAGGCCACATCTTTGGATTTAACTATTGATATGAATTTATAAACTACAACTGAACATTTTAGAATTTTTTTTCTTATTTATTTAGATACATCTACTATTTGAACCAGGGCCACTTTTATATAGCCTACCGTTATAGTTGTCAACTGTGGTTAAGTTAATTTTATTTTCGATATTCGGACGTCAATAGCTCTTCAACAGAACAAGCCAATGTGTTGAAATTAACCTAGCCTATTCTAAATCAAGGGAGCTCAGAGAACGCTGCGCAGCGCTTAATTCGTTAATTCGAAGTTAATTCCTTAATTTAGAAATGACAAAGGTGACAAAATCCAGAACTGTGTTATAATGTGGGGCCTTTCAGCACCAAGCCACAACATGTCATTTATCCCATTTATCCCGGTACCTAGCGGACACTAAAAAGATTCGTTCAAAATGATTCGTTCGTTCAATCCCGCCCATCACTATAACACAGACCAGCCTATGGCAAGCCGTTTTAGCTTTTATTCAACTTGTTTTTGATATCAATAATTCTATTTGAACTAGTTTTAATTCCAATTCTTGATATAATTAATTACATTTGAACTAGTTGTAATTCCAATTCTTGATATAATTAATTACATTTGAACTAGTTGTAATTCCAATTCTTGATATCAAGCATTACATTTGAACTAGTTGTAATTCCAATTCTTGATATCAAGCATTATATTTGAACTAGTTGTAATTCAAGTGGGTTTATCATTCATTTCAATGGGGCCTTTAATTTTTGATATCGAGAATTGAATTTGAACTAGTTCAAATTGTATTTCGTATATCTTCTGGCTTTATTTATATTTGTATATAATACTAATGTACTAATCATACTAACTGTTAGATTAGATTTAATACTAACCTGCTAACAAACTAACGTGTATATAATACTAACCAGCTAACCTACTAACATTAGGGTTTTAGAGTTCGCTACTAACATTACTAATTACTAATTCATCTTGAGTTTCTACCTGCAGCTGTCATTTCCCTCCTCGTTATCCTATCCCTGTATCTATCTGATTTCGCATTCTCTGCACGTGTGTCCACTTTAATGTTCCTGCCCTCTGAGCTGTGCACTTGTTTACCTGCTAACCCCAGGCCGTTTGTTATCATTGTGTCTATCTGTATTCCAGTCCGTGTCTTACGTTTCCCCCGTCATTGTATTATTGGTCCTGGTTAACCCTCATTGTTCTCACCTGTGTGCTCTCCCATTTCCCCTCCCCTTCACACCTGATTCCTTTTGTGTAATCTTCTCCCTGTGTATTTAAACCTTGTTATTTCAGTCTGTCTTCGCGAGTTCCTTGTACCATATTTTTTGCGACTGTGTTTCTTTCTGTGCCTCCGAGTATTTTCCCGAGTTGTTTGTTTATTCCTAGTATCTGTTTTCTAGTTTTTGTTTCCCTAGTTTTTTGCCTGTTGTCGTTTAGTTTTGTATCCTGTCTGTTTTGTTCTCTTTTTGTTCCTCTTACGCCTCCCCGGTTTTGACCCCTGCCTGTGTTCTTGTGACCCTGCTTTTGGATGTTGTTTTTGTGCTTTTGCTGTGCCTTCCCGGTTTTGACCCCTGCCTGTTCCTTGACCACTCTTTGGACTGTGTTTTGTTTCGTTGCCTTTCTCCCCGGTTTTTCGACCCTGCCTGTTATACTACGGATTGCTGCCTTGCACTTATTAAACTTCGGTTTTTCATACTCCTGCCTGCGTTTGGGTCCTTCTCCCCCGCCCGAACATGACATAACCCTTGTGTGGTGTTCGTGTTTTTGTTACTCACCCAGTGTTCGCGGGTCTGGTGGACCCACAACATTATTGGGTTTTTAAAACAATAAAGTCATAACAATTTACGTAAAAATACTTCACAGATATTGACTTTATCTCAATTACAAGCAATATAAACAGCATATATGGTTAATATTGACCATTTACCTCTGCTAGATCATATTTACTAATAAAAGTGATATTTGTTTTTTGTGATAAAATGAGATTTTTGTGTTCTTTTACATGTTCATCACAGAAAATGAGCCAAGGCCAATGAGTCTCAGGTTGAAAAAATTATGAATTGTAATAATAATAATAATTTTTCTTTTAGTAAACATTGAATACGGGTCCCACAGACCCGAACACCACACAAGGGTTAAATGTACACTTAGGGTCTTTACCTCAAGCAAGAAAAATGAATGCATGTACTACAACAGGCTAGTTGTGAATATAATTCAGATGGAATATGTGAATATAATTTTGGATGGACTCTGCCTTCAAATGATAATGAGTAACGAGTGATGGTAATGAGTAACTCGTCCTGTAGTCTGGAACCAGCCACGTGACTTTGCCACGCTAAAGAAAAAACAAGAGGACAAGTGTGCTCTGAGACTGGTAGCAAGGCAACCACTCCAGCAACACTTGGTGGTGGACTGGACTTAGAGTTACTTAATTAACAATTTATTAGTCACATACTCTTCCACTGTCCTCCAAGTGTTGCTGGATTTATTTTATTTCTATTAACACTGATTAGCAAAATGTGTAGCTAACATAAAAATCTATCTTTGATTTAAAAAAATGTTATAAGAGAATAAGATACAAAATTTCATTTTAGTATATTAAGTTTCAAGAACACATTTTTTTGTCACAAAATTTTTTTAAATTTTGCATAAACCTAAAACTACAAGAACAAACTTAATATTTATACAGATCTAATCCACTACTGACTTTGCATGTCACAGACGAGGGTTGTGCAGGCAAGACACACGAATGTCATGGATTTTCTGCATGAAACACAAACACACAACATTTAAACATATGTCATATGTCATTTAAACATGTGTAGCGTTATTGAAGTGCACTGTTTGGTGGGGGATGGGGAAATAAAAACTATATTAGCTAGCTAGCATCCTAACACTGAGGTACCGCATCCAGATACTGCACTGGGCATTTAATGAGCTACGAATAGTGGTTATCAATAGTATGAATCGGTTATAATAGAAAATGTTAACCTTAGCTGAGACAAAACTTTAAATGCTTCTCCGAACCACAAATTATCGATATTCGGGTTTATTGTCTCATTTATTTAACGCTAACATTAACCTAATGCACAATAAACATTTCAAGGACTCAAAAATAACTAACGTTAATGTTAACAATGTTCATGTCGAGATAGCGAGATAGGTCTATGAAAACATTTTACACACATCTCAAAGTTCAGTTTAGGTTGGGTTACTTACTGCCATTACGTCGAATCTTCTCGAATTTGTAGAGGTCACTCTGTCGGTCTGTCTGTCACTTTCCAAGTGGTGCTCACTGAACTTGCCCTACCAAGTTGTATGAGTTAGGGTTGGGGTAGGGCTGGAACACAGAACTATATAGTTCTGTGGGCTGGACCTAGAGGTGGAGCTGGACTAGGCCAAGCTCCACCCATTGGCTCTGCAGTGAGCAGCCTCTCTGTGGCTATGCCACTGGTATGTGTTGGTTGATGTTAACTTGCTCAACCTCATACAGAAATAATAAATTTATATATTGGATCAACGTTAGATGTCCAATATATTGCTGTAAACAAATAAAACGCCAACATTAGGCGCATCTACCTTGCCAAACCGTTACTGTTCATTCATGCTTAAGGTTCATAATAAATAACAAAGGAACATGGACGGACAGTTGTGAATGCGATAAAAGCTTACGATTTAATCAAATCTTCACAACGTCTGCTGGGTCCTAATGCTTATTTATTATATCGACAGCCTCATAACAAAAGTGCCTAAGTAATTTTTTGTAGTCTTGAGAAAAAGGCAAAAATAAATCTGCCTAAATCAAATCGTGGATTTAGGCAGAATAGCATAAAGCGGTTCAGGAAATGCACAGCGACCTGCAGTGACTTGAGCATTTTTACACTGTTGACCAAGTGATTTAGGCAGAAAATCTCAAAATGTCCAAAAAATTACTTAGGCACTTTTGTTATGAGGCTGTCGATATGTGAAATAATCAGAGGAGAAAAGGCAGAGAAATCTGTGCTTAGGGCCTATATATAAGAGAGTTTATGCATCGTTTTCCATTTTTTGCCTTGAGGCATTTTATTACTGGATGTAAAGACATTTTGGTTCTGTTGCATGTTAATCTGTTGTTTCTAAAAAATAATAATTTAAAAAATTCTATTTTAAACCATAATTAACCTTCTGGTTTCTTCAGGGTTCAGTCATAAGCATAATACTCTTCAAACTTTAAATGGAGCATTATTAAGTGTATATTGTGATAATTATCTATATCGAGCAATATAAAAAAAATATTATTGTGATACACTTTTTTGCCATATCGCCCAGCCCTAGGTTAACCAGAAAACGGTTGTAGCTTCATAACCATGTCAGATATTTGGTTCCTTAAACATTATAATGTTTATATAAGTTTATATAATGGTCCAGCCCTACACCCCAACCCTCTATGCTCTGCTGCCACCCGGCACCTAGCTCTTCCCTTCCTGTGACAACCTGGACATCGCTCTTCCCAGCATCAACCCATCCCTACTGGCTCCTTGATGGTGGAAAGACTTTCCCACCTCAGTCAGCACAGCACAGTCCCTCCCTACCCTCCAGCGTAACCTGAAGACACATCTGTTCAGCAAATACCTCACTCCTCCTTCTCCACCCTGATTCCCTGCCCTCTCTTCCATTTGTTCTATCTATCCTATATTAGTATAAGTACCGATACAACAATAATCTGAGAGGTACAACTGTGGAGAAAACATGGCTGGAAATGTATAAAAATAATAGTGAATGCTGCTGTCTCAGGCTCCACATAACATACCTATTCATTTCATTTCCATCTTCCGTGACAAATGTAAGCTGTCAGAGCGCTATGGGAAGGTCTACAGTATCTACATCGGGAGAAAGCCAGCTGTGGTGCTCAACGGTGTGCAGGCGATGAAGGAAGCTCTGGCCACTCAGTCGCTGGTCTTTGCTGGACGACCCCAAGACCTTATGATAAATCACGCAGGAGAGTTTAAAGGTAAAAGTACAATAAACTTACATCCTCCAACATAATACCACACTCTTCACAACTTCCTGTGTACAAGGCAGTTCAAGTGCACAAAACCATGAGATTTAAAAATCATGAGAATATTGTAATTCTGAAAGAATCTAATTAAAATGGTTATATGTATTATCCACAGCCACTTGAATCAGAGACAATCAAATAACTTTCTGAAAGTACTACATATCCAGGTGCAACTGCCTTCATCTCATTAGGTGCTACATAGGCAGACTTGAGCTTTTCCTGGACAGTTTTGGTTCCTGGTTTACAGATACAGACAGATTATAAGCCACAGAAAGAGACAGGGACACCAGGCAGTGGGAGTTAAATGGTGATCTAACCAGAACGGGTGAAATCTGCGGACAGTTCATGTGGATGACCTCAACAAATATGATATACAAAGCGAAAATGGTTTAAGAAAATAACAATGGCAAAAGTTAATTACTTGATTGGAATTTAAATGAAAGGGTTCTAAAACTATTCTTGCCAAATGTATGGTATTACTCAATATATATTAGCATTGTTTTAAGAACACTGCCCCCAGTGGCCTGGATGACCAACGACAAATTTGAATTTGAATCTTAGGGGTTGTCTTGACAACCGGGCCTATGTGGAAGGAGCACCGGAGATTTGCCCTAATAACCCTACGGAACTTTGGCCTGGGGAAACAATCCATGGAGGAGAGGATTCTGGGAGAGATTTCCTACATAACCTCACATTTGGAAAAGAATGCTGGTAGCAATAGTAAAAAAACTATTTTAAAAATCTGTTTACTTTGTGATGTTCTCTCTCTGAGAATTTATCTGTGTGCCATGTTTTTTAAGAGTAAACATTAACAATAAACTTTTTTTATTAATGTGATTAAAGCAAGGGCACTAATCTCTGCTTTGCCATTTCTGGAAGGTAAAGCTATAGACCCGCAGATCCTGTTCCACAAGGCCGCATTCAACATCATCTGTTCTGTCCTGATCGGGATTCGGTTCAAGCACGAAGATGAGTTTCTGAAGCTCAACATCCACTATATTACGGAGAACACAACGATCCTCAATGGCCCCTGGGCTATGGTAAGTGTACTGAACTCACTCCAAACCAGAAGCTGAGATTAGTAGAGTATTTTATATTTGACATGAGTCACAAATATGGCCCAATTATTAATTATTCCTTTTCAGTTAAGTTTTTTACTAATCACATTCCACTATACTACATAGAGGAGATCAACTCCAGTTGTTTGGGACCAAAATGTTTTCTGATTTCTTCTTGTACATTTGTTGAAGTGTACTCACTTATTCCTGATATAACAGTGACATGTAATTTATGATTTATTAGCATTTCATATAAATATGACTAACAGGCAATTATGGTTGATTCGCATAATTATAAAGAAAAACAAGTGATCATATAAAATGTACACATGGCACAAGAATCACAAAACAGCGTAGATAAACAGGTTAGGAACAGAGGTTGAGGTTTTGCATAGCAAACGTGGCAGGTGTTTTATGTTTTCTGGAAAACTGGTGTTTCTGATATTTTGTCCACCCCCTGTGGATGGATAGATAGATAGATAGATAGATGGATGGATGGGTGGATGGGTGGACGGATAGATGTACCTAGGCCTAAACTCAAAACCTATAACTTTCCACGCTGCAGATTTATGATATGTTGCCCCTGCCCTTCCAGAAGGTCTTTCAGAACTCGGACAAGATGAGAAAGTCATTGGGAGAGCAGGTGTCCCAACACAAGAAGACTCGGGTCCCAGGAGAGCCACGGGACCTAACTGACTGCTACCTAGATGAAATGGAAAAGGTACCAAAGCGCATATTTAAGCCATACTCTCTACTGTTTGTTATGGGTATAGCCCACAGTCCCAACTGGAGTCCTTATTGGCCCAATGCCACCAAATGGTGACGGATAATTGGCTACTGCATTGACCAGGGGAGAGGGTTGAGCAAGGATGGGCTTTCCCCTCATTATTATAGGAGAGAGACTTGTCTGGTTGATTAAGTGCCTGCGGTCTGCCTGCACAGCAGTAGTGCAGCTCTGCTGATGGAATCCATCCATTGTCTAACCCGCTTATTCCTGGTCAGGGTAGGACGGAGCCTATCCCAGCATGCATTGGGCGAGAGGCAAGAATACACTCTGGACAGGTCGCCAATCCATCGCATGGCAGACAGACCATTCCCTCACACACTCATACCTATGGGCAATTTAGAGCCTCCACTTAGCCTAACCTGCATTGTCTTTGGACTGTGGGAGGAAACCAGAGTACCCGGATGAAACCCACGCGGACACGGGGCCAACATGCAGACTCCACGCAGAAAGGCCCTTGGCCTGTATTTGAACTCAGTACCTTCTTGCTGTTCAACATCTGCCATATCACGGAGAAGGCACTTGATGTCAGGCTAGCCACTGCGCCACCGTGCCGCCCTGCTGATGGAATTCCAAGTGGAAAGACACAACTGATAAAAACTTTTTGTCATGCTTACTGAAATTCATACATTATGTGATCTATCTCCTTGCTCTTTTGACTGCTGTCTCTGTCAGAGAGGAGACGATGGCTCCTCCTTCAGTGAAAAACAGCTGATCGCATGTCTACTGGACCTCCTCTTTGCTGGAACGGACACCACCTCCAACACGCTCCTCTTTGCCTTCCTGCACCTCATGACTCATCCAGACGTTCAGGGTGAGATATCAGTTGTGTTTCCATGGTAACCTCTGCATGAGACTGAAATGCACACTACAGCCTTTAATGTGGAGAACAGTGTCTCCCAGCTCAGTGACGTGTGCCGCCTCTGCCTGTGCTCTCCAGAGAGGTGTCAGAAGGAGATCGACGAGGTGCTCGGGGAGGAGGAGCAGGCCTCTTTTGAGGACAGGCACATGATGCCCTACACACAGGCCATGATCCACGAGGCTCAGCGAGTCGCCGACACGGTGCCACTCAGTGTGTTTCACGCCACCACCAAAGACACGCGGCTGATGGGCTACGACATCCCCAAGGTGAGTCCACAAAACATCCTTTAGAGAGGATGGTACTAGACTAGGTCTCCTTCCTCCTCATCCCTCCATCTTGTCTTCCCTGCCTGTTCTGGTTTCAGGGGACCCTCATCATCCCCAACCTCTCCTCTGTACTGAATGAAGAAAGCCAGTGGAAGTTTCCCCCATGACTTCAACCCCTCCAACTTCCTCAACGATCAGGGACAGTTTGTGAAGCCAGATGCCTTCATGCCCTTCTCTGCAGGTAAGACTCGGACACTTCCTGTGCAGTGATTTTGCTTTGGGTTTTGCTTTGGACTGCTTAGCTGTTCATTCACAAGAAAGCTAACTGAAGGTTATAGACTGCACTGCATCTATGCTTCCGGCAATAGCATCTCAATATTTGATTTATGACCGTTACCTGTCTACCCTGGCTCCCCACCCTCCCATCTGTCCTGCTGCACAGTGAAGGAATGGTCCTTTCGGAATTCAAATGTTGTAAGTTTGTACACATTTTGGTTTCGACATTTGACGACACAGTGTGGGTGTGTGTTGCAGGGGCTCGGGTGTGTCTGGGAGAGGGTCTCGCACGCATGGAGCTCTTCCTGATCCTCGTGACGCTGTTATGCCGCTTCAAGTTCGTCTGGCCTGAGGATGCCGGGGTGCCTGACTACACCCCCGTTTTTGGTATCACTCAGGGACCCAAACCCTACAGACTGGGTGTTAGACTAAGAGACAGTGCGAGTTTACATTAGGCGCCTGTGGGGCTGGACTTCACCAGCAGATGGCGCTGTAGTGCACAATGCATGGTAACACATACTGTATCTCTAATCAAATAGTGATTTAATGCAAAAGAAACTAAACTAGGGCTGAACGATTCATTGATTTCAAATCGAAATCGCAATTTGAAACAATGCAATTAGCAAATCGCAAAGGCTGCGATTTAGGATATACGTTATGCAGTGCATCTGACCCAGGGTTTAAACTGTCCTGTCAATGGTTTTACAAATTCATGCCGTCTCCTTAACTCCTCTCATTCATTACAGTTCATTCTGGTTTAATTGTCTGCTTTTTTATCCAATAGAGTACATTATAGCCTTAGCAACGGTATATTCCACGTCTTTTTGGGTGCTTTGAACAATTTACTACAGCCCAGCGTAACGGCAGTTTTCGTTTTAACGCTCTGGTATTTCGCAAGCTCTATAGAATACGCATTAGGGAGGGGAGTTTCCCTTTGCTGATATGTAAGTATTTTTGCGTCTAAAATGCCGTTGGTCTCGCTGGCAACATATGTACGTTCGTGTTTCCACTCGAGCACTGTCTTTCCAATATGTTTGATAGCCCTATTGTGTTTTTTCGCATTTTGAGTGCATTTCACATACTATAGTGCAATTGTTAAATTTATTTTTGATGTAGGCTACCGATGTTCATTGAAGATAGAACATTTGGCAGCATTTTGCAGATGGTGGAATACTATTTTATGTTCATGTTATCGTACATAATATAGGCTATGGCGTATATACTTGTCTCTTAGGGCATGACAAATGCTCATTCTGATTTACTGTGCGCTGATATGCGGTAGATTAAGGTAAAATTTTCCTTGGAGTCATTATGACTAGGAAGATGAAAAAAAAAATTTTAACTACAGAAAAATGCAATCCCAGGACAAAAGTATACATACTGTAGAGTACAGGGAAAAGTAATGTTTTATTGAGGTAGAAGAAGTGAATGATTAGGCAACATATTTAGGTGTATGCAACACTGTGATATCAATGTTTTTATCTTAAGCCATCAGAAGGAGCAAATGTATATGCTTTATAATGGACAAAACTAATTTTATTCATTTTATGACATGTTTTGCATAGGGGTTTTGGACCCATAGATATCTACCCCCCTATACTGATGAAAATATAGTAATTCCCACTTGAAAATTATGCAAAAGTGAATTTCTTGAGCCAAAACTGTTGATTTGTAGTTAAATATAGCATTATTTTTTTTATTTAGAGCAGTGCACAACTTAGCCATTTGGATAGATTTGGAGACACTAATGGACAACAGGGTACACTGCCTGTGTTGTGATAATTGTTCTATGTTCCATTGTTCTATGTTCTATATTTAATGCCATTTAAAAAAATGTAATAAATACATCTTTAAGTTCTCATCCTTGCATTAGAATACAGAGCAGTTAATATTTTGATGGTATCTCATGTGGCAATGCTCTATCACGTTTTAAATCTATTACACAGTGAATATTGAACAGAAGCTTGACTTAAAAAAAATTATATCGCAAATCAAATCGCAATTGCAATATCTGTCAGAAAAATCACATGTCATATGTACAATTTCTTCTAAATAAATTGTTACAAAAATTTTACTTTTTTGTCTGGTCGTACGTTCTAAATTTTGTATCCATAACTTCATGATTTTAAGTCCTAATTCAATAACTAATGTCATTACCAAATGAATGTCATTACCAAACATTTTTCTCTCTATTGGCCATGAGAAGAGCAATTGAAATGGAAACTGATCATTATATTTGCTCAAAAGACACCACTATCCACACATTTATTGGTACAGTTCTCTCGATTGTTTACACACTAGAATTGGTGGTATGAACCCAATTAACAAAACTTTAGACAATTTTTTCAAATCTATAAGCACATTTTGCTCTTATGTTTGCATGGAAAACACTTACATCCAAAATGCTATGCAAGAGCAGCACGGTGGAAAACTCACGTTGTCCCAACTGACACACGCATGTGAGCTGCTCTGGTCCATCATGTTCTCTGGGATGAAGTGGGGTTAGTAGAATGTGGAGTTTGTCTAGGAAAATGAGGAGATGTGCTGTATTGTATGGACCTAAAGTGGCATGGCGAGGGAGGACCCGGTTGCTGTTTTCCGGTTTCCTGTACTGCAGTGACTAATCGTTGTCTATCAGCACAATGTGGTCGTCTTTCAATTCTGTAAACTGAAAAAATACAGTTTTGACCATCCAAACACAACTTTTTATGAGACACCTGAGACAATGTACTATACTGTGGTCCCCTTATTAGTATATGTTAGGTATGCTGCAGTACAGGACTCAATGAGTATTGCATTGATTTGTTACAGTAATTAACAATAGAGCAGACTTAATGTTCATATGAAAGAAGCATCCATGCAGTGGCCAAGATTCGGCTGGACTCTCTGCTCAGCTTTCTTTAGGGTCAAACAATGGTTGACCACATCCTGTACATAGTCAACCAAAGTTGCCTGAATCTCATCGAGATATTTGCCCTCCTTAATCTTCCTCATCCTCTTCCTCCTCTCATTCTTACTCCTACTCTCACTCTCCCCGCCCTCTCCCAACACCATTAGCCATTGTTCTCCAGTACAGGAGAGCTCAGCTTTTGCCCTTTTATTTGTGCTAAAGCTTTCATATACAGTGTCTTGCGAAAGTATTCACCCCCCTTGGCATTTTTCCTATTTTGTTGCAGTACAACCTGTAATTTAAATTGATTTTTATTTGGATTTTATGTAATGGCCTTACACAAAATAGTCCGAATTGGTGAAGTGAAATGGAAAAAAAAAACTTGCTTTAAAAAAAAAATAAATAAATAAAAAACTGAAAAGTGGTATGTGCATATGTATTCCACCCCCTTTGCTTTAATGTATTTTTAAAGTATCATATTTAATATTTGGTTGCATATCCTTTGCATGCTGTTACTTCCTGAAGTCTGTGACCCATCAACATCAAAAGACTCTCGATATCTTATTTTCAGGTACTGTTACAAGCGATACTATAACCTCTCTGCATTTGAATGGATCTCTATGGGAATTGGGGGGTGAGACTAGATTCATATGTAAATTACGCTGGTACAGTATGGAACACATGACTGGCTAAATGGCAGTAAGTCATCAAGGGTCTAAGGCAGGGGTGTCAAACTCCAGTCCTGGAGGGCCGCAGTGTCACAGGTATTTGTGGTTTCCTTTCAATCAGCACCCAGTTAAAGCATTGAGAACAAGGTGTGTGGACTTCTTAGCCAATTAGTGACTTAAATTAATCACTTGTGCTTAAACGCACCAAAAACCAGCAGACACTGCGGCCCTCCAGGACGGATCTTGACACCCCTGGGTCTAAGGTATCAAACGAGCCCCAAACCATCACTCTGCGGCCACATATGGAGTAGATGTGGATGGTTCACTGCAAGGGTTATTTCTCCTGACTCATTTTCCTATAAAACTCTATGGGGAAAAAAGTCAGGAGAAGAAACCCTTAAAGTGATCCATCCACTTTTTTTTTTTTTTCATTTCACTTCACCTATTTGGACTATTTTGTGTTGGGTCCATTACATAAAATCCAAATAAAAATCTATTTAAATTACAGGGTTGTACTGCAAACAAAATAGGAAAAATGCCTAGGGGGGTGAATACTTTTGCAAGGCACGGTATATTAAAGCAATTATCGATTGACCTGTGAAGAGTGGGTGTGTTCAATTGATCATTTAAGTTTGTTAATGGCAGTGTTTTTCATGTGAAAACTTTACTTTGTGGAAATTGTCCTTAAGGAGAAAAGTGTGAAGCATTTTGGAAGACCGTTAAATGAGACTGAAATTTGTGTAAAAAACAAGTGAAATGTGCTTATAGATTTTGAAAATATTGTCTTTAATTTTTGCACATGAACTTAAAAGTTTTTGCTAATTGGGATCATGGGACAAATTCAAGTGTGTAAAAAATTGAGAGAACTGTAATGCCCGGGATTTTGGAATGAGATGTTGGACGAGCAGGTGTCCATATACTTTAGGCCATGTAGTGTATGTTTCCCAGGGACTGTTGCCAGCAGAAATGCCTCACACTGTCCGCACTAAAGGCCTGTCAGAAGGCCTGCATACTTACAGAGCTTTGTGTGACACACACACACATTCTCGCTCTCACATTCACACACACTCTCTCTCTCACACATGCACATTCACTCTCTCTCTCTCTCATACACACACACACACACACACACACATACGCACACATTCTCGCTCACACACACACACACACACACACACACACACACACACACACATTCACTTTCTCTCTCACATACACACACACACATGCACGCACACACACAGAGAAGAAATTGGACTGAAATTGGATTGTACTTGACCGATTCAACCAAAAAGAATGGTTATCTAATATTTATTTTTCTTTACAAATTCAGAGCAGGTCAGTTCCTTAACCACTATACAGTATGTGCATGCTACCCAACCCAGATTTATACACATGCATTGTTTCTCATTCTCAGCAGTGGTGATTTAAGCATGACAATTATAGAGGGGCACATGTTATTTTTACCTTTTAGGCATATACTTATCAATAAGCATGCATGCACACACGCACAAGTTGATTTAGCATTAAATCGCTATTTGACTGATCATAGATGTGAGCTAACATCCATTGTTGCACTACATCGCCATCTGCTGGTGGGGCATGGCCCCACAGGCGCCGAATGTAAAATCACCACTGGATCTTAGTCTAACACCCAGTCTGTAGGGTTGGGGTCTCTGAGTGACACCAAAAAATGGGGGTGTAGTCAGGCACCCCGGCGTCCTCAGGCCAGAAGAACTTGAAGCGGCGTAACAGCGTCACGAGGATCAGGAAGAGCTCCATGCGTGCGAGACCCTCTCCCAGGCACGCCCGAGGCCCTGTAACACACACCACACACTGTCATGACAAAAATGTCAAAAACAAAATGTGTATAACCTTCCTACAATTGAATTTGGTGTTGTTGGAAAGCCGATATCATGGGGAACAAGTTTGTGGTGCTGGCAGGAAATCAGCAAGGTCCTGATAAAGAAACAATGCTATTGCTCCAATAGCACCGTTGCAATCATTCTGCTGCCTGTGTGGAATGCTCCCAGAACTACTGTATTTGAAGCAGCATTATGTAACCGTAGGTTTTCCATATACAGCGTCATCATGTTTGGTGTTGTTGGAAAGCCGGTGTCATGGGGAACAAGTTGGTGTCATTGATGGTGTGGTACAGTGGGTGCTGGAACACCATTCAAAAGTGATTGATCAGCAATGGATATTACCTATGACTATGAGTCAGCAGCCAGCTCTGCTACAAATGGGTTTAATGTGTTTAAACTTAGCTGTAGTGTGTGAAATGAAGCAGCTGCTCTACACAGAATCAGCAGTGTGGTTCATGCATGAACGTGGCTGTGGTTGTAAATAATTGGCTTCCAAATTAGGGCGGGAATTGGACATGCTCTGCCCCATGTTGGGCACCAAAATTATACATGTATATAAACATTTATGGAAAGTCAAGCCAATTTGCATTTGCACACATGAATACAAGTGATTAATTCATACAAGGGCTGAATTAATTTAGATGTCCTTTTTCCATTCAGTCAATTGTTCTCAAACTTACCAACCCTGCGTGTTACATGGGATTGTACCAACATTGACCACGATCAGATGAAACCATAGCATAGGACACAATGGAAAATGACACCACCAGATCTCATTTCATTAGCATAAAATTGCACACATTATTGAAATGACACTACAACATTGATTACTTGTGGTTTACCATGGACATGTATGAATACCAGTAATTTTACGTCTCACAGCAAGAAGGTAGAGAGTTTGAATCCTGGCCGAGGGCCTTTCTGTGTGGAGATTGCATATTCACCCCTTGCATAATCTCCCTGGTGTGAATGTGACCTTTTGCAATTGCATTGTTTAAACTGCCTCGAAAATGTGATTTATTTAGTCAACATTTTGTTGAACCTAAAAAGATGTCAACACACTGAGACTTTGATAAAGCGCAAAATTGATTTACCAATATGGTTGTTGCCATTTTTAAAAATCTTTTTGACATAAACATTTTGATGTGTAAAACGCAAAACATTAACATATCTGTGTATATGCATTCACAAATACGGGAGATTTTGTGTGCTTTGTCCATTATGTGATATTACATTTACAGTACAAGCAACTAGTCCACTACTTATTCCACTTAAGTAAATCACTGCACAGGAAGTGTCTGAGTCTGAGTACCTGCAGAGAAGGGCATGAAGGCCTCTGGCTTCACAAACTCTCCCTGATCGTTGAGGAAGTTGGAGGGGTTGAAGTCATGGGGAAACTTCCACTGGCTTTCTTCATTCAGTACAGAGGAGAGGTTGGGGATGATGACGGTGCCCTGAAACCAGAACAGGCAGGGAAGACAAGATGGAGGGATGAGGAGAAAGGAGACCTAGTCTAGTACCATCCTCTCTAAAGGATGTTTTGTGGACTCACCTTGGGGATGTCGTAGCCCATCAGCCGCGTGTCTTTGGTGGCGGCGTGAAACACGCTGAGTGGCACCGTGTCGGCGAGTCGCTGAGCCTCGTGGATCACGGCCTGTGTGTAGGGCATCATGTGCCTGTCCTCAAAAGAGGCCTGCTCCTTCTCCCCGAGCACCTCGTCGATCTCCTTCTGACACCTCCCTGGAGAGCACAGGCAGAGGCGGCACACGTCACTGAGCTGGGAGACACTGTTCTCCACATTAAAGGCTGTTGTGTGCATTTCAGTCTCATGCAGAGGTTACCATAGAAACACAACTG